>CM075977.1:338262018-338637592 GCA_038087875.1 Malacoraja senta | reverse complement strand
CTCCCATGCCACTTATATAGATGTTTTATGAACTAGCACAAATGTTGTTAAAGCTGGGTTTGTTTAAAACTCTACATTTTGCATTATTAAAATTTGATGAATATGCTAGATGTAATTTTTATGTATTATGATGATATTTTTGAAAATGAAAGGACAGGTATTACATTTTCAGACACAAATTTGGAACTAAATACTTCTATGCTGATATTCCTGTAGGAAATGAAAAACAAAGTAAATCAGCGAGTCATTGAGAAAATTATGAATCACCTAAATGGAGGATTACAAGAGAGCGAGAAGTGTAAAGATGACAACGCAATGGACAAAACAGAAATTGACAAAGGTATGGGCTGCTCCATCATTATTAAATCCGATCTTTAAGAAGGTGAATTAGGAGCAAGAGGAGGCCACTCATAGCCCCTTAATCTTGCTATGCCATTTAATAAAATCACAGCTGATCTAACTAACTTTGCATTATTTCTACTCATGGCAACATTTCACCCACTGGCCTACTAAGTACCTATATATCCTACCTTAAACTTTTCAAAAACCTTTGATCAGACATGTTAAGCCATTGTGCCAATATCCTTCAGTGGTTCTTGTGACTGCTCTCTCTTCCCACTATTGTTTGACTACATATGAAATTATAAGACATAGGAATAAGCTATTCAGTTCTTCAAGCCTGTTCTGCTTGTGTGTGGTAAGACAATATTAATTAGTATTGGCCGATGACTGAAATATTAATAATGATGTTGTGTGGATGTTTGTAGAATTATAGAAACGTTCAGCACAGAGTTGGGCCTTTTGGGCAACCACATCCATGCCAACCATGATACTGTCTACGCTGATTGCATTTACTCACATTAGATCAATTTTTCTCTCTGCCTTTCCTAGCCAAGTACCTGTCCAAGTGCCTTTTAAAGCGTATTTATGTCTGACCATCTCCTCTGGCAGCTGGTTCTAGATATTTTATTTCCCCTCTCACCTCAAACCTGTATCCTCCAGTTCTAGACTTTACTGCCCTGGGGGAGAAAATTCTAACTCTCTATCCTATCTATGTCCCCCAAATTTTATGAAGCTTTATATGGTCACCCTTCAGCTATTTCCAATCCAGGGAGAATAAACCCAGATTTATGACCTGAGTGGGACATCTCCCTGCTCCCATCGGACAAAAGGTACAGAAGCTTGAAAGGGAACACCACCAGACTCAGGAACAGCTTTCCCACCCCATGCTTGTTATCATGCTTGTGAATAGTCCTTCCAAAAGTTAGGGTACTATCTGATTCACGTCTACCCCATTGCAAACATTGGGGATTGTCTATGGAACAGATGCACTACAATGCTGAGAACTAGGTGCTGCTCTCTGTATCTTCCCCTTTGCCCTACTTCTTGTACTTAAGTTTGACTTGATTGTATGTATAGTATTGTCTGATCTGATTGGGTAGCATGCAAAATAGACTAATCACTCTACATCGGTACATGTGACAATAATAAACCAAAACCTATCTAATTTCTCTTTATTGCAACTGCCCTCTATTCCTGGCAACGTCCTGGTGAATCTCTTCTCATAGAGTCATAAGAGTAATACAGTGTGGAAAAGGCCCTTCGGCCCAACTCGCCACAATGTCCCATCTACCCTAGTCCCACTTGCCTGCACTTGGTCCATAACCCTCCAAACCTGTCCCATCCATGTACCTGTCCAACTGTTCTTAAACGATGGGATAGTCCCAGCCTCAACTACCTCCTCTGGCAGCTTGTTCCATACACCCACCACCCTCTGTGTGAAAATGTTGCCCCTCGGATTCCTATTAAATCTTTTCCCCTTCACCTTGAACCTATGTCCTCTGGTCCTCAATTCCCCTACTCTGTTTAAAAGACTCTGTGCATCTACCCGATCTATTCCTCTCATGATTTTGTATACCTCTAAGATCTCCCCTCATCCTCATAATAATAATAATAATAATAATACTTTATTGTCATTGTAAATACATACAACAAAATTTCAGGCGCACTGCCCGAGCAGATAAATAATAACGAATAACGAATACAAAAATGGCAAAAAAACATCGTCATAATGTGCAATATTTCACAGTATAATGTTGTGCCAGTACAAAATATTGGCTATGGGGGCTGTCTGTTCAGTTCAGAATGGTGATGGCCTTGGGGTAGAAACTGTTTGTTAATCTTGTGGTGTGTGATTTGATGGACCTGTAACCCTTTCCTGAGGGCAGAAGGGCAAACATGTGAAGTGCGGGATGAGATGAGTCCTTTAGTATGCGTGATGCCTTCCGCAGGCAACAAGAGCTATAGATCTCTTCCAGGGCAGGCAGGTGTTTGTTGGTGATCTTCTGGGCTGTATTGATGACTCTCTGCAGAGCCTTCTTGTCAGCTGCAGAACTGTTGCCATGCCATACCATACCAAGATGCCATGTGTCAGGACACTGTATGGAGCAACGGTAGAATGACACTAGCAGCTGTTGTGGCAAGTTGACTTTCCTGAGTGATCTTAGGAAGTAAAGCCGTTGTTGTGCCCTCTACCAGGGCGTGCGTGTTAGTTGACCACCTGAGATCTGCAGAGATGTGGGTGCCCAGGAACCTGAAACTGGAGACTATCCACTCCTTCTCCGTTTATGTGCAGTGGGGGATGGTCATCCTGCTTCTTCTTGAAGTCAATGATGAGCTCTTTTGTTTTTTTCATATTGAGTGCTAAGTTTTTCTCTGAGCACTAGCCTATTAACCTCTGTACCTCCTCCCTGTAAGCTGACTCATCGCCCTCAGTGATCAGCCCCGCCATTGTCGTGTCGTCTGCAAATTTTATGATGGTGTTCGTGCTGTGGATCGGTATGCAGTCATAGGTATAGAGGGAGTAGAGAAGGTGACTCAGCACACAGCCTTGTGGAGCTCCTGTTCTGAGTGGGGGAGTCGTGTGGTCCCATCCTGACTGACTGCAGCCAGTCCGTAAGGAAGTCCTTAATCCATAGGCAGATGTTGTGTTCGAAGCCTAGGTCGGACAGTTTGGAGACCAGTCTGCTGGGTACAATTGTGTTGAATGCAGCTGTAATCCACAAATAGCAGTCGTGCATATGCTCCCCATTGTTCTAGGTGGAGCAGTACAGTATGGAAGCCAGTGGCATAGGCGTCGTCTGTTGATCTGTTTGCTCATATTGGTGTGGATCCAGGGTTGATGGGAGAGCGGCCTTGATGTGCTTAAGGACCAATCTCTCCAGGCACTTCATGATGATTGGTGTTAGTGCAACCCGACCTGTAGTCGTTGAGGCAGGTTATGGCTGTCTGCTTCGGAACTGGCCCTATTTCCGATGTTTTTAGGCATGTGGGGACCATGCATTGTGCCAGGGATTTATTTTAAATTTTTTGTAAATACGTCAGTTAACTCCACGCTCCATGGAATAGAGACCCAGCCTACTCAACCTCTCCCTATAGCTCACACCCTCGAGTCCTGACAATATCCTCGTAAATCTTTTTTGTGAACCCTTTCAATCTTCTATACTCTATCGTTACCACACCCTTGCTCTAAGTGCAATCTAACAGTGTTTAGTACAGCTGCAATATAACATCTTAACTCTTAATAGAAATGTCTCAGCATATCAAATGGCCTTTTCACTACACTATCAACCTATGTTGCTACTTGCTTGGAACTATGGATTTGCACCCCATAGTTTCCCAGCCCACATGACCAACCAGAATTTTTCCTCGCAAGTGCATTACCTCACACTTGTCTGGATTAAAGTCCATCTGCCACTGCTCCACCCAACTTTCCAGCTGTTCTACCTCCTGTGCTATTTAAAACTCCACAATCAATACATGTGTCATTTTCAAACGTACTAATCATACTACTTACATTCTCATTCAAGTCACTTATGTATTTACAAACAACAAATGTCCCAGCACCTATCCTTGTGATACACCAGTTGTTACAGATTTCCAGTCAGAAAAATGCCCATCCAAATTACCCTCTGCCTCCTATCATAGAACAGTACAGCACAGGAATGGACCCTTTGGCCCATAACGTTTGTGGCAAACATGATGCCAAGTTAAACTGATCTTACCTGTCTGTATATGACCCATATCCCTCCAATACCTGCACTTCAATGTGTATATATAAAAGCATCTTCAATGCCTCTGTCTGTCTGGATGTGTGGGTGTGTGTGTGTTTATTTGTTTGTGTATAATTACATCTTCTCGAAAAAACGACGCGGTAACGGTAACATTTTAACATATTCCAGTAGAGATTTTTCCCGTGTAGTACAAAATCGCCTTATCTGAAAATTTCATGCTTTATTTCTCGAGATTACTGAAAATTTTCAAAAATCTGACAAAAACTTTGAATTTTAAAACGACTGTCTTTTGCTGATGACGTCACAATGGGTCTGCCTGCTGCCGTCTTATTCATGCTGCGAGTGACGTCACCACCTCCCCCCCCATACCCCTCCTCCCCCCATTATTCAAAAGACGCAGAAAGAATGAGCAAGTCGGGCCCTGCACTGAAGCCTTTCTCTCCTCCGGGCCTCTCCCCCCTCTCTCTTCCCCCACCTCTCTCTCCCCCCTCCCCTCTATCTTCCCCTTCCCTCTCTCTCTCTCTCCCCCTCCCTCTATTTCCCCCCTCTCTCTCCCCCCCCTTCCCTCTCCTCCGGCCTCTCTCTCTCCCTCCTCCCCGCCCCCTCCCCGGCCTCTCTCCAATATCAAGGGGGGTGGTTAGTGTGTGTGACACCGCAGGCCACTCCCCCCGCAACCGCGCATTGATCCCGTCGTCGATCTTGTCAAGTTTCCTTCTGATTTGATGTGTGTGTGTGTGAGTGAGAGCTCCCCCTCCCGCGGCTCAAGACGGTACAATGGTACTCAATTACATTTTTAAACAGCACGCTGGACACAGACAGATATACCGTGAGTGGTGGAATCTTGCGTTGGGGGAACGGGTTGTGTTGAGGAACCACACCTCCCGTGGGGGCTATGGGTGCGTGGTGCAATATTGTGTTGGGGGAACCAGGCCTCCCGTGTGACAGGGACCCAACGGGTCCCACTTGATCTTGTTGTATCTAAAATTACTATCACATCACCAAGCCACTGTGGATCCAGTTTGCCAAAATGTCTCTGATCTCATGCGTCTTAACTTTCTGGATTAGCCCACCATGCAGGACCTTGTCGAAAGCCTTAATAAAGTCAGTGTAAAAAATGTCTACCACTCGCCTTCATCAATTTTCTTACTTACCTACAGAAAACTGCATCTGGCTCCATTACTATCCAATTTATCTTGTAACAATGATTGACTAGTTGATATCATTCTTTTATGTTTTGTTATATGTTGCTTTTTTTACGTGGGAACATTTTTAACAGGGCACATGTTGAGGAGGCAAATGGCAAGTTATCTGGACCTTTTGCATAGAGCTGTAGATTTTTAATCTCTGAAACTCCTGCTTAGCCATGTAGGAGGTATAGCTGGGCACAGGGTTCCAAGCAGAATGAGCCTATCTTGGGTTTTAAAAAACGATCCTGTATGACTCGGTATTTGTTAATGGTACTGGGACATGCACTGTCATTACCATGTGAAGGAGAAGATTGATATGTGCAATTCTTTTGGACCATTTTAATTGCCCAATTCTTATGTTTCTGTCTAATGTCTAAATTCTGAAAGCAATGTTCTACGTTTTGAGAAGTATGCAGTGATATATTTCATGCTGAATTGGGAACACTAATTCGCTATCTCCACTTCCAGTAAATCATTACAGTTGAAAGTATGTGCAAGATAGGCAACTGTATTGTGAACTTTTGGCTTGCAGCAGTGAAAGGAATGATCCTTTTCTTTTTTGCAGACGAAGATAAACCCAAAGTTATGAAGAGTGAAGAAGTTTCAGATCAAAATGCTGAAACAGCAAATGGTAAAGGTGGAAGAAATGAAGAAAATTGAAATTTTTCTTTTTTTATAGCAGTCATTATAGGATTATAAAATGATACCTCACTAGGCACTTTAATAAATACATATGTGCAGGTGGGAAATCTGGAGAAAAGGAAAATATGAAAATATTCTACTGATGGGAGGTCATTGATTGTAAACTGAACTGTCCCCTAACATAAATTGTGTTTGATTTACAGATTGTTTCCAGCAAAATTTGTTTACATTTTCAATTATTAAAAACTGATTTTTACCCAAATTAGACTTTCCATACATCTGATATGGTGTGGATTTTAACTGGAGGATATCTTGTAACCACCTGAACTGAAATGTTTATGCTTTATTTTAGAAAAAGGTAAAGGTTTGTCAACTGCCAAGTCTGCAACCAGAAGCAGAAGGACCAAGAGAGTACCAGATTCCCCCGAAAGGCAAGTACATTATCAATGGATAATCATTGGTTGGAAGTGATTTAAAGTTTCCATAAATGCAGTGATTATGAGCTGAAATTTAATGAAGCATGTTATTACAAATTAAGTTGCACTTCAGGGGATGCGTTTCAAACACTCATGTTATTAGCTGATAAAACGTAGTGTATTAATTAAATGTACCGAACATAATGGAAGCCTTCCTGAAATGGCATATTCATTCAATTGCATTAAAATATTTGGAGATATTGCCAAAAAGGATGAAATTTACTATTTCTCAGATGCCCATTGTAATTTCAGAGCTAACTTGACTAGTTTTGGTAAAATACAAATTTTCCTTTGATATAATTAAGTTTTCTATTTATCATATAGTTGCCATACTTTACAATTTCTGAAACATTTTTTGTTACTTGCTAGTTAATTCCTTATTAGTTTTGTACTTGTTAAATTAATAAAATGAAGCACAGATTTCAAATAATGGTGCCATGCTCTCCCTTTCCCTGTGCCATCCAAAACTTTCATTGAGACCAGATTCTCTACTTTGCATAACCCACTGTTTGGATAAAAGTTGCCTCCAGTTTTTAAAAAATCTCTTTTATAACGGCAATCAAACAAGTCAGTCATACAGCATGGAAATAGGCCACCTTTTCTATGCTGATCAAATTTCCTATCTAATCAAGTCCCATTTTCCTGTCTTTGACTCAGATCCTAAATCTTTCAAATCCGTATACCTTTCCAAATCTCTTCTAAATGTAAAGTATTTGTATTGCCATTTTACATTTAAATATTATACACTGTTACGAGGCTCTTTGGAAGCTAAAATTATAACTTTAAAAAACAACCTCCCTGTTAATCACAAGGATTTCACAAAATGTTATGTATTAAAATTAGCCTTACATTTTCTGTGGAAAATATGTCACATATATTCAAAAACCCAAATATTAAGCTGGAAGAGTTGGCCTGCCAGCACTTTTGTTTGAGCACAAGGAAATTTAGGTCAGATTGTGGATTATCACTCACTTTGGAAATAGTTAACTATATACACTGGATCATTTTGGATTTGTGAATTTGATATCCAAGTATTATTTCCTTGTGTCTGGGTGGCAGAATAACATGCATTAATAGACATATTTCAAATAGAAAATGGTGGCGAATAATTAATGCAGGACTTTCCTAATTCCTTGCTCTGACACATGGTAGGCTGCTCTGGAAGGTTAGATCGCATGGGATCCAAGGAGAGATAGCTGAATGGTTAGGGTCTGAACAAGGATCTCGACCCGAAACGTCACCCATTCCTTCTCTCCAGAGATGCTGCTTGTCCTGCTGAGTTACTCCATTAATATTTGTCATCCATATCAATTATTTGGATGAGAACGTACATGGCAAGATTAGCAAGTCTGCAGATGATACAAAAGTGGGTAATTTTTCAGAAATTGAAGATGGTTGTGAAAAATTGCAGCAGGATCTTGATTGGTTGACCAGGTGGGCTGAGGAATGGTTGATGGAATTTAATGCAGGGATATGTGAGGTGTTCCATTTTGGGACATCTAACATGGGCAGGACCTACACAGTGAATGGGAACAATCTCTGGGGATTGTTGTGGAGCAAAGGGATCTAGGAGTGCAGGACATAGCTCATTGAAGGTGGATAGGGTGGTCAAAATGGCTTTGGCACATCAACCTGCATCAGTCAGAATATTGTATAAAATTTGGGAAGTCATGTTGCAGTTATATAAGATGTTGGTGAGGCCGCATTTAGAGTATTGTGTTCAATTCTGGGCACTGTGTTTTAGGAAAGATGTCAAGCGGGAAAGGGTACAGAGAGGATTTACGGGGATGTTGCCAGGTCTCGAGGGTCTGAGCTATAGGGAAAGGTTGAGTAGGCTGGTACTATTCCTTGGAATGCAGGATGTTGAGGGGTGTTCTTGTTGAGGTGTATAAAATCATAAGAGATTCCTCTTACATTGGGTAGACGCAGAGTGTCTTGTCCAGAGTAGGGGAATCGAGGACCGGAGGACATGCGTTTAAGGTGAAGGGGAAAAGCTTTAATAGAAATCTGAGGGGTGACTTTTTCACACAAAGGGTGGTGGTTGTATGGTACGAGCTGCCAGGGGAGGTAGTTGAGGCAGCGACTATCGCAACGTTTCAGAAACAATTAGACAGGTACGTGCATAGGACTGGTTTAGAGGGATATGGGCCAAACGCAGGCAGATGGGACGAGTGTAACTGGGACATGTTGACCAGTGGGGGCAAGTTGGGCTGAAGGGCCTGTTTCCACACTGTATGACTCCATGACAATGCTGTAAATAACTGTTTCTGCAGAGCTTCCTACAGAATTCAGAGAAAATATTAGGAAATACAGGGAATTATACCAATATATTAAGTCGAGTGTTTTATTGTCATATGTTCCAGATAGAACAATGAAATTCTTACTTGCTGCAGCACAACAGACTATGTAAACATAGTACACTGTAAACAATACAATAAACGAGAGAAAAAAAAGTTCAGTGTGTGTATATATATATACTCACAAGTACACACACACAAACATGTTATATACACAAACAATAGAAGTGCAATAATAATAGTCTATTGTAGTTCGGAGCTTATTTGAGGTTGTAGTGTTTAATAGGCTGATGGCTGTAGATAAGATGCTGTTCCTGAACATGGACGTTACAGTTTTTAGGCTCCTGTACCTTCTTCCCGATGGCAGGCGCAGTGTTTCCACTTTGAAGGAAATTACCTGAAAGTCTGGTTGTCTTTGGGTAATTTTTGGGAAATAAAATAATCTTGGGAAATTTCAGGAAATTTCCCGACCCGGTAAGCCTTCTCATCTCCCGCAAGCGTCCAATCAGGCCCGTGGGATGATTTGCAGAAACAAAGTATGTTCCTGTATATTTAGCCCATCCGTGCCTGCGCAGTTGGGGAGGGCCCATCAGCCGCGTCACAATTGAAAATGGCGCCGGTGACGCGGTAGGGACTCTGTCTCCCTGCGCATGCGCAGTGGGCCCGGTATCCGCGCGTGCGAAGTTGAGGTGGCAGTCGCACATGCGCAGTTGGGGAAGGCTTACTGGGCTGGGAAACACCATCAAATTCCAGGTAATTTTAAATTCTATTTCAGGAAAAAAAAATTGAGGTGTGGAAGCACTGGGGAGGGGTGAAATTAGTGTGTGGCCAGGATGGTGTGGGTCACTGATGATGTTGGCTGCCTTTTTGAGGCAGCGACTCTGATAAATCCCTTCGATGGTGGGGAGGTCAGAGCCGGCGATGGACTGGGCAGTGTTCACAACTTTTTGCAGTCTTTTTCATTCCGGGCGTCCGAGTTGCCGAACCAGGCCATGATGCAACCAGTCAATGCGCTCTCTACTGTACATCTAGAAGTTCAAGAGAATCCTCTCTGACATACCAAAATCTCTGTAATCTTTTCAGGTAGTAGAACATTTTGAGCAATTACAATTTATTTCTGATATGCCATAGTAATTTGTTTTATTTCCATGATGGGATGAATAGGTGAGAAAGCATCACATAACAGAGGCCAGAACAGTTTTTCAACTTGGGTTCTCTGTGAATTTTGTGAACATTTTCTGGGCTATGCTTTTAGATAAAGGAAATCTGAAAATCCTTTGTGCACAATCTCTCTTCTTGAACTTTATAATGTTTTGCAGAAGCTATTGAATTTATTGTCTTTCAAACTTGATTTGACTACTAATGGTATAATTTTATTTTAGTGACAGCCACGTTTTTGTAACTCCAGCCCCTTCAGTATCATCAAGACCTTCAAGACGAGCAAAGACTGCAGCACTAGAAAAAACAAAAATGAACCTTTCTCACTTACTGAACGAAGAAAATGATTAGTCTCATGGCATAACATAACTATTATGTTGTGATTTTTATTATAGCCAAATAAATCAGATGTTGCATTTATTCAATAACATTAAATTGAAATGCTGCTATATTTAGCATTTTGAAATACCATGTCATACCTCTACATGGTACTAATATTTTATTGAAGATGCTCCCTGATATCTTGAGCTAAAGGTTGTGATGATATGAGTAATAGATCTAGCGTCAGATGTTTTAAAATGTAATTTTTTGCAAGATAAATAATAGATCTAGCGTCAGATGTTTTAAAATGTAATTTTAAATGTAATTTTTTCAAGATAAATATCTTTCCACCAGGCTCTTATTTAATGTAGGTGCTTTATTAATCTAAGCTACAAATAATAGCAAAATTCTTAATTGATTCAAAAAAGAGACATAGCATTTCAACAGTTAAAAAAATTAAATGGCTAATTAAATATCTAAGAATTACTTGAGAGGGCTAGTAGCTTTGGCCTCGTGCAGTCTGACTCATTTCATGCCACTCGTATATAAACCAATATTCTGTACAAGTAGCATAAAATGATCAGTATATTACCAGTAGAAAATATTAAAATGATTTAATTATTATTTCAGTGAAAAATATCCTTGAGTGAGTTTCTTTTCCCCGCAGTTATGTGGTAACACTTTGTTGCCTGTAGCTGAAGTTGCTTCAATGTTATTGCAAATTAAACATTGCTTCAAAATTGAAGCATTACATTGTTTGTGGTTAATCTTTTTATTTAAAACTAAATTTCTTCAGTGACATGTTTTCAAAACAGGTAGGTTTAGGTTTTACATAGATACATAGAAATTAGGTGCAGGAGTAGGCCATTCGGCCCTTCGAGCCTGCACCGCCATTCAATACGATCATGGCTGATCATCCAACTCAGTATCCCGTACCTGCCTTCTCTCCATACCCCCTGATCCCTTTAGCCACAAGGGCCACATCTAATTCCCTCTTAAATATAGCCAATGAACTGGCCTCAACTACCCTCTGTGGCAGAGAGTTCCAGAGATTCACCACTCTCTGTGTGAAAAAGTTTTTCCTCATCTCGGTCTTAAAGGATTTCCCCCTTATCCTTAAGCTGTGACCCCTTGTCCTGGACTTCCCCAACATCGGGAACAATCTTCCTGCATCTAGCCTGTCCAACCCCATAAGAATCTTGTACGTTTCTATAAGATCCCCTCTCAATCTCCTAAATTCTAGCGAGTATAAGCCAAGTCTATCCAGTCTTTCTTCATATGAAAGTCCTGACATCCCAGGAATCAGTCTGGTGAACCTTCTCTGCACTCCCTCTATGGCTATAATGTCCTTCCTCAGATTTGGAGACCAAAACTGTACGCAATACTCCAGGTGTGGTCTCACCAAGACCCTGTACAACTGCAGTAGAACCTCGCTGCTCCTATACTCAAATCCTCTTGCTATGAAGGCCAACATACCATTCGCTTTCTTCACTGCCTGCTGCACCTGCATGCCTACTTTCAATGACTGGTGTACCATGACCCCCAGGTCTCGCTGCATCTCCCCATTTCCTAATCGGCCACCATTTAGATAATAGTCTGTCTTCCCGTTTTTGCTACCAAAGTGGATAACCTCACATTTATCCACATTATACTGCATCTGCCAAACATTTGCCCACTCACCCAGCCTATCCAAGTCACCTTGCAGTCTCCTAGCATCCTCACAGCTAACACTGCCCCCAGCTTAGTGTCATCCGCAAACTGGGCTAAACCATCGCCTTAAAATGTACTGGGCTAAACCATCGCCTTAAAACTGGATTCAGGAGTTTGTTCGCTCGTGCGTCAGACGACGTATAGCTTGTTGTTGGCTTCTGTCGTCGTCCAACACGTTGACAGAATTGGTCACCCGACGCGTCACAGAGTGCATCGTGTCGTCATTTCTGGGGATCGCCACGAGGAGGCTTCTGTCATGATCCCCACGAGGAGGCTTCTGTCATGATCCCCGATTAAGGAGTGATTTGTTGTATTAACTTTTTCTGCAACTGAACTGGCGAAACTCGCGTCCCGACCTGAAACAACACCTATCCAATTTTCTCCAGAGATGCTGCCTGACCCGCTGCGTTACTCCAGCATTTTGTGTCTAACTTGGATATACTTTTTATGGATTAAAATAATTAATCAACTTCAAAAAACCCAAAATAAAGGTCCTTATTCCAGAATCCAGTAATTGACGATGTAGAAGTGTTCCCAATTTATCCTGTTGAATTGTCAGACTCTAGTTAAATGAACACTGTCGTTCACTGGAATTGCCCTCGACAGTATAACTGCAGGTTGTCCACAACTAACTGCAGTTCTGTTCCATTCCCAACTACCGGTGGCCAGCAGCCCTGTATGGACAGGATGGACTTTATCTAATAGGAAGTGAGTTGCTCTGTATGAAATCAGTACATGGAACCTTTATTTTACTATCTAATCTTTCCAACCTAGGCCACCCACCCTGCAAAGATAAGAGTCCTGGATTGTTCACAAGATGAGCAAATCCTAGACTCTTCCAACCTGCCCAATGAACAGGGATTTGCAGTCAGAGGCAGCCACTGTTTTCTTACCATTCGCCTTTGAAACAAATTGAAATTTACCTTGGAGGAATCCCCCCCAAGAACCATTGAGGGGAATCCCACTTGGCATGAGAACATAAGGCCCATTGACGAGCCATGTCCACAACCTTGAAATACAAGATGAGCATTTTACAATCATGGCCTTCCAAACCTGTCGCTGTGTTTAATAATTTTCAAATACTGAGCCAGATTTTGCTGACATGGTACCTCAAAACCCTAGCCCAGAATTCCCACCTACATTGTCCCCATACAGCATGGAAACAAGCCCTTTAGTCCAACTTGCCCATGCCAACCAATATGCCCCATCTACTCAACCACGTATGATGGGGGCATATTGGTTGAGTAGATGGGGCGATCAGCCATGATCACAATGAATGGTGGTGCTGGCTTGAAGGGCTGAATGGCCTCTCCTGCACCTATTTTTCTATGTTTTCTATAATACTAGACTAAGTGGAACCCGTTGGGTCCCATTCTCACACGGGAGGGCTGGTCCCCCAACACAATATTCCACCTCTCCACCAATTTCAATATTCCACCACTCACGCATAGCCTCCAACTGCGCAGGCGCGGCTGACGGGTTCCCATTGTGACGCCCCTGATCCCCCTGCCCCCACTCAACCCCCCCCCCCCCCCCCATCCACTCTTAGTGGGTCTCCGGCGGCACAGCTATTCCATCCCATTGGGTTCCCATTGTGACGTAGAACACAAGTTCAAGTGAGTTTATTGTCATGTGTCCCTGATAGGACAATGAAATTCTTGCTTTGCTTCAGCACAACAGAACATAGTAGGCATTGACTACAAAACATCAGTGTGTCCATATACCATTCTATAAATATATACACACATGAATAAATAAACTGATAAAGTGCAAATAACAGTTAATAGGCTATTAAAGTTCAGAGTTTTGTCCGAGCCAGGTTTAATAGCCTGATGGCTGTGGGGAAGTAGCTATTCCTGAACCTGGCCGTTGCAGTCTTCAGGCTCCTGTACCTTCTACCTGAAGGTAGTAGGGAGATGAGTGTGTGGCCAGGATGGTGTGGGTCCTTGATGATACTGCCAGCCTTTTTGAGGCAGCGACTGTGATAGATCCCCTCGATGGAAGGGAGGTCCGAGCCGATGATGGACTGGGCAGTGTTTACTACTTTTTGTAGTCTTTTCCTCTCCAGGGCGCTCAAGTTGCCGAACCAAGCCACGATGCAACCGGTCAGCATGCTCTCTACTGTGCACCTGTAGAAGTTAGAGAGAGTCCTCCTTGACAAACCGACTCTCCGTAATCGCAGGAAGTAGAGGCGCTGATGTGCTTTCTTAATAATGGCATCAGTGTTCTCGGACCAGGAAAGATCTTCAGAGATGTGCACGCCCAGGAATTTGAAGCTCTTCACCCTTTCAACCATCGACCCGTTAATATAAACGGGACTGTGGGTCCTCATCCTACTCCTTCCAAAGTCCACACTCAGTTCCTTGGTGTTGAGGGCCAGGTTATTGTGCTGGGACCATATGGACACTTGCTCGATCTCTCTTCTATACTCTGACTCATCCCCATCAGTGATACGTCCCACAACAGTGGTGTCGTCAGCGAACTTGATGATGGAGTTTGCACTATGACCGGCTACGCAGTCATGAGTATAGAGTGAGTACAGCAGGGGGGCTGAGCAAGCAGCCTTGAGGTGCTCCCGTGCTGATTGTTATCGAGTCTGACACATTTCCACCAATACGAACAGACTGTGGTCTGAGAGTGAGGAAGTCAGGTATTACTGCGCAGGTGTAGCTGACGGTGCACGGCAAGTGGAAAAGGGATGTGAAAAATGTGAAAATGGGGGAGGTGTAGGAGAAGGGGGGGGGGGTGTAGGGGATGGGAGGTGTAGGGGAGGGGGGGTGTTGGGGAGGGGGGGGAGTGTAGGGGAGGTGGGTGTTGGAGTAGGGGAGGGGGTTGTGGGGGTAGCGGTGGGCGGTTGTGGGGTATGGAAGGTGTGTGGGGGGGCGAAGGGGGGGTGTGGGGGGGACGGTGCAGGCTCAGTGGCGTTACCTTCATGGTGACACAGGCAAGAAGACTCAATCTGCTCATCTCACTATTTTATAAACCTTCATAATTTTTGTAATATTCCACGATCGTAACAAAACTTGGTGCGCTTGGAGAAGAGGAGAACGGTGAGTAAGATGGTGGAAAAATCCTAGCAATATAGGGTACCGTTTTTGTGCAAATTTAATTACAACGCAGGCCGGAAGTGGTCAAGATGAGAGTTTTAGTAATAGTATAGATAGATAGACAAGTGGGACCCGTTGAGGCCCGTCCCCCAAGACGGGGGGGGGGGGGGGGGGCGAGCATCGTCACACGGGAGGGCTGGTAGCCGAACGCAATATTCCACCACTCACCCAGTAGCCCCCAGCTGAGCAGGCACGGCTGACGGGTTCCCATTGAGACATCACCACCCCCCCACACACACTAACTCCCCCCCCCGCCCACACACCAATACCACCCCCCACACACTAATCCTCCCACCACACACTAACCCCCCACACACTCTAACCCCTCCCCACACAGTTAACCCCCCCACATGCTAAACCCTCACCCACACAGACTAATCCCCCCATTCTCTGTCAGTCTCTCTTACCTCCCCCCCCTCCAGGTCACACTTCCCCCCCGTCACACACTACCCCCCCCCCCCCTGTCACACACTTCCCCCACCATCACACTCCCCCCGTCACACACTCCCACCCCCCCCCCCCCACCCCCATCACACAATCCCTCACCCACCTTGCCCGGCCCAGTTGGACTGAAGTTGGTGGCACACAGCATTCTCCTTCAAGCTGCGTCTGCCGTTACCGTTGGTAACGCGTGTGAATAACCGCGGTGATGTAATTATGGGCTTGAAGACTTCACGGGCAGGTCCTTGCGTGGCCCAGTAGGACTGAAGATGGTGGAGTGCAGCATTCTCTTTCAAGCTGCGGCTGCTGTTACCGTTG
The DNA here is from genome assembly GCA_038087875.1 of Malacoraja senta. Classification (NCBI taxonomy): domain Eukaryota; kingdom Metazoa; phylum Chordata; class Chondrichthyes; order Rajiformes; family Rajidae; genus Malacoraja; species Malacoraja senta. The sequence goes on along the minus strand of CM075977.1, from coordinate 338,621,862 downwards.
GCAATGCGTGTGAATAATTGTGGGCTTGAAGACTCTTCACGGGCAGGTCCCATTGTGATGTCATTGTCGGACTCGCAGCTTATGTAAATGAGATGGTATTGTGACATCATCACTGGAAGCTGCTGGAAGAGTCTCCCTCGCTAAGGCAGTTATTAGTTTCAAACTTGGCTTTTTAAAAACTTTTTAAAATCTTTAAATATAAATAACTTGTGAAAGTTAACATCAAATCTGAAGGAAACTTATTACATCGACGACGGGAAAGTGCTGACTAAGGTCCTGAAAAAAAATTGCGGTAATGTGTACTGTTTTTGGCGAAAATAAAATCACACACACACACACATAGAAACAAGACAAGACTTATATACACACACACACACACACACACGTATATTTTTTACCCAAATAAGGCACGAAAATTTATCTGCATCTTGGAGGCCAAAGGTTAGGTTGTTAGCCAAGAAAGATAGACTGGGCTATCCCTCAGTACAGCAACATCAAGAACGATGTTGCTGTACTGAGGGATCGCAAAGTCTATCCTCATTGCTGGCAGCTGATGGGAAGCGGCTGTAAAGTGGGAAGCGACTAAAAGGACCAGCGCTGCTGGGGGGAGAGTTCCTTTCACAGCGTGTGGGGAGTCTGGCCCAGGTCAGCACGGGCAGGAGTGTTGAGGAGGGGGTCGTGGATCATGCCAGCAACTCAATCACCACTGCCGCGGCACTCCTGGCGCGGAGCCACTGCATTGTGGCCGGGGAGGGAAGTAGCTTGGGTGGCTGCGAGCGGCCACCGGGAGCGGACAGCGGAACCGGCCACACACCTCAGCCGGCCCGCTCACCTCTGGCAGTGCTCTCTTTCGTAACACCTCTCTCCTGCCGCTCGCCAGCCTCGCTCATGTCAGCTGCTTTCCGCAAATCCTTAAATTCCCACTGCCGCCGGGAGCAGGACATGGTCTCACTTGCTGCGCTGGGTGACACTGCATGGCATTCACTGCCCGGTCCGTGTCTTTCAAGAGCAAAGATCATAGAGCGGAGCGGGTCAGTGGGCGATGGATAACAGGACAGCGGGCGGTGGAGCTTACTCCTGTGTCACCACGAGTAACCTCAATTGGTCCCTTGAACTAGTATTGTCATTCAATAAGATCACAACTGATTCAACTTGTCCTGGTGTGTTCCTGTTCCCACCATCTCTCCACCTGCCGTTACCCTCTACCCTCCACCCATTCAGTCATTCAGAATGGAGATCTGGAAGCCATGGGCAAATTGAATTGTCACCCTCTTTATTCTAATTTATTTATTTATTATTTGAGTGTGAGAAATTCTGTCCCGCCTGACTTTTTTCAAAATTTAGCAACTCAAATGGGGGTGCGTCTTCATTACCAGGAAATCTGGTAATCTTCGTCTCATCTGTCCACAAGACATTTTTCCAGAACTTTGGTTGCTCTTTTAAGTACTTCTTGGCAAACTGTAACCCGGCCAAACTATTTTTGCAGCTTAACCAGCGGTTTGCATCTTGCAGTGTAGCCTCTGTATTTCTGCTCATGAAGTCTTCTGCGGACAGTGGTCATTGACAAATCCACACCTGACTCCTGAAGAGTGTTTCTGATCTGTCGGACAGGTGTTTGGGGATTTTTCTTTATTATAGAGAATTCCTGTCATCAGCTGTGGAGGTCTTCCTTGGTCTGCCAGTCCCTTTGCGATTAGTAAGCTCACCAGTGCTCTCTTTCTTCTTAACGATGTTCCAAACAGTTGATTTTAGTAAGCCTATGGTTTGGCAGATGCCTCTAATGGTTTTATTCTAGTTTCTTACTCATAATGGCTTCTTTGACTTTCATTGGCACAACTTTGGTCCTCGTGTTGATAAACAGCAATAAACGTTTCCAAAGGTGATGGAAAGACTGGAGAAAAGACTAGGTGCTGAGAGCTCTCTTATACCTGCATTAAGGAGGCAATTAAACACACCTGAGCAATTACAAACACCTATGAAGCATTATGGAGGGCACTGTATATATATCTTGGCCATTGGAGTTTAATCAAAATAAATTTGGAGCTTTTGAAACAAAGTCTATTATGAACTATAGAAATGGAAAATAAAATATAGGAGTTTCCAGTAAAGGCCCAGTGATACTGAAGAGCCTGTCCCACTTACGCGACTTTTTCGGAGACTGCCGGCACCCGTCATAGGTTGTTACAGGTCGCCGAACATGTTGAAAATCCAGCGGCGACCAGAACGAGGTCCGACTCTTTGGGCGACTACGCATGACCAAACAGGCTTCACCCCGCGACATGTCACCAGGGTGTCGCCTGTATGGTCGTGAGTAGTCTCCTACTCACCAAAGAGTCGTAGCGTCTTTCTGGTCGCCGCTGTATTTTCAACATGTTGAAAATTTTCAGCGACCTATGACGGGTGCCGGCAGTCGCCGAAAAAGTCGTGTAAGTGGGACAGGCCCCTTAATCATTCGCAAGCATTCATGACAAAATCCTTCTGGAAATGAGGCAAATCTCAAGCTAGTAACATTTGACACTCCTTAGGACACATTAGCCAGTATAAAAGTTAATATGATACTTTGAAAGTCAATATGTGTTTAAAATAAGAGATTCTGCCCAATCAACTTCTGCCTACTTTAAGAGAAATTAAAATTCCATTAAAGTTTTAAAATTCCCAAGATTATTCAGTCGCCTAGGATTGCTCTGAACAATATGCTGGGTTTCACAAGCAATGATAATTTTAAGATCAGTGATAAGTACTGAACCTTAACATTGTTAATTATGACAAGTCAGCTAGTTCTGCCATAATGCATTCCATATAGTGTGAATTGGACATAAGATGATTGATGAATTAGGGCAGTTGTATTACGCAGGCAGAATTGGTTATAATGTGATTTTAATTGGGAGCTAGAGAACAACTGAGGAGTTGCTTTAGAAATTGTCAAGCAGAAAAGTCTTGTGGGGGAAAGAAACAGTCTAAGGTAAAACACCGTTTCCAGACAACATCTCCACAGTGATCAGGCACCATTGTCTCTTAAACATAATCTGTCAATTTCCCTGCTGGTGGCTGTAGAAATTGACAAGCAGACACTTCTATTGACACTTGAGCAATGATACTCTATTAAACAATGTAATATTCAACTTTTAGTATTTTTATCTTGCTGTACCCAAAATAAACTCACAGCTATTATTAGGTCAGGTCAGAGGGAGTTCCCACCGCCATGGGTACCATATAATCCCGTGCTAACTGCTCCATGGTCGGATAGTCGGCGACTAAACCGTCTCCCCACGTGGTTTGCCAGGTGAGGAGGGGGCTGTGGACCCCCAGCAGGACTAAAAACACCTGTCAAAGGGCGGATGAACTCCTAGCGAACCAACGGCCATCCACACTTCAATAGAAGTTGCGATCACTGTCGTACATAGCATTGTAAGGCACTGTGCCCGTTGATGTTTTCAACGATGATGATGATGATTACAAAGACATTTTTGAAAATCCTGAGGGGGAAAGAAACTTTATTATTGTGAGTACTAAACTCTCTAGCCCTTTTCCCCATTGACACAATTGCTTTTATAATATTATTTTCTATAAGCAAGATTTCCTGGGAATGCAACTATTGCACTGTAGAAGAGCTACCTGTAATGTGGAAACATCCTGTTTGAGAATAGCAATCATATGAATTTGAATACGTTATATAAAAAAAACTAACTCGTATTTCAGATTTGTTTTATTTTATCAAGTATTACATAGTCAAAGATCTTTGAAAATGACATTAAAATAAGATGTACACTAAAATATATAAGAAAATATTTTGCAGTGCACATATTTTGCAGTACACATGTTCCTGAAATATTTGATTTTATAATTACTTTTGGTAAAAAATACACTGAAAGTAGTACTGAGACAGACAGCAAATTTTCCTCAGAATCTTTCACAGTTTAAAAATGTACCCAAGTGACCCAGAAGGTATCAATGTAGAATAAAACACAGTACATAGATTCCATAGAAAGGTTTCTTTAAGAAACTTTAATCTAAATAACATACCCCTTGCAAACACAAGTGAACTAAAGGATCACTTCACTTCAGTTCCCCTTCTGTCACCATTTGCTTTTGTTCCTTTACAAATTCATTATTAAAACAACATTGAAATAGATGTTTTAAATTCAAGTCAATTAGAAGTTAATTGGCCATTTAATTTTCACATTCCAAGATGAACTATGATGGAAAACTTATTGAACTGAGAAACTGACCCATATTTTTCAGAGTGAAAGTGTCAATATTTATCATCATTCCCCTGTGGAACTAATAGTAACTTTGGGATTTTGATGAATGCCACCATCCAAAGGTATCTCGGTAATTTGTCGTAAGCCAACATGCTGTGCTCCAGTTCCTGACGTTGTGGAGTGCAGTGAGGGAGCAGCAAGTTGGCTGCATGCCCAGCACAAGCAAGCTGACATGCATAATATTCTGTCCCAGTGCAAGGGATTGCAAGGGACATTCTTCCACTCATTTTAAAGGGAGTGGCTCTGAGATTCCTGGGTAAATGTTGATTTTAAAAGACTCTCAGATTGATTATTAGTTTAAAAGCATTCATTTAAATCTTCCAAAGAATATTTTTTAGTCTTTTCTGCCATGTTAGATGTCTTAGAAGTGTTTATGGTTTTTTTAGGTTCTTTAGAATTTTTGTTTTTTAGGTAACTCAATGAAGATATTTTTTAAAGTCCTGGATATTATAAACATGTAAATGCTTTTACATGTTATCCTGCACTTTCAATGTTATATCTTGCACTAAATGTTGTACCCCTTTATTTGTTTTCTGTACACTACAGGCAGCTTGATTGTATTCATGTATAGTTTTTTCTTTGACTAGATAGCATGTAAATAAAAGCTTTTCACTGTACCTCGGTTCACATGACAATAATAAACTAAACTAAAGGCTTAAGAGTTTGACAATTTTAGATAAGTCAGGAGTGTGGCTCTGCTGTCAATTCCTTCCTCAGAGTGGAACTAGTTTTAGCTGCTGCACGCGGCATGGTAATACTATCAAACCTCTACAGAACACAAGGCTTTGCCATGGAGGATCCTCCTTATATATTTTTAAAATTTTCATTGAATCACTAAGGGTCGGGTTGATATTTTATTAGTCAATAGTGAATGATGTTGGTTTACTGCTGACCACAAAACTCGTTCTCCACGGATGCTTCCTAATCTGAGTATTTTTCTACATTTTTTTATTTTAGTTTCAATAATAAAGCATCTACAATATTTATCTTTGTATTAGTTACTAGAGTAATCAATATAAATCAAACTTTAATAATTTAGAGTATTAAGAATACTATAGCTTAAAAAATTGTAACCATATTTGGACTGAAGTAAGAAGAGTAATTTAGTGCAATTCCAATTTGACCGCAGGATTTATATGGCAGTTAAATTGGCAATTAATTGTCGAGAAGTTTTCTGCAGCTTAAAAAATTTAGAACAGCTGCTTATCACCAAAGTAATAAAGGCAGAGTGTGCTTATTCACATTCTTTTTCCATGCGACTTCATATAAACCTAAATCCCTGAAAGAACACTGTATACGCCATGAGTAGCCATGCCTTTGGTTGCACGAGAACAAATCTCTGGATATCTTTCCTAACCTCTGATTTTTTCCAGTCCTCCTTCAAACTCATCTTTTTCCTCGTCATAATCAATTGCCTTTCTTTGTCCCAGGATGATATTTATCTGATTGTACTTTGCTGAAGTCCCTTGGATTTCTGTCTGCATTCATAGCACTTACTCTTTAGTGACCACATACTGTAAAGTTCAAAGTGATGAAAATTTTGGATAATAGAAAAGAGGGAAATATTAAACAGTGAGGAAATCTTTAACAAAAAGACAGGAAAAGAGTTACATTTTATAAAGTGGCCAGCATTAGAATCTGATAAATGTATTCCTCTGAAAACCTAATTGAAGCAAGCTATCAGTTGGGTACAATGGACAGAGAGAAATTGCATTCATGAAAGATGCACAAGAGTATTTTGTGGTTAACAGAGAAATGGAGAGAATAGAAACATTTAATATGTTGGAAAAAATTGCAACAAAATATGGGGCATTGAGTATAAAAGTCAGGACGTCATGATACAGCTTTATAAGACGTTGGTTTGGCCACATGTGGAATATTGCATGCAGTTCTCGTCACCCCATTACAGGAAGGATCGGGAGGCTTTGGAGAGGTACAGAAAATGTTTTTTTCCAGAATGATGCCTGAATTAGAGGGCATTAGCTTCAAGGAAAGGTTGGACAAACATGATATGTTTTTCCTAGAATGCTAGTGGTTGAGGATAAATCTGATAGAAGTTTATATAATTATGAGAGGCATAGATGGGGCAGATGGAATCTTTGTCCCAGGGTAAAATGTCAAAGACTGGAGGGCATAGCTTTAAGGTGAGAAGGGCAAAGTTTAAAGGAGATGTGCAGGGCAAGGTTTTTACAGTGGGTGGTGGGTATTCGGAACAAGTTCCAGGCGTCGTGGAGGCAGATACGATTGTGGTGTTTATGAGGTTTTTAGATAGGCACACGGATTTGGATCACATGCAGTTGGAGAGATTAGTTTAACTCGTGGACGATGACATTAAGTTTGGCACAGATATTGTGGACCAAGGGGCCTGTTCTTGTGCTGTACTTTTCTGTTTTACGTTCTGGTTAAGGAACATAAAAATATATGTCCAAAGGCACATGTCGAGATTAAACTAACAGAATGAGCAACGTACAATCAAAGCTAACAAAAGAGATGACAGGTAGACAAAAGTGCTGGAGAAACTCAGCGGGTGAGGCAGCTTCTATGGAGTGAAGGAAATAGGCAACGTTTCAGGCTGAAACTCTTCTTCAGACTGAAGATGCTGCTGCACCCGCTGCCTGGAGAGAGATCAGCTTTAGTAGCTCATGGATTGCCATTCCTCTTTCTTCTCTTATGTCAAGAACACAGTAAAGGTGTTGGGACTCTGTCCATGATCAGACTCTGCAGCACTCTGCTGGAGACACCACTACATTTTACTCTTAGGTCCATTCGGACAGACAATCCTCCTACTGAGGGCTTCAACGTTGAAAGGCAGCCATCAATATTGTCTAAATGACAAAATGGATATGGATGAATAACAAAACTTATATTCACAATTTTGTTTCATAGGGCCAATATTTTTAGCATATTGCTGTATGGCAGTGCAATATAAAAGAGCTGCAAGAACAGATTCAAGATCTTCCACTTTTGATGTTTACTCTGTATTCTTGGCAAGTCCTGGAAAAAAAATCTCTACGATGATAGCCCTTTCAAGAAAAAGTATGTCATGCATGATAGCATTCATTAAGTAACAGAAATTACTGGCTTGCAAACGTGACTGGATTTTGGATGCCTGAAGTGCACATTTTACAAGGAGGTGGCCTGAGCTGCTATGAAAGGGAAAATGAATGGCTTTAACACTGATGTGGAAACGATAGCTGATTCACGGTAGAAATGAATGGCAACATTGGCTGAGGGGAGGGATGGGGCACCATGATGAGTTGTAGTTTCAACAGTTCCGTAATGAATGTCACATCTCAGAACTACAGAATACCTCTCTTTCATCAGCCAATGTTGCTTCAATTGTCTTTCTAGAATTTGAATCATCAACAGAAATGCAGTATACAACTAAGATTGAAGGCTGCATATTCATCATCTGATGCTGTCAACTGGATTTTCAAAATAACTTTCAATGAGGCACAATACAATTAAGATATAGAAACATAGAAAATAGGTGCAGGAGGAGGCCATTTGGCCCTTCGAGCCAGCACCGCCATTCATTGTGATCATGGCTGATCGTCCCCTATCAATAACCCGTGCCTGCCTTCTCCCCATATCCCTTGACTCCACTAGCCCCTAGTGCTCTATCTAACTCTCTCTTAAATCCATCCAGTGATTTGGCCTCCACTGCCCTCTGGCATGGAATTCCATAAATTCACAACTCTCTGGGTGAAAAAGTTTTTTCTCAGTCTTAAATGACCTCCCCTTTATGAGAAAGGTTAGAGCGTGTGGTCATAGATACAATAAAATGGAAATGTAGGAATGTATCTCCGCAGAGTTTGTCAGCACTAATCAGTTGTGCCCTTTGCTGGCTTCTTGAAAGTGCAAAAAAGACGCAAAGTGCTGGAGCAACTCAGTGAGTCAGGCAGCAACTCTGGAGTTTCGGTTCTACTCCTTGAAAGTGCAGTTGTGATTGGTACAGGAGTAGTTGGATTTATAAATAGTGGCAAAGAGGCCAAACCAGCCCGTTACGTATATGGTTAGGCTACAGGTGGAAAACTGCAGAATCCTGGGCACTGAGCTTCAGAAAAGATGCAAAGGTCTAAAGGGCCTGTCCCACTTGACGATTTTTTCGGCAACTGCCGGCGTCATTGCCCGACATATCAAGTTGCCGAAAGATTTTGAACATTTCAAAATCCAGCAGCAACAAAAAAATGTTGCGACACTTGAGGAGACACCGCGCGTCAATACGTCGTCACGCAGCATCACGCCGCATCATCCCGTGACCATGGGCTACTTTTTCGGTGACCTGATAGGTCAGTCAATGACGCTGCCAGTCACTGAATAAAGTGGGACAGGCCCTGTTCCAGAGTACTTTGTAACAACTTCCCCTCATACACTGGCCAATATCCTTCTAAATTTAAGTGTGGAATCAGCTTCTGTCACCTTTTCATTCGGTTGTCTTAGATTGTGACACCAACAGTAAAACAAACCATTCATATCTTTTGATAGCAGTTCAAAAATTCATCACCTCTGGTTATTGAAAATGTTCATAGCTGGATTGGTTTTCCCTCTATTTACACCATCAAAAATTGTCACCTTGAAAACCTATTTTCTTCTCCGCCATGAACAGTCCTGCTTTAACAATCTGTCCTCAAAATTTGGAGCAATGCGGGAAGAGTCTTGTTTAAAAAAAGGCACTGGAGCAGACACTCTGTGACTTTAAAGACAGCACGAGAACATGGGCTTGGTGAGTTTAAGGTAAGTGCAGCTGTCAGCAGAATCATTGGAAAAGTTAACTTTTTGGTATGTGTTGAGGGGTTCAGGTGTATTAAGGTTAAGGTTAGAAATAGTAGAACATGAAAATATATTAGAAATAGCTTTGGTATAATTCAGTGGCAAATTAATCCACATTGGTGCTGGCAGGATAGGTGATGTGTCAGGCAATGCGGTGTGATCCAGGGCTAATACTATTTCAGTTAAGTGTCAGTAACTTATGGAATATCAGCTGAGTCATTGATCTGGAGGTCAAGCTGCAGACACTGCAACAGATCAAGATGGGGACAGTAAAGACCTTAAGAAAGAATCTGTTGATTTTGTCAGTGATGAGAGATTAGCAAATGTGAATGTGAGCAGGGCAGGAGTGCAGGAGCTTCAGTCTTGAAGAAGGGTCCAGGCTCCAAACATCATCTGTCCATGTCCCTCCACAGATGCTACCTGACCTGCTGAGTTCCTCTAGCATATTGTTTTTGCTCAAGATTCCGGCACCTGCAATCTTGTGTGTCTCCAAGAAAGTAGAGGTAGAAGGGAATAGTATATTGAGAATTGACTCCTTCCCTGCAGAAAAAAATGCAGAAAGGTTATGTTGTCTACCTGGTACCATGGTTTATGACATCTGCTCAGTGCTAGAGAGGAACTTAGTATGGAGGGAGAGGATGTTCAATTGGCACAGGGAGCGATAAACAAAGAGCTCCGCAAAGTCAATATATGGAGCTAGGTTGTTGCCCGAGCCACATGCAATGTGGCATGGGGGACATAAGATTAGACAAATGAATGTGTGGCTAAAAGTCTGGCGTGATAGAAATACATAAGAATTATACATACAAGGAATTATAGGTGCTGGAATTTTGTGTAGGATACAATGTGTACTAAAAACTGTTCATTAAAGATAGTCCTGGAACAACAGAGAGGAATTACCTACAGTGCATTCAGAAAGTATTCAGACCCCTTCACTTTTTCCCCAGTTTGTTACGTTACAGCCTTATTTAAAAATGGATTAATTTTTTTTTTTTTATCATCAATCTACACACAATACCCCAGAAGGAAGAAGCAAATACAGGTGTTTAGAAATTTTTGCAAATTAAAAAGAAATAACTGAAATATCACATTTACATAAGTATTCAGACCTTTTGCTGACACTCGAAATTGAGCTTAGGTTCATCCTGTTTCCACTAATTATCTTTGAGATGTTTCTACAACTTGATTGGAGTCCACCAGTGGTAAATTAAATTGATTGGACATGATTTGGAAAGGCACACACCTGTCTATATAAGGTCCCACAGTTAACAGTGCATGTCAGAGCAAAAACCAAGCCATGAAGATGAAGGAATTGTCTGTAGACCTCTGAGACAGGATTGTGTCGAGACACAGATCTGGGGAAGAGTATAAAACAATTTCTGCAGCATTGCAGGTCCCGAAGAGCACAGTGGCCTGTCATTCTTAAATGGAAGAACTTTGGAACCACCAGACTCTTCATAGAGCTGGCCGCCCGGCCAAACTGAGCAATCGGGGGAGAAGGGCCTTGGTCAGGGAGGTGACCAAAAACCCGATGGTCACTGACAGAGCTCCAGAGTTCCTCTGCGGAAATGGGAGAAACTTCCAGAAGGACAACTATATCTGCAGCACTCCACCAATCAGGCCTTTATGGTAGAGTGGCCAGACGGAAGCCACTCCTCAGTAAAAGGCACATGACAGCCCGCTTGGAGTTTGCCAAAAGGCATGAGAAACAAGGTTCTCTGGTCTGATGAAACCAAGATTGAACTCTTTGGCCTGAATGCCAAGCGTCACGTCTGGAGGAAACCAGGCAACGCTCATCACCTGGCCAATACCATACCTACGGTGAAGCGTGGTGGTGGCAGAATCATGCTGTGGGGATGTTTTTCAGCGGTGGGAACTGTGAGACTAGTCAGCATCGAGGGAAAGATGAACAGAGCAAAGTACAGAGAGATCCTTGATGAAAACCTACTCCAGAGCACTCAGGACCTCAGACTGGGGCGGAGGTTCACCTTCCAAAGGATAACGGCCCATAGCACACAGCCAAGACAACGCAGGAGTGGCTTCATGACAAGTCTGTGAATGTCCTTGAGTGGCCCAGCCAGAGCCCGGACTTGAACCCGATCGAACATCTCTGGAGGGACCTGAAAATAGCTGTGCATCGACGCTCCGCATCCAACCTGACAGCTTGAGAGGATCTGCAGAGAAGAATGGGAGAAATTACCCAAATATAGGTGTGCCAAGCTTGTAGCGTCATACCCAAGAAGACTTAAGGCTGTAATTGCTGCCAAAGGTGCCTCAACAAAGTGCTGAGTAAAGGGTCTGAATACTTATGTAAATGTGATATTTCAGTTATTTCTTTTTAATTACTTTGCAAAAAATTCTAAACACTTGTTTTCACTTTTTTATTATGGGGTATTGTGTGTAGATTGATGATTTAAAAAATGAATTTAATCAATTTTAGAATAAGGCTGTAACGTAACAAAATGTAGAAAAAGTGAAGGGGTCTGAATACTATATTGTAAATTCACCAAATTAGAATGTATTTTGTAGTGGTTTGAAAAGAGGTAAAAAATATATAATAAAGGAATGTCATCTGGTGGAATGAGATGTATGGGTGAGTCCTCCAGAGGTAATCATGTGGTAGTATGGAGTATGAAATAAGAAATAAAGGAGCTCATCAGGAAGATGCAGGGATTATCACAGAGGATTTTAGTTCCTGTATACTCTTGAAAAATCAGATAAGCTAAATTAGCCCTGAGTGGGTTTGGCAAAGTTTCTTTGAATTGCACATTCTGCAACCCACCAGAGGACAGCAAGCAGCAGTGGACCTCGTGTTGTGCAACGAGGTAGAAAGGTGCCCAATTATAATTACAAATAACAGGAATCTGAGCTTGGACCTCAGCTATTCATTATTTTGAAGATTTGCATGAGGGAACTAAATGTAATATTTTAAAGTTTGCCAAAGATACAAAACTGGGTGAAATTGAATTCTGAACAGGATGCAAAGATTTCAAGTTTGAAAATTGGCCAGAAATATGCAAAATGTAGAATAATATGGTTAGATGTGGAATAATCCCCTTTTACAAGAAAACGGTAACATAATGTAAAAAGTACTGGAAATGGTTTCCAGAAGACATTTAATAATTACTGTGGAAAATAGCTCAAGTTGCAGATAATATATTGACATGGATAGATTGAAAATGTTGATGTACAGAGAGACTTGCGGTGCAGGTCCAGCAGACAATAAGAATGTCAAATGGTGTGTTGGCCCTCATCACAAGCAGTTTTAAATAAAGGAATCTGGATGCCTTGCTACCATTTGAAAGAGCCTTTGTGTGACCAATTTGCAATAAGAGGCATTTAGATAGGCACTATGCAGGGAATGGAGGGATAGGGATTATGTACAGGCAGATAACGGTCTTGGCAACATGTTCAGCATGTTTTTTTGCTTTACTGTTTTATGTTTATCTAGATTTTCCTGGCTGGGGTGCATAGAGCAAGAGGTCAGAGCATGAATACAGTATTGAGATAGATGATCTGCCATGATTATATTGAATATCAGAGCAGGGACAAACAACCAAATGGCCCACTCCTGCCCCAATTTGCCACCAGATCCATCCTCTTCTCCTCTCCCTCTCATTTCTCTTATGTGCTCATCAACTTTCCTTTGATTCTTTTGTCACTTATCTACAGTAGAGATAATTTACATTAGATAATAACCCTGCATGTGCATCTGGGACATGGGAGGGGAATGGCGGACCCAACAAAAATCTAGGTGGTGGCTCGAAGAATACAAATGCTCAGGAAAGACAGCAACTAAGGTCAGGATGCAACTCGGGTCTCTGAGGCACTAACTGCTGTAATGTAATTTTATCACTAAGAGCACAATGCAATGGTATGAAGGTTATATTTCAGTTATAAAGGGCAGTGTTCAGACTATTGTATCCAGTATTGGTTTCCTTGTTTAAGGAGCAATATTAATCAGTTGGATGCAATTCCGCAGTTTACTAGATCATAGAATGGGCAGAGTGTCCTATGAGGAAAGGTTGGATGGGCCAGATTTATATCTGCTGGAGATGAGAAGAGTAAGAGGTGATTTAATTGAAACATATAAGATCTTGAGGAAGGACATTATTGCCATAGAGGGAGTGCAGAGAAGGTTCACCAGACTGATTCCTGGGATGTCAGGACTTTCATATGAAGAAAGACTGGATAGACTCGGCTTGTACTCGCTAGAATTTAGGAGATTGAGGGGGGATCTTATAGAAACTTACAACATTCTCAAGGGGTTGGACAGGTTAGATGCAGGAAGATTGTTCCCGATGTTGGGGAAATCCAGGACAAGGGGTCACAGCTTAAGGATAGAGGGGAAATCCTTTAGGACCGAGATGAGAAAAACCTTTTCACACAGAGAGTGGTGAATCTCTGGAACTCTCTGTCACAGAAGGTAGTTGAGGCCAGTTCATTGGCTATATTTAAGAGGGAGTTAGATGTGGCCCTTGTGGCTAAAGGGATCAGGGGGTATGGAGAGAAGGCAGGTACAGGATACTGAGTTGGATGATCAGCCATGATCATATTGAATGGCGGTGCAGGCGCGAAGGGCCGAATGGCCTACTCCTGCACCTATTTTCTATGTTTCTATGTTTCTGAGATCTCTTGGTAGTGTGATGTGGAGAAAATGTTTATTTTGTGGAGAATCTAGAATTCAAGGTCTTTTAAAAATTAGGTGTCACCCATTTAAGGCAGATGCAGCAATTTTATTTTTCCTCTCTGTGATGAGAGTCCTTGGTACTCTCTTCCTCAATGTGTGATAGAAAATAGTATTTGACTTTTTTTTCCCCCCATATTGATTGGAAATTATGTTGCTGATAATGAGCAGCCCACACATGCAGCTAATTTACACCTTCATACAAAACTTTAAACATTTTGTAGATTCTTTCTAATATTCTGTCAGCAAGCAATTAAGAATGCAAATTAATGCTGACCTCTTTTGCAAGAGGGTGGAGAACAGAGGGACATCTTGCGACAGCTGTACAGAAAAAAATTACACCAGTGGTACAACATACAGTTTTGGTCTCCATATTTAAGGAGAAGTAGGCTTGTCTTGGGGGCAATGTAGAGAGGGCTCAATAGATCACGCAATTATTCTCCAATCATCTTAGTGTTCACTAGTAAATAATTCAGCTATGCTGCCTCCAACATCTTCCCTTCATTGTAAGTGGCCTTCATCATTCAACATAAAGACTTAGATATGGAGAACAGGTTCTTAGGAAAGCAACTAGAAGAATGAAAGAACAAACTCTGCTACAACAAGAAGGCAAGAAGTATTTGTTGAGATCCCTTAGAAGCAACTTACTACAAACATGAAAGTGGATGTTTAAGTTAATTAAATATTAAATAGAAAGGAACAGTGGCTTGTTAATGATGGATATTTAACTGGGCAATGGAGAGCAGTTGAGCTCCCCTTGAGACTGTTGTGAGTTTTTCACTGCTCATAATCAATTAAGTGCTCAATTAGTATACACAAAGTGAAGTACAATATATCATTGCATGATGTTCTAAACCAACATATTTTGTAGAAAATTATTTTGTTCAAAGATATTTACTGGATCAAGCCATTAAATGTTAGGCAAACAGCATTTACAAGTGTTGTGTAAGGTAATACACACCAGTGCAAGATAAAGTGTAATGGAACAATAAACTTGCAATACAATAATTATCCATTCAGAATTGGGTAGTAGATAGTGTGATTTTGATTTCAAGGGCAGATTTATGATCCCTTCCAAGACAATCTTTTCAGCAAGCAGTTAGGAAGGCAAATGTGATATTGACCTATTTTACAAGAGAGTGGAGTACAAAGATAAGGCTATATATATAACAGCTGGAAATGCCATTGAGATTCTTGGTTAATGAGCCATTAGGAGGTATGGTCAGGTTTAATCTACAATTGGAGAGGGAGAAGGGTAGATCGGAGGTGTCAATGTTACAGTTGAATAAAGGGGACTATGGGGCCATGAGGAAGGAGCTGGCCAAAGTTGACTGGAAAGATACTCTAGCAGGGATGACAGTGGAACAAAAATGGCAGGTATTTCTAGGAATAATACAGAATGTGCAGGATCAGTTCATTCCTAGGAGGAAGAAAGATTCCAAGGGGAGTAAGGGGCGACCGTGGCTGGCAAGGGAAGGACAGTATAAAAATAAAAGAGATGAAGTACAACGTAGCAAAGATGAGCGGGAAGCAAGAGTATTGGGTAATGTTTAAAGAGCAACAGAAGATAACAAAAAAGACAATACGGGGAGAAAAGATGAGGTACGAAGGTAAGCTAGTCAAGAATATAAAGGAGGATAGTAAAAGCTTCTTTAAAATTAGTTAAGTCCGAAGTTGGACCCTTGAAGATTGAAAAAGGTGAATTTATTATGGGGAACAAGGAAATGGCAGATGAGTTGAACAGGTACTTTGGATCCGTCTTCACTAAGGAGGACACAAACAATTTTCCTGATTTAGTAGTGGCCAGAGGATCTGGGGAAGAAAATCCACATTAGTCAGAAAATGGTGTTGGGTAGACTGATGGGACTGAAGGCTGATAAATCCCCAGGGCCTGATGGTCTGCATCCCAGGGTACCTAAGGAAGTGGCTCTAGAAATCATGGATGCATTGGTGATAATTTTCCAATGTTCTATAGACTCAGGATCAGTTCCTGTGGATTGGAGGGTAGCTAATGCTATCCCACTTTTTAAGAAAGGCGGGAGAGAGAAAACAGGGAATTATAGACCAGTTGGCCTGACATTGGTGGTGGGGAAGATGCTGGAGTTAATTATAAAAGATGAAATAGCCGCACATTTGGATAGCAGTAACAGGATCGGGCCGAGTCAGCATGGATTTATGAAGGGGAAATCATTCTTGACTAATCTTCTTGAATTTTTTGAAGATGTAACTAGGAAAATGGACAAGGGAGAGCCAGTGGATGTAGTGTACCTGGACTTTCAGAAAGCATTTGATAAGGTCCCACAAAGGAGATTAGTGGGCAAAATTAGGGCACATGGTATTGGGGGTAGAGTGCTGAAATGAATAGAAAATTGGTTGGCAGACAGGAAACAAAGAGTAGGGATTAACGGGTCCCTTTCAGAATGGCAGGCAGTGACTAGTGGGGTACCGCAAGGCTCAGTGCTGGGACCGCAGCTGTTTACAATATACATCAATGATTTGGATGAAGGGATTCAAAGTAACATTAGCAAATTTGCAGATGACACAAAGCTGGGTGGCAGTGTGAACTGTGAGGAGGATGCTATGAGAATGCAGGGTGACTTGGACAGATTGGGGGAGTGGGCAGATGCATGGCAAATTAAGTCTAATGTGGATAAATGTGAGGTTATCCACTTTGGTATAAAAAACAGGAAGGCAGATTACTATCTAAATGGTGTCAAGTTGGGAAAAGGTGAAGTACAACGGGATCTGGGGGTCCTTGTTCATCAGTTTATGAAAGTAAGCATGCAGGTACAGCAGGCAGTGAAGAAAGCGAATGGCATGTTGGCCTTTATAACAAGAGGAGTCGAGTATAGGAGCAAAGAGGTCCTTCTGCAGTTGTACAAAGCCCTAGTGAGACCACCTGGAGTATTGTGTGCAGTTTTGGTCCCCTAATTTGAGGAAGGACATTCTTGCTATTGAGGGAGTGCAGCGTAGGTTTACAAGGTTGATTCCCGGGATGGCGGGACTGTCATATGCTGAGAGAATGGAGCGGCTGGGCTTGTACACTCTGGAGTTTAGAAGGATGAGAGGATATCTTATTGAAACATATAAGATTGTTAAGGGTTTGGACACGCTAGAGGCAGGAAACATGTTCCCGATGTTGGGGGAGTCCAGAACCAGGGGCCACAGTTTAAGAATAAGGGGTAAGCCAATTAGAACGGAGACGAGGAAACACTTTTTCTCAGAGAGTTGTGTCTGTGGAATTCTCTGCCTCAGAGGGCGGTGGAGGCAGGTTCTCTGGATGCTTTCAAGAGAGAGCTAGATAGGGCTCTTAAAATTAGCAGAGTCAGGGGATATGGGGAGAAGGCAGGAACGGGGTACTGATTGGGGATGATCAGCCATGATCACATTGAATGGCGGTGCTGGCTCGAAGGGCCGAATGGCCTACTCCTGCACCTATTGTCTATTATATTGAGAGAATTGTGTATAATTTTGGGTCACTGATTTTATTGAGATTCTTACAGACTTTAGAAAGACCAACACAGGTAACTCCAGCTTTACCAGCAATGATATATCAGCAACTTAGTGCACTCCACATGCCTTCATTTAGGATTGGGTGGTTAGTCAAGGAGAGAGAAAAAAAACAGTTACAATAAAAAAACAGCAGGTGTTGTGCTCCCACAGAGATAGCAAAAAAGTCACTGACAGCAAGACAATAAAAAGTGACGGCTTCAGTAGGGCAGTTAAAGTAGAAACTGCATATAAATTTCTGAGTAATAGAAATTTATATATTTATATTTCTTTAATGTACTAGGATGACTTTACATTGAGGCAGGAGGACCTAAATAATGATGGATTTAAGCAGGTAATATTAACCAGCTGTTTTTTTAGGGGTTGTTTCTTTGGGTGTTTAATCATGAAAATATGTATAAATGGTTTCAAAAACAAAGACTGTGCATATTTGGAACAATTTAAATAGATATAAGCTAAGAAAAAGACAAAAAGCTGTCAATTTAATTTCACTGAGGAATGTAGGAAATTATAAAGAATAATATACAATAAATAAATGATGAAAGACTTTTTTATTTTATAGGCTAAAAAAAAAGCTCATTCAAGATGAGGGAGAGAGTGAATAATACAATAGGACAAAAAAAAGTTACAGCTTATTGGGCAAGAGCTGTAAATATTTAAAGAAAAGATCCTGCAGGCATATTGTGTTCTACAGGTTGTAGTAACATTTTACTACAGGGCACTTCTACCAAAATAATCTGGGAACAAAGCACAAGTGTTATTAATCCCGAGTTAAATGTCACTGAGAAAGAGCACTGACAAAAGATTGTGTACCTGGGACTTGTATTACAATGGCAATTTTTTTCAGGCCTGCAACCAATTCATTGTTGTTGAGATTTACAATTCATTGAAGTAGATACCAGTGTCTCTATATATTTATCTATGAACCCCACTCCCCTATAAAGAAACGTTTTAGAATATACCAATGCTCAATAGTTTGAGGTAGTTTTACACCTGCAAAAAGTACTGTTTTCATAAACGGACAATTTTAACTTTGAAAACTTATCAAACAACATTGATACAAATTTATAAAAATATTTACAACACAATATACACAGAAAATTAGTAAAGTGTAATGTAAATTGAGTACAATAATTGAAGTGCCTTTCCAAAAAACATGGATATGAAGCTAAATCATTTTCCTTAATTTCCCTTTCTAAATAATACAAACTTCTAATGAATTATGATTTACAACTGTATATGATTTGATAAAAACAAACTGAACAGAAAAGCTTTAAAAAATGAATCATTAATCAGCAGATGCTATTATTGTATACATGTATGAGGACTAGTTGTAATCTAAAGGAACATTAATACTGTATGTGGATTCTCTAAAGGATTCTTGCAAGGCAACAAGCATGAGATTTTTTGTATAAAAAGAATGGGAGCAACTCTGATATTTGCAACATTGTTCAGACAGCTTCAGGTTTTGGCTACAAAGCAGCAAACACAAAAAGATACTGCTAAATACATTCAACCTGAATCAGTAGGCTGAATCTTTTATTTAAGGCACTAATTAAATAGATTCTGAATGAGATAACTTCTTCTTAAAATTCCAATTTATAGTAAGATGTGCCAAGTCTTGGTAGCATTGATGTGTAATTCCAGCCATCCATTTAAGGTATAATTCCGCATCATGTTGAGTTGCCTATATGTAAAAATGTTACAAATTAAAACATGCCAAAATATGTGTATAAACTTTCCAGTATCATTCAATGGCATTTCTATTCAAGGAAAGGGGCTTTATCTATTCACTGATTTTCTTCAAAATAAACTGTTATTGTTTAATATAGGTCAGCCCAAGAAACAAAGGGAAAACCAATATATTTTCCTTGATTATTTTACTGTGCACTCTTTTTTCTGGGAAATGCCCAATTTTACTTAATCAAGAGACCCAAACAATTAAGTTTTCTCTGATGCCCAACTGTAGAAAGGAAGCATGGAATTGTTTTGGTGCATAAGATCCATCGAGTCTATCGTAAATTGTGGAGCCATTTCATCCGACTCAATTCTCATTCTTCCCCCAATTCCTATAAATTATTCTCATTAGCCTTTCTGGTTTCTCTTTAAAGATACCAATGAATAATGTTTCCAAAGGCAGTGAATTCCAGAATATAACTACTCTCTTTAAATAAAGTGTTTCCTCACATCCTGCTTATATTTATTTGTACCAAGTTTTCAAATCTATTTCATCTGATTCTGGAATCATCTGCTAAAGGGAACAGCTCCTCACATTTATCTGATGTTAACCAGACATGATCTTACACACATTTATAATATCTTCACCTTCTTTGTTCCAAAAACAAGAAACCCAGCTTATCCAGTTTACTTATGCCCTGGAGCCATTCTCGTAATTTGTTTCTACATCTTATCCAGGACCATCATATTATTTCTTAAATGATGTTACCAGAATTAGATGGAATAGTCTAATAACTGTTCAACCAGTGTTTTACACATGTTCAGTAATTTTCTTTCTTTTGTTTCAAATACTTTAGGAACCACTATAAACATGCTCTATCACTTAAAATGATTAATGCACCCAAGTTCCTGTTTCTGTATACTCTTAAGTTCTTTACCATTTTATATTTATTGCTCTTTCTTTGTGATAAGTTTAATTCCACAGGCCTTAGTTTTGTTAGCTAGCCTTTTGTGTAGAGCTTTATCAAATGTCTTTTGAAAAGGTGGCAATAACCACATCACGTATCAACTTTTCCTAATTTACTGGTTTCCTGCAAAAATGGTTACCAAATGCTTGATTTCTGTTAATTGTGATATTGTTTCCATGTCCGGCAGAGCATATTGACTGGTTGCATCGGTAACTCAAAAGTCCAAGAATAATGAAAGCTATTGAAAGTGGTAGATATTGCCAGGTCCATCACAGGTACTGACCTTCCCAAGGGATCTACAGGAGGGGATACCTCAACAAGGAAGCTAATATCATCAGAGACCCACACTATCCTGGCCTTGCTCCCTTCTCGTTGCTACAAATGGGAAGAACATACAGGAACCATGACCTCCAGGTTCAAGAACAGCTTCTTCCCAGCAACTATCAGACTTATGAACGCACAGCACAACCTTACCTCAGAAATGATCTGCAATAGACTTTTTGGTTGCACTATGTGCTTCAGTTTTGCACTATTATGGTATGGTTACCTTGTACTGCTGATTATTAATTTATTGTGCTATTGATTATTGTATATTTATTTGTTGTGCTTAATCAAACCCTTACCAAAGCATTGCTCTATTGAATTTTTCCAGAGATGCTGCCTGATCTGCTGTTACTCCAGCACTTTGTCTCATTTTTTGTAAACCAGCACCTAGTTCCTTGTATCCTTGTATCTCAGTTTTCTTTTGTATTTCCGTTACTAAAGCTTTAACCCCATTACCATCCTAGTTCATCTTGTTTACAGCCTTAGCTCAACATCATTCAAGAGCCAGGCACTGTTTTCCAGCTAGTTTATAACCAGAGTTGTATAAGGATTTAGCATAATGCCTTTGTTTATTAAGATAAGAACCCTGCAAGCCTTTTTAAACATCTTTTTCAACTTGTGCTGAATCCTTCAAAGCCTTGTGTGCATACACCTTCAGGAGACACTATTCATCCTGTTAACATATCATTTTTTTTACTGCCCCTCTATCACAATGAATCATTTCTCATTCTATCCTGAATTCTTATGTCATGTGTCTGCCCATTTCATCAGTCTGGAATCTGCTTTTTATTTCATAATTCAGTGCTATGATTTGTATCATCTGCAAAGTTCAAAGTTTTGGCCTGGATGCACAAGTTATTATCAGAAAGAATGGGGACCTCAACATCAACCTCAATGGAATATCACACTGTACTTCCTTACAATGTGGAGAAATATAATCCTAATTACTATTGTGTTTTTCCTAAGATTTTAAAATTTCTACTTTTAGGCCATCTAATCTGTCTGCCGGCCAACGTCTCTGAAACGGTGATATTGACAATCTCTTCTTCATGTTGAATATGGAAGAGGCTGTCCAGTACTAGCAGTATGTTCTTCCTCATCTAGTATCAGCGTTTCCATTTATCTTCATATAACTAGCTTTCCCGGAATTCTATTCACAATAATTTGCTTTAACAACTCCTTTGGCAGCAAGTTCCACATACTCAACGGTAGACAAAAATGCTGGAGAAACTCAGCGGGTGAGGCAGCATCTATGGAGCGAAGGAAATAGGCAACGTTTCGGGCCGAAACCCTTCTTCAGTGCCTATTTCCTTCGCTCCATAAATGCTGCCTCACCCACTGAGTTTTCTCCAGCATTTTTGTCTACCTTTGATTTTCCAGCATCTGCAGTTCCTTCTTAAACATTTCCACATACTCAACATTCACTGGGTGAATAATTCTTATAAATTCACAACTTGATATACTGATGACCATCTTACTTTGATGTTCTCTGGTTTTGTCCTACAAGTAAAAACACAATTAAAACCTTTCATAATATTCAAGATCGCTGCTATTATACTTTAGTGTTGGCAGTCTGAGAGTGTGTGTCCTGGCCTATTCCTGTCCAGATAAGAGCAAAAAGTTGAGATTTTCTTAAACCTTTCTGCCATAATCTGCAGTGCCTTTATATGATTTTTGATAAAATGGCAACCAGAATTGTACATAATATTTAGGTTAACCAAGTTTCAAATGTTTAGCATAATTTTGCTACTTTTCAATTCCATTTTTGAAACAAACAGTGCTTGATTAGTGTCCTGCCTTATCAACCAGTTACTTTTTAATGATGTGTTTATTGGTACTTCAGGAATCCATTGTTCTCCTACCCTAAATACTTACTCTCAGTAATATATAACCAATTCACCAAAATGTAATATCTTCACATATATCTTTGTTAAAAATAATTGCAAGATATTGGTAAATTCTCAAAATTTATTTCGCCATTGTGTAATTTTTCTTTTTGTGAAGGCAGATGCATTCTATTCTTGATCTAGCTATTCTTGATCTAAGAAGTTTTTGACCACAAAAATGACATTGTGAAGTTTCATCCTGAGCTGCGTCCTCGTTATAATAGTGTCTTATTTTGGCCCATTCTTAGTCACGTGTGTGACCAACATATGAGAAAATTGTGGAATACATCTCTTTTAATTCTGAAAGCATTACAGGTATATTGTTTTGTACTATATATGATCCATATTTTTGGGGTTTATCAAGTGAAATTTTTTATGTTATGCTGACAATGTTTGTTTAGGCCAAAGGTCAAATAAGACTGGTCACGTGTGTGGCCTCAAGCAGAAGCATATTTTTTAATCCCAGTATTATCTTACAAACTGTTTGAATTTTAAAAAGCTAGAATGTTCATATCTTTAGCAGACATGCATTATAGTTCTATAGGGAGGAAAATAGCAATGAATGAGATTAATCTCTTGCAATAATTTTTTTAATGTATTACTTTATGTGATACCATCTGGTCATGTGTGTGACATTTTTGGTTCACTTTCCAAAAATGGCCCTTTTGTATTTCTTCTCAAAGGATTTTGGAAACTGAGCACAATCATAGCCATGGAAGAAGGGTCTCGACCCGAAACGTCGCCTATTTCCTTCGCTCCATAGATGCTGCCTCACCCGCTGAGTTTCTCCAGCATTCTGTCTACCTTCGATTTTCCAGCATCTGCAGTTCCTTCTTAAACAATCATAGCCATTAGTGCATTTAGTGCCTGTGGTCAATGACAAATTCCTGACCTCTGTATATTAGACTTCTACTGTCACAGGGATGTAGAATCATCTTGTCTTCTTATAATGTACTGTGCATATTAAATTGTTCAAAAAAATCCTCACTTGGTACCATCACCACACTTATCCATTGATTTTTTAAATTTATTATTTGAGACTTTATACATACCACCTAATTTTGCTTAGTACTTTTAGTACCCTGTACTTTTTCTGTGCAACTTGATTTGCTACTAAATCATAAACATAATATTCATCATTATGTTTCTTTCTTTCACTTTGTTCTATACATTCCTATCCAAAAGCTTCTTCCACGTCACCATCGTATCTGCATCAAACATCCCTGGCAGCACGTCATTCTCTACGGAAAAAAATTGCCCCGCACATCTCTTTTACACTTTCTCCCTCTAACCTCAAAGCTATGCCCTCTGGTCTTTGACATTTCAACTCTGAAGTCCATATTTCCCTTCCCTTTTAAGCTAAGTTTCTCTAATTGGCACAATTTCAAAATCCCAAGGAGGTAGTGCAATACAATTCCATTCTATCTGTTCTATCGCTTCTGAATAAATGGTTAATACAATTTGTTTCTCCCAATCGTCTGGGGATGTGTGCGTCCATGTTTTTGTCCATTTATGTTAGCTTTGACAATTCTCTTAAGCACCTGCTCATCTTTTGAGTGAATGTTGATTCCAGCCCTGTGAAACTCTAACCTGTCTCTCTTAACGTGGCCCTTCTTGCTCTAGGCTGAGTCCTACAAAAGATATAATTTCAATAAAGTTCATCATTTATTGGTTGTGGTGTTCTTGGGTGGGGGGGGGGGTGAAGAGAGAGGGCAGAGTGAGATGAAGATTTATAGTCATAATGGATAAATTGCATTTAATTTTGTTATTGGAGAGGGTATGGAATTTTACCCCACAAAAGACTGTAATTCGGTGAGTTCAAGATTTTAGTTGCAACCACTCTCTTGCTCTTTTCTCATTGTCCTATAACATTTTCCAATTAAACATCCATTCAGTAAAGGGAACACTCAATGTTTTTTTCCAATAAGGCAAAACACACATGACTAAGCGAGAATGAATCATATGTAACTTTAAACAGAACTCAATAAAAATCACAACAAAGCAAAAACTGTTAGTAAAATCTCTATTTGTGAATATTCTTACAAATATTCAGTGCAGCAATTCCATGGCATTAACATAGCATGAAATTGTGTACAAGCAACATGCTGCAGAACAGCTTATAAGCACTACAAAACTCTTCAAAGGTTGTACTTTTTCCTCCTGTAATTTATACTTTGTCTGACCATGCCCCTCCTATCCACAGGATGCCACATGAGCACAATACACTAGGCATCCAACCTGGCTTCACATTCAAATCACCCACCATCAAGTGCTGCTATAGTTTAATAAAGAGTTTTGTGACACTTTTATCGCTGAATTACTGTCAATGCTGTCAAAGCTAATCTAAGTAAACAACTTGTGCATAAATCATGAGACCAAAGAGATAGCCATGCAAGTATGTGGTTATACTGTAGAGCTGTGTCCACCTGGATTGCAGGATGGAAATTAATGTTCCCTGTGCTGTACAGTAGCACTCATCGCCATAAACAATTTACATTTCTTTGCACATTTTGCACAGACACTTTCCATGAGCAGTGTGGTGACAAGAAGCCAACCCAGTTTTTATTGGCCTCATTTGCCATTACAGGATAGAACACTATGATGATGCAGTACAATAGTAAAGTGATAAGCAATCATATTTTTAAATTCAGTAATGTTTTTTTTTAAACTAACATTTCTTTAAGTAACATAATAGAACTCTAAAGTAATAAAAGTCTTCACAATTAATAAAAGTATGAGAGAATGGCAGAGGAATTCAGTTTCCTATCATAATAAAACTTCTTCAATAAATCAATCTTACCTATTTGGAACTGTAATTGATTACACGATAACCTATGTTCAACCGATGATTGTCTCATCCTCTTCAGTGATGTTGAATTTGTGTTGATATCGGTTTGTCTTTTTACTTTTCCTGCATTGGCTTTCATTATTTCGGCATTTTCCTTTTGTGAATTATTTTCATTTACTGGGTTACTGTGGGTGTCCAATGAAGGAAGGCAATTGCTGCTAACATGGCAAATCATTGACTGCTTGCTTGCAAAATACTTAACTTTTTTATATGGTGAACAACTTAGCCCATTCTCACTATGTGTCCTTTTTGAGTGCTTTTTCTTCCCTTTTGGTTCACATGAATCATGGCATGCAAGGTTTAAGCTTTGCATTTCAAAGGAATTAGCAGTAGGGGTATTTATTTCAGTACAAGGATCAGTATTTTCTTCAGTGCACCTCTGCAGGTTACATGTGCCTTTATTATTTGTTGAGCTATTTTTCGATAGTTTCCTTGCACCAACATTTCTTAAATGGCTCTGATCCAGGGAGTTCATCTTCCTTAAAAATACCCTGCATTCTTTAAAGTTTGCCCGTTTCCAGTTCATATTTCTGACATTATTTTCTTGTTGCCCGCCCACAACAGATTCGTCTGCTTCAGAAACTTTTGTTATAATTTCAGTTCTTTTACATACTGAGTTGTTCAAAGAATTTAAATTCTGTTCATGTGCACAAGCAGATAAATCAGCACTCATGTTATTTAGTGCTATAATTTTATCTTGGTTTTCATTTTCCTTTCCATTGGTCACTAACGTGGATTCTTTTGCATATAAAAAGTTATTTATTTCAAACTCGTTTTTTGGACTATTTTTGCTTTCTACAATGTTTTCCAAGTCTTGTTGGCACTGTGGAATTTCATTCAAATGCTTCCAAATCGACTTCCATTGCTTATACTGAACTCTGTGGTGGTGCAACAATTTCTGGTGGTGTGATTTACAGCAAACCCCTTTGTTATGTTCTACCAATAGTCTTTTAGGTTTATAAACTTTAAACTTTGACCTTCTGTTTGACAGATGGAAATGCCCTCTTGGCTTTAAAGGGGATTCTAGTGCAAATTTTTTAAGGTGCATTTTCAAATGTTCTGCCTGAGGGCTGGATGCAGAATCAATTTGATTTCCTGATGCAGTAATTCCTTTAGCATTCAGGACCTCAATAGGATCACGGGCATTTTCTTTTCTCACAATGGCCAATGAATGAGTTTCTGTTGTTTGCATGAACCAGGCACGGATTTTATCCATATTGCAATGCCCCTGAAACAACATTTGGATAGGCGAAATTTGAACCTGATTCTTATTATCTGCAATCATCGCTGATTTAGTGACTCCTTTAAAATGAGTCGGATATTTTCTTTTGTCAGAAGAAATCAACATTCTGTGGCATCAACAGGACGCCAACCACTGTTGATATGTTCAAATCGTAAATCAAGTTCCTCTTGCAACGTTTGTTTTGAAGTGGAGGTGTGCCACCATCTGAGTGGAGAGCCAGATATAAAAACTGGATCTGCTGACATTTCAAAACCAGAGTCAAATTCACTTTGTTCATTCTTGGTTTTCTCCTCTTTACTTTCCAATGTAACGTTTGAGGCAATATTTTCAGCTGCCATTTTCAGACCCAGTTTCCTGCTTTTAGCAAGTTCATTTCCTGCTTTGTTTAACAGCAGTTTTCGAGATTTACGTACTAGGGCACAGCTTTGCGAAAATGAAGACGACTTTGGAAAGGAATGTAGGAAGTACAGAGATGGTTTTTTTATTCGACCCGAATGCCTGAGGAGCAGCATACGTTTAACTTTCTTTTCAACCGGGTTTATCTTTGATCTGGCTTCATAATTACTTTGAATGCTCAAAGACAACTCTTTATTTAAGTTTCCGTATTTGATAGATTTATCTTCAATTTGTTTGTATGAAGGTGGGGACTCCTGTTCTAACGGAGGCAATATTCTATTAATACAGACTTTTCTTTCTCGTGGTGATACGGCATTGACAGTAACAGATATGCCTGAAATCTTCACTTTAGCAGGACGTCCAGGTTTTCTCTGTCCACCGTTGCACGTTTTAACTGGTGGAGGCTTGCTATTTGGACAAACAGCATTGCCAGTGGTATGAAATGAAGCAGGTTTATCCTTTATGGGCCTCACTAAATCATATCTGTATTCACATTCCATCACTGATGATGCAGAAATATCAGCTTTGCCTTCAAATTCCTCTTGAGAGGAATTCTGCACAATTTCATTACTCTGCATTATTTGCTTATCACAATTTTGCTTTAAGCTACTTTCATTAACATTTCTTAGGTGATTATTAGTTAAAGCTTTACCATTCTCAGATACAAATCTTTTGAATCTTCTTGATCTTCCATAGACAACAGTAATTTTAATATTACGGCTACCATCTGCGGCAGGAGGATTGAGTTTCTTTGTATGTGCATCATCAGGCTTATTCTCAACAGGTTCTGGTAATTCCACTTTGGGCTTTGGTGGTCTGCCCTTGGGCCTCTTAACTTGCTTTTCTACTGGTGGGCCTAATTTTTTAGGTCGTCCTGGTTTTCTTTTTAGAATGGATTCAGTCGCTTCTTCTGAAGCCAAAGTTATTTCTACCATCTGACTGGTTTCACTATCTGCATAACACAGAGAACTATTATACTTGGATGTATCTTCATTGCAATTTCCATCCTCACAGATTTTAGCAGAACTTTCTGAACAACTGTCCATACATTCTGTTGCATTACCATTGTTAGAAGCAGATGGATTTTCAAAATGTTCTGTTGTATTAACATTTTCAAAAACAGGTGGATTTTGGAAATATTCCATTGTTTTATCACTTTCACAAGCAGACGGATTTTGGAAATACTTTATTACATTATCATTTTCGAAACCAGTTGAATTGCTTATCTCCTGTTCTTTAAGGTAAATTTCTTCAGGATGAACTTGTGAAATAGGATTATTTGTGTCAAGCTTAGAAGAGGTCACAGACGTCAGTGTATATTTAATTCCTTTATCACTGCTTATCTCAGACAGGAACATAAGCTTTATGGGACTGTTGTAATAAACAGAACAATGTTTACTCATGTCTGCCTGATTTATGGAATCAGTATTTTCATGAACCAAGCAATCACAAATTGCATGATGTAGACACCTTTGCTGCAGCTGAGGATTTATACCCAGACAGCCACTTGCCAAGAATGAACTGGAATCAAGTATGGCACCAGAATCAGGGCCACTAGAAAATAAGTTATTCACTGCATTCTCCAATGTTTCCCATTTGGCAACAAATTTTGAGTTTTCATTGTTACAAATATCAGAGTCATTATGTTCCATGGAACAAGCACCTTGCAACGAGTCAGCATTTAACTCTGTAGGTGTCATTTTGTTTCCGTCATTGTATTGGTCCACAACTTCATTTGTTTTATGTGACACATGAACTATCATGTCAGGTGAATTATGCTCTCTTGCATGTTCTTCAATGTCTAATAAGTCATCAGTACTTTCACTGTTACTATTTATACCATTCAGTTGCTCACACTGAGCAAAAGCGGTTGACTCTAAACTGTCAGCAACTTCATATACAATTACATTCTCCTCTTCTTCACTATGGAGTTTTAACCCCACGGAATTGTCGTGGTCAGGCATTTCACAAGCATTACTCTCACAATCTGTTGCAGATTTTTTTGCCTTAATAGGTTTTCGTTGGAAATTTTCTGGAAAACGGGCAGCATAAAACATTTTCCTAGGTTCAGTAATATATATAGAGTATCTTTCTGGAGGCAGAATTTTTCGTTTTGCCCTTCCAATGTTAGATCTATAATCCATTTTGGCAGCATCTTGTAAACACAAAGGAAATTCCTTAGAGTCATAATCAGGCATTTTGGTATTCACACTTGGAATCTCCATTCTCATTTCATCCAGCCCAGGAATGTATAACAGATCTGAGTTTGAACTTATTTTGGAATTAGCACACTCGGTCACATCTCTGGTTTCATGAACTAATTGTAAAGGTGGAGTTAAGTCACAAAATTCATCTTCACACTGGTCAGGCAAACTAGTAGGATGCAAAACAATGTTGTCAACTTTCTGAAAATCTTTACTGAATTGTAAAGATTCTTTTTCCTGTGAAGTTTCTTTAATGTAATGCTCCATAAGTGTAGATTCCTTCTCCGATGAACTTTTATCTGTATTACTGCTCTTTGCCAACTTCCTTCCAAACTTTTCAAAAGTTGATTCTGTATTTAAAAATAGCTGATCAAGATTTGCAAGGTCCCTTTTTATTTGTACCGTCTGACGTCGAAATGACAGTGAATCTGGAGAATTGTGCAGGGCAATTAAGGTCTCCTGCCGCTTCCGAAAACGTGTTTGAATGATTGGGTTTTCCCAATTTTTCTCATGTTGCTTAAGTAATTCCATTAAGCTACAATCACTGACTTTTGCTTTGTGCGATAAGGTGGATGTGGTTTCTCTTAATTTAAGACTGTTATTATTTTCTTGACAAGAATCATCATTGGAAAGGTTTGGCAAAACGTGGCCTTCATCTGATGTTTCGATTGATTTTAATTTTTCATTTATCCGCTCCATAACCTCCTGAAATGAAGCAGAGTGTTCACCTTTTTCCAAATCATTCTCAGAATCTGATGACCTACTATTTTTATTACTGACTACTTCAAATTCATACAGTGTTGGTTGAAGTTTATTTGAAGACTTTGGTCTTGTGTGAGTTTGGCTTGAGACCCCTGGGCTACAACATTCTTCCTCTTCTGGTGAAAGAGAGGGAGGCTGAGTGCCGATAAGTTCAACATTTTTGGCATCCAAGGTGGAAATGGCTTTGTTCATTCCATCAACTTCAAAACCGTCAGTTCCTACTGGTGATAAAGGTGGAGGGGAAGGACTTCGTGGTCGACTGTAATCTTTAATGCCATTTGTCAGGGTAGGAGATTCTGCTGCTGTTGTCTTGGAAATCTCTTCAACTGAAAATTGACTGCAAGCTTGCACAGTAGCTCCTCTGTCACAAATGCCTCCAGCAAAATATTTGTAAGATCTGCAAACTTGGTATAGATTGATCTTATTACACTCTTTACAAACTCCATTACTTATTATTGTAAAGCACTCAAGTCTGCTGTTTTTACATGATGAACAATATATATCTTTCAGACAACTCTGGTGAGGACCTGATCTTATAGTTCGCATGGAGCAATTTTCACACCAATGGAATCTATTACAATCATACAATTCCTCATTATGTTTATTTTCACTGAAATTAAATGGGGAATTTTGATGCTGCGACTGAGTTTGTTCTTGGCGTTGTACATTGAAAGCACCTTTTTCGTGCATTAAACACTTCAGCATTGATGTAAGAAGTTTCTGATGAACATGGCATAAAGTAGACAAAATTTCATTCAATGTTGTTACTTTGTAGTTTATACAACCAGTTTTGTTGGTAGAGTTGAATATTCTTCCTGCATCAGCCTTCAGGCCATTACTGTAAAAATAAAATGAATATAAATAAAACAGCATGACATATTTTTCTAAAAAGCAATAATCCAGTAAGTTAATTGCTAATACTTCATTGTATATATGTATCACTCTAAAATTGATGTATGAAGATTCAACTGTTCAACATTTCCATGAAGTAAATATTTATTTATAAAGCTGGATATTTTTTGACATAGAATACTATGCCAACATATTCAGACCTACACAAGCAAACATTGCAAAAATGAAAAAAACAAAATAAAGGTTATATTTCTTTTGTTTTAACTACAATTTCTACTTATAATTAGATGCAAAAACTTTGTCATGCGCGGGTAAATAGAAGAGAAGAAAACAAAACTGAAAATAAACATCAGAAGATGTCAATGTGGTTAGGCTGAGTTATTTAGAAAGATCTACAAACGTTATCTTCAAGATTTTCATTCTATTTTGAGTGGTCATATATCTTTTGTACATTTAAATAGTCTGTTTTGGAGGAATAAACAGTAGCCCAACATGTTTTCTGGCATATTAGCGTCAAGCAATAGACAATAGACAATACGTGCAGGAGTAGGCCATTCAGCCCTTCGAGCCAGCACCGCCATTCAATGTGATCATGGCTGATCATCCCCAATCAGTACCCCATTCCTGCCTTCTCCCCATATCCCCTGACCGCTATTTTTAAGAGCCCTATCTAGCTCTCTCTTGAAAGCATCCAGAGAACCCGCCTCCACCGCCCTCTGAGGCAGAGAATTCCACAGACTCGCCACTCTCTGTGAGAAAAAGTGTTTCCTCATCTCCGTTCTAAATGGCTTACTCCTTATTCTTAAACTGTAGCCCCTGGTTCTGGACTCCCCCAACATCGAGAACACATTTCCTGCCTCTAGCATGTCCAAACCCTTAACAATCTTATATGTTTCAATGAGATTCCCTCTCATCCTTCTAAACTCCAGAGTGTACAAGCCCAGCTGTTCCAATTACTATATGTGAAATTAAGTTAACATCATCAGTTTACACTGAACAAAATAAATCTACCTAATTAAATTATTTCCAAGTTGACAACACTATTATGAAGGGCTCTTAACCAAGTTTTTCAATTTAATTGAGATTATTGTAAAAATGACATATATGAAAAATGGAATTACAAATTGAACTTTTACTCATTTATTAATCAAAACAGATTTTAATTTTCTTCTTTGACTTTATTTTAAATAAACAATAAATATCCAGCCTCAGAAATGTTCTTTAAACAGATATTGGATAGCAGTATCTGAATGTAGTGAGAAACACTTATTGTGTGAAAAGCACC
This sequence comes from Malacoraja senta, assembly GCA_038087875.1. Classification (NCBI taxonomy): domain Eukaryota; kingdom Metazoa; phylum Chordata; class Chondrichthyes; order Rajiformes; family Rajidae; genus Malacoraja; species Malacoraja senta. The sequence continues at coordinate 338,590,185 of CM075977.1, read as the reverse complement.
CATACTAAGCAGTTATATAACAATGTCTGGGACTAGTAACAGTTACATTTTATATTCTGGATAGTTGGTAATTGTTTGAAACAATTACATATTTTTTAATCCACTGATGAAGCCATCAGCAAGTAATATTGCTCTAATGGCTAACATATTAGTTTTAAGATACATTATTCTTAAATTATACTTTTAAGATGATCAGTTACATTTGCTGGGCAACCAAATATGTTTTTAAATAACCACTCAGCATTAAAAGCAAACTCGTTTTGGTGTAATGTGTAATAATGCCGAATAAAATGAATGAGATACTGAAAATGTACCTCAACACTTCACAAGATCATAAGTGATAGGAGCAGAATTAGGCCCTTGGGCCCATCAAGTATACTCCACCATTCAATCTTGGCTGATTTATCTCTCCCTCCTAAACCCATTCTCCTGTCTTTTCCCCATAACCTCCGACACTTAAACCAGTATTACCTTCCTATCCTGTCACATACTATATTCTATAATTTTGTTTCACATGGGGATTGTACGCTAATGTATTATGAACTCATGAGTAGTGATGAATAATAAAGCTATTATAAATAAAATTAAGAAATTTCAATTAGTGTCCTTACTCAGAAGGGGACGGTAATTGAAATTTCATCGATCTTGCCCCGTTAAACATTTTCATCGCAGAATCTACAATGTTGCACCACCTAATTCCAAATGTATAACAGTTTAATTTGCTAAAATATCTTTCTTATATCACCCACTGTCTGTCTATTACTGTATAAAAAGTAATTACTTAATGCACCTACATGCAAACAGAGAAATATTTGTGCTGAATTCCGAGTTAAATAAAAGCTATTGGTGGTAGTTCATTGAAAAATAGGTTAGAACAACTGTCTGTGCCAAAGGATTGCAACAATTCACTAACCTAATCTTCCAAGAACTTGGCCAAAAATAGAGGCAAGTTGATCTAGAGTGGAGCTATGGCAAGGCTTGTTACTAAGTTGAAGCTGTGGTAGTGTAGATTCCTGCAAATAAGATAATGAAATCAAAAATACTTTTTGAATTTTCTGTAACGCATGGCTGGAAAAGCTAAAAAATAAATAACTTCAATTATAAATTCATAATCCTTGGTAATCTTCATTATATCGTGTGTAGATATTTTCTGAATGCAGGAATTGGACTAATAGGAATGAACCTTCACAAAATTCCTGGTGGAAATATTTTTGCCTTAAAATTTACCGAGAAAAGGCATTTAAAAGATATTTAACATTTTTAATAATTGGTTTACTTCCTCAGTGAGTTATAAAAGCTATGGTTAATGGCAGGCATTTGTTATGACACAATTCTTAGGAAAATGTACACCGAATACTTATTTTTATACTATACATTGTGAAAGTCCTTTAATAAAGTCAGATACTTCCATATTTTTTCACAACCAGATGGCATTGAGACAGACATAATCAATCCCAAACTTATGTATTAATATATATTTCTACAGTGAATGTCGGAAGAGCAAATACACTAATTTAGTCCCTGTAAACATTTTCAACTGTATTAACAACTGATATACGATCAGAAGTGTGGCATGACATTTTTTAATTATGTTTATCGCACCACATACACATCATCCTATTTCAATGGCATCATAGAAAAATGCAGCAGAATCACTCGAGTCTGTTCAGAATTTAGAATTGAAGTGGGACTTGTTTAAGTACACCTGACCCACACACTAAAAAGTGAACAGGACACCTCCTCTACAATTCACTAAATTTATTAATCACTTAGTAAAATCAACATGTATATTATATTGCGTTGTACAGTAACCATTTCATGGTGGAAAGGAAATCTAAACCCATTGTTGCTTTTTATTTGTATGACTGACTTGGCAAAGGAAATTCCATGTATGTTGCAAAACATACTTGGCTAATAAAATATTATTGTGTTGTATAAGCGAGCTCAGTATTCTGAAAAACGCAAGGAATCATGGGATTTGTCAAATTTGTGTGTGCCATCCCTGTCCGGGGGCAGCCGGAGAGACCCTGGACAGATGGGACACCGGCCCAGAGCAGCCAGTGTGGAGAAGAAGCGCTAACTCTACGGCTCCGGGCCGGTGTCCCTTCAATCCAGGGTCACCCGGACATTACCGGCCACCAGCGGACAGGGATGGGACACTCAGTAGGGGACGGGGACGGTCCAGTAGCAATTCAACAGCGGTTGCAGCGCCGGACACCCGGGTTTGATCCTGACTACGGATGAAACGCAGGTCTGTTTCCATGTAGCAGCACAGCTGCCGAGAATGTTTATTGCAAGTGACCTACGACCTGGGCTTATTGAACTAGTATATATACATTGCCCTCCATAATGTTTGGGACAAAGACCCATCATTTATTTATTTGCCTCTGTACTCAATTTGAAATTTGTAATAGAAAAAATCACGTGTGGTTAAAGTGCACATTGTCAGATTTTAATAAAGGCCATTTTTATACATTTTGGTTTCACCATGTAGAAATTACAGGTGTTTATACATAGTCCCCCCCATTTCAGGGCACCATAATGTTTGGGACACAGCAATGTAATGTAAATGAAAGTAGTCATGTTTAGTATTTTGTTGCATATCCTTTGCATGCAATGAATGCTTGAAGTCTGTGATTCATGGACATCACCAGTTGCTGGGTGTCTTCTCTGATGATGCTCTGCCAGGCTTGTATTGCAGTCATCTTTTGCTTATGCTTGTTTTGGGGGCTAGTCCCCTTCAGTTTTCTCTTCAGCATATAAAAGGCATGCTCAATTGTGTTCAGATCGGGTGATTGATGGCCACTCAAGAATTGACCATTTTTTAAGCTTTGAAAAACTCCTTTGTTGCTTTAGTAGTATGTTTGGGATCATTGTCTTGCTGTAGAATGAACCGCCGGCCAATGAGCTTTGAGGCATTTGTTTGAACTTGGGCAGATAGGATGTGTCTATACACTTCAGAATTCATTATGCTACCACCATCAGCAGTTGTATCATCAATGAAGATAAGTGAGCCAGTTCCTTCAGCAGCCAGACATGCCCAGACCATAACACCCACACCACCGTGTTTTACAGATGAGGTGGTATGCTTTGTATCTTGGGCAGTTCCTTCTCTCCTCCATACTTTGCTCTTGCCATCACTTTGATATAAATTAATCTTCATCTCATCTGTCCACAAGACCTTTTCCCAGAACTGTGGTTGCTCTTTTAAGTACTTCTTGGCAAACTGTAACCTGGCCATCCTATTTTTGCGGCTGACCAGTGGTTTGCATTTTGCAGTTTAGCCTCTGAATTTCTGTTCATGAAGTCTTCTGCGGACAGTGGTCTTTGACAAATCCACACCTGACTCCTGAAGAGTATTTCTGATCTGTCGGACAGGTGTTTGGGGATTTTTCTTTATTATAGAGAGAATTCTTCTGTCATCAGCTGTGGAGGTCTTCCTTGGCCTTTGCGATTAGTAAGCTCACCAGTGCTCTTTCTTCATGGTTCCAAACAGTTGATTTTGGTAAGCCTAAGGTTTGGCTGATGTCTCTAACGGTTTTATTCTTGTTTCTCAGTCTCATAATGGCTTCTTTGACTTTCATTGGCACAACTTTGTCCTCATGTAGATAAACAGCAATGAAAGTTTCCAAAGGTGATGGAAAGACTGGATGAAATACTAGGTGCTGAGAGCTCTCTTATACCTGCATTAAGGAGGCAATTAAACACACCTGAGCAATTACAAACACCTGTGAAGCCATGTGTCCCAAACATTATGGAGCCCTGAAATGGGGGGGGGGGGGGGGGACTATGCATAAACAATCCAGTAATTTCTACATGGAAAAAACAAAATGTATAAAAATGGGCTTTATTAAAATCTGACAATGTGCACTTCATGGTTCCAAACAGTTGATTTTGGTAAGCCTAAGGTTTGGCTGATGTCTCTAACGGTTTTTCCTATTACAAATCTCAAATTTGTTCTATTACAAATCTCAAATTGTGGTGTACAGAGGCAAATAACTAAATGATGGGTCTTTGTCCCAAACATTATGGAGGGCACTGTGGATAAGGCACAAAGTGCTGGAGTAACTGCTGGTCAGACAGCATCTTTGAGAGCATGGATGGGTGACGTTTTGGGTAAGGGGCCCTTTCTTAGGACTGATTGTAGGGAGGGGTGGTGGGGGAGGATAAGCTGAGAGAGAGATCCTCTCCTTTCTCCCAGGTTTCTTCCCCCACTGCAATCAGTCTGAAGAAAGATCCTGACCCAAATCGTCACCTATCCATATTCTCAAAGATGCTAACTAACACGCTGAGTCCTTTTGTGCAAACCAGTATCCGCAGTTCCTTGTTTCTAGGATATACAGATGCAAGTTAATCAGCAATTTTCCCATCAGGCAAAAGGCACACCACCAGATTAGGGGACTGTTTTCCCCCAGCTGTCATCAGGCAACTGAATCATCCGACCACAACCAGAGCGCAGTGCTGAACTATGATCTACCTCTTAGATGACCCTCGGACTATCCTTGATTGGACTTTGCTGGCTTTTTACCTTGCACTAAACGTTATTCCCTTATCATATATCTCCACTGTAAATTGGTCGACTGTAATCATGTATTGTCTTTCTGCTGATTGGTTAGAACGCAACAAAAGCTTTTCACTACCTCGGTACACGTGACAATAAACTATGAACATAACTCTTCTAAAACCCTACATTACATGTGATTCCCTTTTCTATTTTGTTAATATCAGTATCATACTACCCACTATCATTACAGCTCGCCTCAGGCATCAAATAACAAAAATAGCCTTTCATGATTCATTGCTGTGGTACATTTGAAAACAAAGATTAAGTTAGCTTATTTTACCAGTGGAACAAATGTAAAAACATATAATTAAAACATATCTTTCAACCTGATTAGTGAATTTATATGTAAGAACATGGCTAATTTTATGTAATTTCACGGTTTGAGATGTTGAAATTGCTGTAAAAGACTCATCCAAAATTCATTAGTTCAATGCCGACTTCAAGGTGGTGAAACTTTTCCGATTCCTCTTGACCTCATCAAAAATCAATTGAACATTTAGTTTAGCTCATAGCACTTCATCGTAGGAGTTGTAACTCAACAGCCTATGAAGTGCTTCAGATTAGATTGACTAATTGTTCCTTCTGATAACCAGTATGCACAAGGTGTAGACACAAGGAACTGCAGGTGCTGGTTTACCAAAAGATACAAAGTATAGGAGTAACTCAGCACTTCAGAGACTGAAGTCAGGTCCCAATCTGAAACGCTGCCATTCCATGTTCTCCAGAGATGTTGCCCGACCCAGAGTTACTCCAACACATTGTGTCTTTTATGCACAAGGTGAGTGTGGATTCACGTAAAACACCAATGATTAAAAATTGCTCCCTGTTTTTCTTTATAAATTAAAATCTTTGTTTAAACGCATTGAACTCAACTTATTTGCATTGCAATTGGATGGCAGAGTTGATATTTCATCTTAAAGTTATAACTTTATTATCCTCCCTGCACTCATGCCAGTAATGCTGGACATATCCTACATTTTAGCAACCACATTTTACCTATATTTTTCTTTAGTTGCTGCCATTTGACTTCATTCATCATATCAACTTTACAAATTCATGCTGAAGGGATGTGATTGTTGATAACACTATTTTACAATTAGTATTTTCAATTTAACATAACGATGCCATGCTAACTATCAACCACCCGTTTATACTAATCCTACATAAATCTTAACTTGTTCTCCTCCCCACATTTTCATAAGCTCTCCCTAGATTCTACCATTCACCTATACACTAGGGACAATATCCAGTAGTCAAATAACTATTTCCAATCATTCCAAAAACAAACCACACATCCTTGGGATGAGAAAAATCGGGACACCTCAAGGAAACTCACAAGGTCACAGGGAGAATGTTGTAAACTCCATACAAAAGTCAGGATTGACTGTGAGGAAATAGTTTTGATGAGTAATATAAATGTTCTTATACTGGAAGGAAAGATGGAACTTACCTAATTTTATTAAATGTAACCTGAAAATAACTTATGCGCTGGGTTCATGTGGGATTCTAGACAGAAGTGCACTTAATTTGATGATGCCATCACACCTTAGTACCTCCCTTGTCATTCGAATAGCCTCGAAATTAAAATGTGCGTTAATCAGTACAAGCAACTTGCACCCAGAGAAATGCCAAAAATGCCTTAGTATATTTCTCTGAATCTCTTCTTTCCTTGCTGCTGAGGGATTATGCCAAGTTTACAAATTCCAAAACATATTAAAAAGTTGAGGTTTCCACTCATTTAATCATTGTTATCAGATGAATCAGTTCAATTTTAGTAGGACATTCAACAAAAATACATTTTTAGAGGACACTCAATTTTGAGAAAGGGGGATCCTTCAAGTCTTATGAGCAGAGGTTCATTCAAATAATTGAACTGATGTAAAAGATCAAGGTGATTTGGGTGTACTGCAGCTGCGTTTTATGTTGGGCATTTAAGGTAAGAAACCTAGCTAATGGTGATAATTATGGAGGAAACCATTTTGACAAGAATTTATCAACACCAACATCTAAATAATGTCCTTAAATTTTACCTTTCCACTTTGGATCCAATTAAGATTACAGATCTTGACAGTAACCAATTCTAATCACTTGGGACATTCTGTATAACGCATCATGATGTTTGAACAACATTAACTCAATTATGAACATCTTCATCTATTCCCTATTAATGATAATTTCTCCTGCTCTCATGTATCAAGAACTAGATTCACAGGTACCCTGGAGGCCTGGTGATTTCCTTTAACCATATCTCATCTAGAAATATGTTCCAGAGAATCATATTTTATTAGCAAGGTTTAGTTTAATTTAGTTTGGTTTAGTTTAGACACATTGCGGGAACAGGTCCATTTCCCATTATTCCCATTTCTTTCACCTCTTTCATTTTCCATTGCAGTTTGCTTTTTAGTTCTTACCTTCTATCCATTAGTCACTGCGTTTGTCAGTTCATTTTCTACTTACTTCCCACCCCTTTGTTTATTTCAGTCTTATTAAGGCAGCGAATTATTTTCAGTTTCCATTGCATATACATTTAAAACACAAAGCTGTTTTTTTTTCAATACTAAACCTCACTGACCTGTGGCTGGCCTATCAATAGGTCAGAGTTACCATTCATGACAGAATCGAGAAAAGGTGCCATCACCCTGAAATTAGTGAATCTTTGGAATTGTCTACTAAAGAGGGCAGTGGAGGTTCAATCACTTAGTATATTCAGACCGAGATTAATACAATTTTAGATATGAAGGGAATCAAAGGATAAAGGATAAGTGAAGAAAAATTGTGCAGAGGTATAGGCCAGCCATGATCTTATTGAATAGCAGAGCAGGTACAAGGAGCTGAATAGCTTATGTATACTTTTATTTTTTTGATGTTTGATTTGGTAGTTCCAATATTTTATTTCATTATTTTCTTCATTATTAAATAATTAAAATTTATACCATCACAAAAAATTAGAAACTGAGGATATTTTAATCTGAATATTCAGGCCAGACATAATGAAATAAAGTGATCACTAGAGTGATTATGCCTCTGCATGAATATATTCCAAGACAATTTACAATTTATCCTTCAGCATGCATGCTACTCCAACTTGAGAAAATATAAAGATGTATCTGAAAGCAAAGCTGTCTTTAGTTCTTACCGCAAAGTGTCTGTCTCCTAATCAGGGATGCATCTTCTCAGCAATTCCCTTGCCACCCCGCTGCTGAAAGCAATGAAACAATGCAGGGTTGGGGAAAGGGTAGTGATGGAATAAGGAAGGGAAAGGAGCAAGAAGAGAACAGGGGAAAAGAGAAGAATATCAGGAACAAAGGTGAATGTTAATTTTGTTTTGCCACCCAATCTCATACTAAATGATGTTTTCTTGATCAGGAGACGAGGTACTGTTAGGAAGCGCATTTTTTTTTCACTTTGCACCGGAAATTTTATAGTCCAGTTACATTTAGGAAAAAAGGAAGATTCTAGCTATTCTCAAAAAATAACTGGAATACCAAAAATACAGATAGGCACATGCAAAAGGAAATAGGTCTGACATACACACTTTACAGGGTCTAATTGAGTAACTAGAAAACAGAATCATGGAATGACATGACATAGGATACCATTTGAGCTATTGTGACTGTGCTGGATCTTGAATGAACTATCCAATTGGTCCCATGTCCCTGTTCTCTCTCCACAACATTAAAATGTGTCCCTTTTCAAGTATTTACCTAATTTTATTATTACTGTATTTATTTACAGCATTCTTTTAGATAATGCATTGCAGATAACAGGTTGTCCAGTAAATAATGTTTCCTCGTGTAGCATCTGATTTGTTTGCCAATTACCTTATACATGAATCTTCTGGTGATTTTGAACACCATACTCAAATCTCCTCTAAATCTTCTCCACTGTAAGGAGAGAAAAACTCAGCTTACATGAATCTTCCATGTAACTTTAGTCCCTCATGCTCGATGCAATAATTGCAAATCTACACTTCTGTGTCTATAACATCGTTCTTGAAGTGTAATACACTGAGGTTGAAATAATATTCTAACCAGGGCATAAATGAATTTAACTTTGCTTCCTTTTTATTTGCCATACCTCTATTCATAAAATCAAGATCCTATATATTTTTTTGATGGTCCCATCTTCAGAGATCCACAACTCTTGCAGCCTCTTTAAAATTGTTCTACTTATTTCATAATGACCCTTATTCTTTTTTATAAAAATGAACCACTTCACACTTCTCTGCATTACATTTTTATCATTCCTGCTATATTCACCAGGTCTGTTAAAATCATATTTATAGTTTAATAATTTTACAGGTTTCAAAACACCTGCAAACTTTAAAATGATGTGGACCAAAACCAAAGCAGCACAAAGAGCAATGGTCCCAATACTGAGGTGTTGAGTATAGGAGCAAAGAGGTCCTTCTGCAGTTGTACAGGGCCCTAGTGAGACCACACCTGGAGTATTATGTGCAGTTTTGGTCCCCTAATTTGATGAAGAACATTCTTGCTATTGAGGGAGTGCAGCGTAGGTTTACAAGGTTAATTCCCGGGATGGCGGGACTGTCATATGCTGAGAGAATGGAGCGGCTGGGCTTGTATACTCTGGAATTTAGAATGATGAGAGGGGATCTAATTGAAACATATAAGATTATTAAGGGTTTGGACACGTTAGAGGCAGAAAACATGTTCCCAATGTTGGGGGAGTCCAGAACCAGGGGTCACAGTTTAAGAATAAGCAATAAGGCATTTAGAACAGAGATGAGGAAACACTTTTTCACACAGAGAGTTGTGAGTGTGGAATTCTCTGCCTCAGAGGGCGGTGGAGGCCGGTTCTCTGGATACTTTCAAGAGAGAGCTTGATAGGGCTCTCAAAGATAGTGGAGTTACGGGATATGGGAAGAAGGCAGGAACGGGTTACTGATTGTGGATGATCGCATTGAATGGTGGTGCTGGCTCGAAGGGCCGAATGGCCCACTCCTGCACCTATTGTCTACTATCCTTGCTTATCCATTCTACTTTATGCCCTTTAGCTGTTATCTATGCAATAGTTGCCCCTTAAATGTTATTGGGGTCGATTTTCTGAAATTTTGTTTACATATGAATCACAATACATTCACCATGAAGCACATTCTAATTGACAATCAGGCCTGCCGGTTTTGACTTCACAACAATGGATATTATTCGGATTGACCATTAATTGCCAAGTTTTAACTTTTTTTTACAACGGGATTTCAATCTTTGTAATCTTCTCATACCACTCTAGTGTCTAAGGAGAATTAGAAGAATGAGCCAAGAGTTTCTACTATTTCCACTTTTGCTTCCCTTAACTAAGGATGTATTTTATCAACAGTGGGAAATATGTTTATATTCAACACTGAAAAACTTTTAAGTATTTCCTCTCCCTACTCTTTCCAATCTTACTATTACTTCCTACTCTACCTATTTAGAGCCGACCTCTCTTTGATGAAAGATGTAAAATTCTGCACTTCAGCCATGGTTTCAGCTTGTATGAAGTAGTCACTTGTTTGGGCATCGTCCATGATTTTTACATTAAAAGACATTTGGATTATTTTTACGTTATCCACTATAATATTTTCATAACCTTTTAATGTTTATCTATTATCTTTCTGTACAAATCTTTTTTTGTGTTCAGTTTATTTCTCCATTGAATTATGATTAAATAGGACAGCAAGATCAAGCAATGTATGTCTGTTTCATGGAGTGGAATTCGGTCCTTAACACTAATTCCATTCCATCTATGTTTTTTCATTTGACAAAGTTTTATATGGCAGTGATCAGGAAAATAAAAGCCTCTGGAATTTAAGTGGAGATAACCTAGAGCAAAAATACAGTTCAGTGGAAAAGGTGAATAAGAGTGCTTTGAAATTCTGCATGGTTCACTACTATTAAGTCTATTATTTTTCATGTATTCATTAAGGATTAGAACTCAAATGTAGATGCTAAGGAATTCATTGCCACATACGGCTGTGGAGGCCAAGTCACTGGATATTTCAAAGACGGAAATTGACAGATACTTGATTGGTAAGGGTATCAAGGGTTATGGGGAGAAGGCAACAGAATGGGGTTTAGAGGGAAAAATAGATCAGCCATGATTGAATGGTGAAGTAGACTCGATGGGCAGCCTTGCCTACTTTTGCTCCTATGACTTATGAAGATTATGTTTGCAAAACTAAAATCATAAATTACAGTAAAAAGGTATCTGGCTACAGAAAAGTATGAACAGACAAGAATAGGCTGCTTTGGGGAATACACGTGGCAAATGGATTTCAATCTTAAGTGTGAGGTAATGAATTTGGGAGGCAAAGAAGTTGAAGGAAATATAAAATAAACGGGAAAATACTAATAAGTGTAGACATATAGATGGATCCCAAAATACACATCCAAAGATCCTGATAAGGTAATGCAGACATCATCGGTGACACTTGCCTTGATCAGCTAAGGAAGAGAGACATTAGAGGAGGGTGATCATGCTTGGACTGTACAAAACATTAGTTAGGTTACAGCATGAGTGGAGTTCTTGTCATCAATTTGGAAGAATGTGATCACATTAGTGGGTTAGAAAAAAGTTACAAGGATGCAGCCAGGGACAGACTTTTTTTTTGGATCAAAGGAAACTGACAGGAGGCTTAAGTGATAAGTAATTATGAAATACCTACGAGAGTGAAAATGTTATTAGAGTGTGTGCCATTAAATTAATTGGTAGAAGGATTAGAAAGAATTTGTGTATATGCTTTACCCAGAGAACAGCTGGAGTGTGAAATACTGTAGATCTGGAATTCACTGCTGAAGAGATGATGGTGGAAGAAACATTCATCACATGCAAAAAGCATTTGAGCACATAAAGATTATAAAAAAGATATTGGTAATAGGAGTAATGCAAGCAGCTCCATTATTAGCCTACATGGACAAAATGGAATGCCTCCTGCTGTCAAGTTATACTATAACTTGACATACTACTGTCCAGAGCACACTCTTAAATTCATAGGTGCTTTGAACTTCTGCAAAGCCATTAATCTCTTCTGTCAGCAACATTCACGATTCTACCAACAAGATTTACATTGAAAATTCAAAAGGATTTAAGGATTAACACTTTATAATCCCTCAAATTTTGCAGATAGATGACCTTGAATTAGTTGAACTTTTCTCTAGATAAGAAGATATGGACAAACCATGTTCTTCAGATAGGAAATTCAGAATAAGGGCATATAAACAGAGACAGGAACAATATGAGAAAGCATGTTCTCACAGAGGAAACTCGTAAAAGGCTGCAGATGTAGAGACAATGTACATTTTAAGCGAGTTGGGCAGATTCTGCTAGATTTGGATATCTAAGGATTATGGAATAAAGAGAAATCGAGTTACTTGTTAGTCATGACATAATTAAATAGTAGATCGGGTTCAAGAGGCGGAAAAGTCTGTTCCTGCCCCTAATATAAAAATAATCCACATTTAACAATATGCCGGTTTATACATTCTTCTTCTACCATCTCAGTATTTAGTTTAATAATCATGGTTGTAGATTAGCATCTCTATATACGTACATGCTTTTTCACAATCCATCTTGAAACGTATTAACAGTTTCCAATACAAACATTATATTAACTGTTAACTATAAAATATAAATATTTGACTACAGTGAAATACGATGCACATGAGAAATTATGGAAATTCACAGAAATGAACAATGGACCATTTCTGGGATTTACACCAAAATAAAACCATGACACTGATTCAGTATCTCCTACACACGGGTTTTACCATTATTCATCTTAAAATCACAGAATAGTTAAAGGTTGGGCATAATTTGGACCACTGAGTACTGCCTCCACCCCCCAACTATCTACAACTGCAATACAATTTGTTCAATTTAAACCAGAAACAACAAAAAAAACAAGATTTAAGAATAAGGAGTAAGCCATTTAGAACGGAGACAAGGAAACACTTTCTCACAGAGAGTGGTGAGTCTGTGGAATTCTCTGTCTCAGAGGGCGGTGGAGGCAGGTTCTCTGGATGCTTTGAAGAGAGAGCTAGATAGGGCTCTTAAAAATAGCGGAGTCAGGGGATACGGGGAGAAGGCAGGAACGGGGTACTGATTGGGGATGATCAGCCATGATCACATTGAATGGCGGTGGTGGCTCGAAGGGCCAAATGGCCTACTCCTGCATCTATAGTCTATTGTCTATTGAGATGAGTTTTTGAAAAAATAACTTTTGTAGGTGTTCTTTGATATATGAATGCCTCTATAACTTCCTTGTAAAATTATAATAATGTTTCAAAAACTAATGAAATACTTGGGCTTTTGCATGCATTCTGTCAACAATGCTCACGGTGCAATGAGATTCTATTGTTATCGAAGTACTTTGGTTAGTACAATTGCACAACAAAAAAAGGAAACTTTTGTATTAGTCATGTTAAATAGTTTCAACACTTAATTTCTCTTCTGCATACTTGGATGCAAAATTAAGAACATGGCAGACAAAACTTCACAATTTACTGTACATAAAAAAGACAACAATCACATTTTACTCGTTTTCAATTTTATGTGCAAAAGCATCAAAGTGCTTTACTACAAATTACAACCTATAAACACAATTAAAACAGCTGAAATCTGTACAGATTGAGGATTATTAAACACATCATAAGAAAACAGAATCACAGTAAATGTATAACACCACAAGACACATTGTCCAGATAACATTGTTTTCATTAGAAAATATTGTAATAAATAATTCATGAATATAGTGCAATTGATTTATGCATAAATATAACTAATCATCTAAAATCAGTTTTACATTAACCAAGTTTTAAAATCAAGGCAGCCACAGAGTTTAGCTATATTACTGTGATAATGGAAATACTGCACTGCAATTTGAAAATAAACAGGTGATAAATCTGTATTTACTGTAAACTAAAAATTAGTTTTAATAAACATAATATACAATATAAAATTTCCCCATTATCTACCAGAAAATGGTTTTGAACATTACTGAGCAGTAGTTCTAAAAACAGAGGCACTGTTTTGCAATACAAAAATTTTTCAGAAACATTCTTAAGTACTAAAGTTGGTTGTCACGATATTAACATTATGGGGAAATTTAATTAAAAACAGATAGTGGCACAGTAGTCAAACATATAGTGTTTCGAAAATCTATTTTCCTACCACTAAAGATAATCAAAAACCTGTGTTTTACACATTACAAAAGGCTAAGCTCTCATAAAGTTAAGAAAAATGTAAAACCACGATATTTGTTTTATTCAATTTTGATAACTTACTTCAATTAACAATGCCAGTAACCCTCTTAACCTAAAACTCTTTAGTTTCTTGGTTATTTTATTTTTTTGCTTTGAAAATAAAAATTGAAATGCCATTGACCGCAAATGAGAGACATTTCCAGTTATTTAATTCAGTTACAAATAGACAAATGAAGGGGAAAAAAAGCTAGAGGGAGTCAGTGGATCAGGAGCATTTGGAGACAGAAATGAAAAGACGATGTTTTGGGTTGGACTTACTAAGAGACATACAATGTAAAATAGCATGAAATGATTTAAAGGAATATGAGAACAAATAACCATCCATGTTACAAGACAACATAGCATCTCATGACATCCCTACTACAAAGCTGGAGCCATATCATAAAGGGCTACTGTAATACCTGCACTTAAATTGGGACCAAATTTTAAAAATTACTAAACTGAACAATGTTACTTTTGATTTTATGGCAAGTTAGCTGAATGCTGAGATGTCCATACGACCAAAGCAAAGTTAGCCCATTCTTTCATACTATTCAAGAGATTTTAATGAGGAAAGGTAACATCATCTAATCGTTAAAATGCTGAATGGCTTCTATTAACTGTTCCAAAAGCTTCAGTATGAACTACGAAGGCAAGACCTTAAACCCAAATCCACACAAAAGCTTTAAATTTTTTTTATCCCTATTCTGTCACAAAATTGGAAAACTCGATCATTAACACAACTTAAAACTGTTCAAAGCTTTTCTTATCTGATCACAGACACCCTGCATTCATAAACTGTTTCTATTACATCTATCAAGTGTAACAGCTGAATTTGGTACTTTAAATCATAATGTATATGATAAACAAAAATTGAATGAATGGATTCGCTTTGCAAAGCTAGAAAAAGTTGTTGATTTTGTACTGAAAATGATGTGTGGACAAAGAACTGAAATGGTTGGATTATATTTGTAAAACTTGAAGCATTTAAGTCTCTGACAAGGACACACTTAACTTAGCAGCAGGTAAGTTTACAGTTAGTAAAATTTTGCCATGGGAGTGTGAAAAATGCAACCTTGTTATCACATACTATTCCTACGTTTTTCATTAAATACAGACTAACAAGAGCAATAAAACATACTATTCTCTTCAGTGCATCTTATGCATCATGCTCTGTACAGTGCTATCAATTTGTTAGTCATTATGTTCGCACCTATAGCTTATCCATCTTAACAAAATTATGAATTTTTCAAATTTTCATTTTTATATATCCCATAAAAAAATTGGAGAATCCATTTAAGAATTGCTTCTCTTTTATGAGATGTGATTTTAAAAACTGTTTCCTCTTATAAGTAATTATCGTGGGTTTCTAAAAGCTGTCTAAAAATGGAAATTTTAAACATTTGTTAATATTCCCATTTAAAATTTCCCATTTTACCAAAATGCCAATTTCATCCACTGTGTTTCCATGCAAGACTGATGGGGGACAGATAGGGAGTGGGATAGGGAAGAAAAGTCTTCTCATGATTTCGGTGAAGTCAGCCAGTGGAAGGCACGAAACTTGACAGCGGATTGTTGCCTGCAAAGTAGCACATAGTTAAGTGGACTGGGGAAATCACGTGGCAAAAGGAGGAAACCATAGCCTCACAAATGAAATAAATAAATACATATCTTGCCAACAGGGCCGATTACCTAGTACAGAACTTTACAGCTCTTAAAAATTATAATATGTTTTAATCAGCCTATGTTGGCACTCTCAACACATCGCACTTTAAAATTAGTGAAATAAATGTCTGTATTACTACACAATTTGAAATAATTGGAATTGCGTAACTTGTACACGATAGCATGGAGTTAAACATAGCACACAATGTGCTCCTTCATCTTCATTGATTAAAACATGTTTACATTTATCTTTAGATTTATGAATTTATTGTACCTTTCAACTGGCAGGTTGATTTTGTACTTAAATTTTGAATTTCCTTACCCATTTTAGGTAGTAAGACAGGTCAGTTCATTTCTATTCCTGACTTGGGCTCAGTGAGCCCATCCTATAAAATAATGCCGTGTTTGACTGCTATTTGCATTTTTCAACCGAATTAGTGAAAACACACAATGTGGCAATTTTCTTACTACAACATTTCTAAACGCAATCAATCAGTATTATTCTACAAGAGCATTAAGATGAGAACTAGCAAATATGACTGCACCCAAGTATATTCCTTTTGTAGTGCAGTCAGATCCCTGCTTGAAACTATGCTTTGCCTGAAGGCCAAAGGGTGGTTTTACAATACTATTTAAATAGCATTTACTGTATGGTGAAGTCCATCTGAGTTACATCCCTTAAGGATTTATGTAGACTTGTTGCTACTTTTGGAGCTGCTTGTCCCTGAATTTGTCATACTGAACAACCCAGTGTCTGCTAATCTGAGCTTCTTCTTCGGAGGTGTCTTCAGTGTCCCAGATCGTTCTTTTACTTTGTATTCTAAAGTGCTGTGAGGTACACCATAAATCCCTTGTGCTTTAGAGACACTCATTTTTCCACTCATTACCATGGTAATAGCTTCTTCCAAAATATCATGATCATATTGCCGATAGCGGCCACGCTTTTTTCTTGGTTGTTTACTGTCTTTTAGGCTAATATGATCCTGGCTATCGTTTTCAGATGGCACATCAATTGTGCCATTTTTTACATTAAGACATAGCGGAGAAAGGTCTCCATGCAGTAGGTAGGAATCAACACTAGAATGAGTCAAAGGTAAAGAACATTCAATTTTACTCTGCTTGGGCAGGATAGTTTTGAGTTTTTGAAGAGCTGATCCTTCCAGCAGAGAGGAGGTTTTTGATACCTGGTACATAACATCGAGGAGGCCACAGCTGTCAGACTGGGATTTGGGCACAGCATTTGCTCGTACCTGAGGGATTTTTAACTGAACAAGAGAGCTACTAACACTTTCATTACGAAGGTTGTCATCTTTTTCTTTAAGCTGCGTAACCATTCTTTGCAGGGTTAACTGATGGAGGTAACTGGAAGCAGTGGGGAATTTCAACTCTGAGGTTTCTAGCTGTGAGAGTTTTCGGTATGTGCTGCACTGATCAGGACTACGTTCTGCCTGAGCTCTAGCCCACAATGCAACTTTTTGTAGAAGAGCATTAGGTTCCCCAAAGGTTTTCGAGAAACAACCTTCTCTGGTGTCTCTTGTTTTACTTTTCAATGGTGCTGCTCCTCCTGATAAGGCTTCCAAATGAAAAAGTAAAGTCTGGTGAGGTATTCCATAAAGTATGGCTGCTTTGTTCATGTCCAATGCCCCTGACTGAATGTCTTTCAAGGCCTTTGAAAGCAAACCATCTGCAAATTCAGCACTTCGTTTCACATGCTCTTCAGTGTTTTTCTGTAGTCTCCTAGGATGGATGGAATGAAACGATGGTAAGCTGACGCATGAGACTGGCACACAGCTATGGAAGGGTAGGGTCCACTCCTTTATTACAGGCTTGCTTGGGTAACATCACTGCTTCTCTCAGTTTAAGGCTTTGAGTTCTGGCTGATATTGCTCAAAGTTGCAAAAGGTTAGAGTTCTGGTGGGCAGTGCAAATGTTTGATTGCACTTCTAAAGCAGTCTCAGCAAGAGTTTTGTGTTACAGTTCAATATTTGTGTTAATGTTTCTTGAAGTTGTTATCTTGTGATAGTTGCTTGCAAAACAAAAATACAACTTTCACAGTTTTAAAGCTTCAATTAATGTCCTTTTCAATTAAGTCCTAAAGCAATGTGTTAGTAGAAACGTGACGTTACCTCTAAACAAGTAATAAAAGAGTCAACCCTCTTGTTTCCAGGCAGGGTATTGCAATCACAACATGCTAAGAACTTTTTCCCAAAGTATTGCACAAAACATAAAGCACAAGCCACATTAACACTGCACAATAACAATTCACAGTGACAATCCAAATGTGACATTTTAGAACTAATAATTTTAAACACATCCAAGTTAACAGATCACGAAGCCAATTTTGGTTTTGGCCATATGCCATTGCAGTAAAACAACATTAATCATTTTGCTTTTTTTTTAAAGAAAGGCACACAAAGTCTTTACAAGTGTTCAAATATTAATACAATCGTCCTAGAAGTACAACATTCTCAGAGGTTACTTAGAAATACCTTAAGTGCCAGAAGTGTCAACATAAATTAGTTACATTAGTGTGCAAAAACCAGAGTACGTTACAATGACTGTAACTAGACATAAAGACCAGTTCATTTAAGTTGTCTAACAGATATAGCGAACGTACATCTTCCACTAATTTACTATTATTTACGGCTTAAGATAGTCTGCCTTGCATTGCAAATGTAGATTAAGTGATCACTTTGCTGAATGCCACTTATGAGTTCACAGCGTTACTATGCGCCTCTATTTATTCTCCACTTTGATTCTCCCACCCTAATCTCTCTGTCATTATCTTCATGTGTACGGTTTGAGTGAAGTTCAGGAATCAGGTGCTCTTTCTAGAGCATACTGGCTTGACAGTGAGTTTAACTGTTTCCGATCTAATCATGCTGACATCTCCCAGTGGTAGGTGCTGGTTGAGGAAGATAATTGCAACAGCCACTGGACAAGTGCCTGGAATTGGGCCCATTTTGATATGCAGTATGTGGGTGGTTCACACATAAAGCCTACACACCATTCCTCCTCAATATCCATGGTTGAGTGACTCCGCCCTGCTATTTTTTCCATGTCTCCATTCCTTTGACTATTCTCAACTGTACAACAAAACATCTCCTTTAACTACTAATGTAACAACTCATAACTCCCCCCCACCCCCAAATCACCTATTTTCCATGGCTCTATTTGCTTAAGAGCTGTCCTAGAAGACCTTCCAATTTTGACATCAGTCCCAGCATTAACACTCCATACATATTGCCCAAAATGTTGCACTACTATGTCCTACTAATTGCCACCTCAGAAACTTTGTTGGTTAATTAAATTATATATCTTGCCCTCGCCTTTAAAATGTCCCAAGTAAAATTAACAGTTAAAATAAAGGGAAAAAAAATCATTAATCCAGTTCCCAACAGTAAGAACGTAGAATTGAAATATTTGCCCTGTAATGATGACCTGCACCCCGTGCTGCTGCTGACATGCATCACTTGCCACAGTTCATTTCATATAGGATACTTGAAGCTAATACAGCAAGTCCTAATTAGTCCTATATGTTGAAGTTGAACTTGTGAAAAGAATTCAGAGACGTTATTAACTCTGCGCAATGCCTTTGTTTTATTCTCATTCTCAAAACAGTCTTTTCTTAAATTAAAGGAACCACAATGTTAAGCATGTTTATCAATGATTTATGAAACAGATATGAAATACAGGGGGAAAATCTTCTGCTGAGATCTCGGAGAGAACAGGGCAGCACGAACTTCCACGGATTTTCCATTTCTTTGCCTGAGTTTGTACCTGTTCAATCGGTATTATGGTAATACTGTGCGATAATGGAGAGAGCCCTTTGAAATCAATGCCGTTTATATGCATTTGATTGTAACTTTATTCTCAATTTTCTTTTAAATAATTAGAAATAGATACAATTTGCTTAACTTTTGCAGAATCTTGGGTAATGGTGAAAGTTTGTGAACATCAAAAACATTAACATTTGCTATGAATAGCAGATTTGACGGTCGGAAACCTGGGGGCAGAGCCTCATTGTTCTTGTCCGCTCCATTTAATTTATATTTAGACCCAAAAATTGATCTAAAATGAATAAGCAAAAGTATTCTGATCAACTGCCCTTTGTGTAAATCTGCTATAAAATTATCAAAACTAAAGGCAGTAAACAGTAAATTATTTAAATATGTGCTCCAGAGTAAACAAAACTATCTAATTGTTCTTGGCTAAAGGCAAACATAATGAATGAAGGCAAAGACTCGAAAATTCAATTTTTAATTACCAGAGAAAAAATGAGAAAGGGATGTAACCAAACACAACATTATGAATGGAATATAAACTAATGGCTTGAGTAGAAGGCAAGGGTGCAAAGTACCCCTCAGTCCATGACAAGTATCCTGTGCTCACATAAATAAAATCGATGTAAAGTACCATTGAGAAAGTATGCAAGAATTCTCTATATGACCTTTACCAAACCTATAGTATAAATGAATATAGGCTACTTTCCATTTTTGATAAAAACAGTTCAGATTTAAATTCAAGCTCAGAATGTAGCGTGGGTCTACTTTTCAAAACGTTCCAGTTACCGTGTTTCCTAAAAGCAACTATTTTCTGTTAAAATGCTGTTATCAGGAATACATAGTGATGGTGTTTATATCTAAGGAAATATAATTCTAGATCGAACCCAAGTACACTAAAACTACAGCAATATGAGAATCGATTATTTCAGCTTTTTGAACGGGTCTAGACATCGATACATCAACATTGGGGCTGTAAGGGCCATTACATGAACTTGTTTTAAATATCACTTTTGTTCTTAAACAAGCAAAATGTGTTTGATAGCTAATTACTTTGTACTCCTACTGTTCCCACCTACCTCCTTTTACTTTCCCCAGATGCAGGGGTCAACCTTGTTAATGTTCCATAGTAGCATAGTGCAGCATCAGCAACAAATAGGTCATCATTGGCATTGTACTGAGGTCCTGCTCCAGAAAGCTGGCTAAAGCTGTGTCATCATTTGAAACATCTCAGGCCTTTATTAAAAAAAATTATGTGCCTCTGATACTCAAGAGACCATCTAAAGGTTATTGATTGCTGGAAATAATGAAAAATTTAAATAAATAGAAAATAACAACAAAAACTAATCTAATCAATATGTTAAATACAAGTAAAATAATTGTAAAATGATCTTTCCGCTTCCAGTGAAATGAATGGCATCTCTGATCTTGTGCAAGGCCTAACTGCTATGGGATCAAGGAAGCTGATTCCCAAATGTAATTCTAAAAATGCTGAGCTAGACATTCTATGCTATTGGACTTAATGATGAAGTCCAGCAAAGAAATGGAGTATGGGCTGTAGAAGCATCTATCATTCTGTAAATCTTAGACATAGTAGTCCACGCAAGTTTTGGATTTATTTTAATGCAATGCCCAACGACAGGCATCTGCACAAGTCAGCCTGTTGGCTGTCTAGGTAGGCATGGTAGAAATATTTCGCACAGCAAAGGTCTGTATCCATGACGATGACTATTTTCTTTTGAGAATCCTGTTTGAGGATTGAATGGTGAGTAATTCTAACCCTCTTTTTCTTGTGCCAGAGTTTCTACCTACCCAAAAAATGCAAATTAGCTTTTATTTGACACCTCATCTGAAATTCTTTACAATCTTTGAAATTCCTTGCGATCAATAAAACATGCCCAACAATCAAACTTGCTCCTCAGATTAACAAGCAAGAGTCGCATAGCATCAAATTGAAACAGTTTCTTAAAAATAGTATCTTACCCAAAATTGTGCCTAGAGAAGCTGTAGCATTTTCACTCGAGCTGAGATTAAGATTTAAAAATTACCATTATACAATTACACAGAGCCCTAAAGTCCAAATGTGATCCCCATACAAATGAAAATGAAAATGTAATAGGGATTGGGGTAAAGAGAAAGATGGTGTAAGTGGAGGGACTGGTAAAGAAACAGTACAGTAATCAGGCAGGGATGCGGGTGAAGCATGGCTGGAAGGTGTGTTTAACCACAGATCAGGCGAGTGAGAACAAGGAGACAAAGAAAATAGGGCAGGAAGTCTAAAAGACAAAAGAATACCAGTGATTCTGGAGACAACAAGATAACTTGCTTTTCAATTATAGAAAATTACAAAGTTCCTGGTAAAATGCTCCCGTTCAGATCTCAGATTTTTCCTTAGAAACTCTCATGAAGCACCCTTACTTATGAAATAAATGCCTTCTCAATTGACTTTGAAGAGTGGCACATTTGGTGCAAATATACAAACCCTTGAAGATGAAGAAATCGTTCCTGGTTCACACCTTAACTCACTAACTTTTCTATTTTCTAAAATATGGGAGCATTATATGTCTTGTCAGATTAAAATGATTTGTGTGAGAACAGCTGAATCTATCTCTCAATTTGCTACAACATTCTATGACCTGCAGTGATTGTGAGCATAATGATTACGCCCACATTTGAGTTTAGGCAAATTCCATTATTGTATTAATTTTGATATATTCTCAACCTCTGTCGGTAATGTGAATTGTAATATATGGGTGCCCGAGACAAAATATTTAAGAACGAAGAAAGAAACAACAAAGCTAAAGTGTTTAATGATCAAATAAAATTCAAGTCAAGAGAGTCTGAAAGGAAAACAAGATATATGGGATATATGTATTGGCACCTTTATTTCAATATACCTCACAAGAAAAAAATCTATATTATTTTTAAAACATCAGAAATGGAAACAAGAAACTGGCTAAACATATTTGCACTGCAATTTGACACTTCTGGCACTTTAAAAGTTTTCAGATGCTGCATTAGTAAGATGTCCACAAATAATTTTGTAAATGTGGAAGAACCATAAATAGTATTTTTGTGCTTCCTTATGCACACAAGAAACCACCAACATAGTGGAGTACAAACTGTGCAAATGATCTAACATACAAGTTTCTTTCAAAAAAATTCTCAAACATGTAACACAATTGGGGTCAGTAAACAGCTAGAAATTGTGTTTTAATGTTCATGGCAATCAAATTCACTGGCAATATATTTGTCCCTGGGTCAAAACATAAGCATCTATGCAACAAAGATGAAACATAATAGCATTTATGTTTACTTGTCAGTTAGAAATCTATCAGCAAACAATCCTAAGACAAAATACGGTTTTAATAAAAGAAAACTAACTCAAACCAATCTATCTTGTCACTCGAAATTTCATTTTGTAGTATTGAATGAAATAATCAGATGACTTCACCAGCAAAAACTCGGTTGATATGCTAATAAGCAAACTACAGCTCAGTTTTTACTGCTCGGTTAGGAATGCCACAACTGGACAAAATGAGCGCAAGGGACAGTTTCTACCTAAATAACGTGATTTAATTTTCATATATTTTTGCACTGATTCAACACCAATAATCACAACAGTCTTGCCATCATTCCTGAACGAAGGTTTTAGAGTTCTAGATATTATAAATATTGACCGTTGTGTATTATTCAGAGGATGGAAAGCTGCAGTTATTAAAAGGTTAAGAAGCCTTGGCAAATAATATTAAACCTCTAAACATAAAAAGTGTTATACAGGGAGTGGAGGCACGTGGTTTTCATTGACATTTTGTTTATTTTATAATCAAATCCATATGCATGGAAATTAGATGTGTAAACTGTTAACTTCACTCATAATTTTGCCAATCTGGTTTGAAGTTTGACGAATCTTTTTTAAATTTCTTAATGACAAGTATTCCTGTAAATGCTTTCATAAATATGAAGATTTTCAGTATAACAAACAGTTGCTTTGCAAATGCTGAAATCATAAATGTCCCAAACACTTTCTAAATCATGCAGACAATCAGAGATATCTGGATAAAGACTACCAAACATGAAGAAGTGATCACACAGCAAATCAAAACTTTTTCATTAGGAAGATACTTTCAACCACTGTACTCCAACACCCCCAGAGGTTTTATGCAATTATGAAACTCAAAGTAATAGAAAATGTACACACCTCCATAAATTGAGCTTTTTCACTCTCAATATATAAAATCCTATTTCAGAAACAAATTAAATATGCAAATACAATCCAGAACCACTGAGTCATGTAAATAATTGACAACATAGGTTATTTATCAAAGCAAATATATTTTAAACAATTGGTTTTAAGAAGTGTGTGAATGTGACAAATTTTCCTTTAATACAACAGCTGTAAAAACAAATCCCAATGGTAATACTCTTTGAAAACTGTAGGATGAAGAAACATTGTATTTTGTGAATGGAGCAAAATGATGTTTAAGCCAGAAAACCCCCCAGAAAAAAAGGTAGTGTTTTCATGGTTTAAATGTAAATCCTTTGGATCTATTTCTTCAATAATACTTACCCTGATAATTTGGTAGTGGTTGATGTCAGACAAGATCCAGTTGAAAGTGTGGAATCTAAACTATTCTTCTTTGTTGACAGATCAAGAACTCCATCTGCTAACAGAAAGTTGGTTCAATTTTTCTTTAGTAAAAGCCTACTAAGATGTTTAACCTTCACTAATATTTACATTTTGCTTTCCACTATATTCCAAAACCTGTCAACTCGGATCTTCTGATGAAATTCCAGTTAAATACTGAAGAGCCATAATCTTTATGGATGGCAACTGTCAATTTCATGAAATATTTAAAAAACAGTAGAAAAATCTTTGAATTATAAATAAAATTAAAATGAAGATGGGGGACTAAATATCACCCTAAAAGCTGAGGATCTTAAACAGGTACAGCCTCACTAGATGAAATGGAAGAAACTGAACTCTGGTTTTCACTCTTTACCTGATAGAAAAAGGTGGGGCACAAGGAACTGCAGATGCTGCAGTAAGTTAGCAGGGCAGGCAGCATCTCTCGATGGCAGGAAGAGGCTTATTTTCTGATCAGGACAATTTTTAGACCGAACACTTTTTAAAGCACTAAATAATATGTAGAGAGTAAGGATGGTGTAAGTGCAGATCAAGAAAGGAATCATCCACCTGATTCATAGTCACAAATGACTTCATGTGGATTATTCATTACACTTCAAACATAATACCTCAAATCATTCATGATATTGGTGAAAAATTGAAATGCCTGACATTAAAATAGCATTAACAAATTTCAATCCGCTTTGAAGAAAAATTGTATGGAAGTTCTATGAAAATCAGTTTCCTATCTCGGAAAGACAAATGATATAAAGATGAATATACAGAATTTCTAAATCATTACTACTTGTGCACGGCAGTGTTGCTATCTTTCAAAATAGCTACTATATCACCAGGACTTCTACGCAACTGCTATATTGTAAAACGTATTTAATGGAGAACACCAAACAAAAAATGGGATTCCCATTACAAATTCATGGGTATGGAGATGCCTGATTAATCCACTTTATATCCCTTTTTTCCCCTAATACAAGGAATGTCCAACTAGAACACTACACTCACCCAATGTATCACATTACAATGTATTACATCACAATGTATTACGTTTTACAGTTTAGAGTGAGACGTGCACCAGAGGCCCCAGGACTCATCATCCTACATCTAATGGCCTGGTTGCATAATTTTGTGGCTTTTATTTTGTAAGAAGCTTCAAGGCTTGGCAGGAAAAATAATCATTACAATAAATCATTAACGTGGCAATTCCTGTTGTTCTTGACTGTCATCAAGAATGTGTCATCTCGAGGCACGGCTCTCCAATATTCCTGATTATCTCCAAAACACACTTGAAGCTATCAAAACTATGCAAACTAATCAACTCCACTCTCCCCATAAGCTTTCCCCATAAACATATCTTCCTACTATATACTAAATCACTGCATGGAACTTTCTATTAATCCTGGAAAAATGATGCTCATACTCTGGGCTCAACAGATAGGACCCATCAAGACGGATCTTCGTCTTTTAAGGACCTGTCCAAATCTTACTATTGCACAATTTATTACATTGATCCACATACAAATAAGCAACAGGTAAACCTCATCACTGGCATCCTCAGCAAAGGTTAATCGAAACAGGAATGGCTCGTACACCAACAACACACCAAAATCAGGCCTGACTTAGGCTTCCACCTATGGTCTGCAGGTTCATAACTCTTTGTTTCAAGTGCTAAGTGTGTCTCCACACTTTGTACAATTCACTGAATCTTAAGAATGGGTGTAAAGGTCCTGGGTAAGCATCATGTAAATGTTTTATATTGTTTTAAAGTATTTTTTCACTTTTGACAGTCTTTGCTCATCCTTTAATATCCTGCTACATTTTCTCTCCATGTGTACCCACCCCTTTACTCCCTCGTGGCTGGGTAGAAATCTCAGTATTTAGACTTTGTGATGATGAAAGAGCATCAATATATTCTCGTGAGAGGATTTGTGTCTTGGAGTGGTACCTTTAGGTTGGCCATTCCCAAGCACCTACTATTGGCCTTATCTGTCACAAGAACAGAAAAGTGTATGAGAACAATCTAGAGATTACCACTGCAAGATTCTGTACTTTCATTTCAATCTTAGTCCTTCATGCACACAGACAGCAAAAATCTTCAAGCTGATGAATAATAGCTGTATGCAGATTTTAATTTGAAAATATTGACTCCTCCAGCACTACACTTGGGTCCCCCAACCTGCCTGACTACACGATCTTTTTAACTGAGCACATCTATCTGTAATACTACCTGCCCTATGATTATCCCCACAATCAAGGCGCTGGAGTCTTTACGTTAGACTTTACAGATACAGTGTGGAAACAGACCCATTTGTCCACCAAATCCACACTGACCAGCAATCACCCCACTAGGACTACCCTACACACTAGGGATAACTTACATTTTTTTTACAGAAGCCAATTAACCTACAAACCTGTACATCTTTGGAGTGTGGGAGGAAACTGGAGCACCTAGAGAAAACCCACACGGTCATATGGAGAACATAGAAATTCCATAGTCAAGATCAAACTCGGGTCTCTGGAGCTGTAAGGCAACTACTCTACCGCTGCGCCACTGTGCCGCACTAAGTCCTTATCCCCATGCCTCAAAATGTCTACAACCTGGACTCTTGATCAAAACTCTTCCCTGTAGATCCACTGCCATGTGTTTCTTTGAAAACATATTCATGCTACTAGCACTTAGAACGTATTATTCATCCACCCAAACTGCTTAAGAACATTTTTTAAATGGATCTGGAGTTGCACAACGACCACACAAAGTACGTAATTATCTTCCTGTGGGATATAACTGAAACATAGTTTTTTATAACTATCCAACAGTTTTATGGTTGTTAATAATAACAACTTCTTAATTCCAGATATAATTATTCAAATTTAAATTCTACACCTGCCATGGTGATATTCAAACTTAATTCTCTGGATTTATTCATGTAAACCACTGACATTTGTCCAATGACAATGCCCCCTTTAACCAACAATCTTAGCATGTTTCATTGAATCAAATAATAGCTTACTGTTTCCTACTTTAGATTATTATACAGTGCCCTCCATAATGTTTGGGACAAAGACCCATCATTTATTTATTTGCCTCTGTACTCCACAATTTGAGATTTGTAATAGAAAAAAATCATATGTGGTTAAAGTGCACATTGTCAGATTTTAATAAATGTCATTTTTATACATTCTGGTTTCGCCATGTAATTACAGCAGTGTTTATACATAGTCCCCCCATTTCAGGGCACCATAATGTTTGGGACACAGCAATATCATGTAAATGAAAGTAGTCATGTTTAGTATTTAGTTGCATATCCTTTGCATGCAATGACTGCTTGAAGTCTGCGATTCATAAACATCACTAGTTGCTGGGTATCTTCTCCGGTGATGCTCTGCCAGGCCTGTATTGCAGCCATGTTTAGTTTATGCTTGTTTTGGGAGCTAGTCCCCTTCAGTTTTCTCTTCAGCATATAAAAGGCATGCTCAATTGGGTTCAGATCGGGTGATTGACTTGGCCACTCAAGAATTGACCATTTTTTCGCTTTGAAAAACTCCTTTGCTGCTTTAGCAGTATGTTTTGGATCATTGTGTTGCTGTAGAATGAACCGCCGGCCAATGAGTTTTGAGGCATTTGTTTAAACTCGAGCAGATAGGATGTGTCTATACACTTCAGAAATCATATGCTACTACCATCAGCAGTTGTATCATCAATGACAATACGTGAGCCAGTACCTTCAGCAACCATACATGCCCAGGCAATATGGCACAATATCCCAAACATCATGTTTCACAGATGAAGTGGTATGCTTTGGATCTTGGGCAGTTCTTTCTCTCCTCCATACTTTGCTCGTGCCATCACTCTGATATAAGTTAATCTTCGTCTCATCTGTCCACAAGAACTTTTTCCAGAACTGTGGTTGCTCTTTTAAGTACTTCTTGGCAAACTGTAATCTGGCCATCCTATTTTTGTGGCTGACCAGTGGTTTGCATCTTGCAGTTCAGCCTCTGTATTTCTGTTCATGAAGTCTTCTGCGGACAGTGGTCATTGACAAATCCACACCTGACTACTGAAGAGTGTTTCTGATCTGTCGGACAGGTGTTTGAGGATTTTTCTTTATTATAGAGAAAATGCTTCTGTATTCAGCTGTGGAGGTCTTCCTTGGCCTGCCAGTCCCTTTGCGATTAGTAAGCTCACCAGTGCTCTCTTTCTTCTTAATGAAGTTCCAAACAATTGATTTTGGTAAGCCTAAGGTTTGGCTGACGTCTCTAACAGTTTTATTCTTGTTTCTCAGTCTCATAATGGCCTTTGACTTACATTGGCACAACTTTGGTCCTCATGTTGATAAACAGCAATAAAAGTTTCCAAAGGTGATGGAAAGACTGGAGGAAAGACTAGGTGCTGAGAGCTCTCTTATACCTGCATTAAGGAGGCAATTAAACACACCTGAGCAATTACAAACACCTGTGAAGCCATATGTCCCAAACATTATGGTGCCCTGAAATGGGGGGACTATGAATAAACACTGCTGTAATTTCTACATGGTGAAACCAAAATCTATAAAAATGGCCTTTATTAAAATCTGACAATGTGTACTTTAACCACATGTGATTTTTTCTATTACAAATCTCAAATTGTGGAGTACAGGGGCAAATAAATAAATGTTGGGTCTTTGTCCCAAACATTATGGAGGGCACTGTATCTTGTGATATACAACTTCAGTTGCGTTTCTGCAACTTACCTGCACAAAGTCCCCACTGCCTGCGTATACGTACCACTATGTTCACCCCTTTTATCTATTTCAACTCTCTAAATCTTTATATCTCCTTTATTATGTATGTGTTACAAAAACTTCAAGACGAAAATAAGAGGCATTTTCTTCAGTCTACACATTTTCTGTTAACATTTTCTTGCTTTTTAACCATTATTTAGAAGTGATCAGGGCCATTTTGTGGTCAAGATAATTTAGCAGGGAAATTATAATTTAAAAAAGTCAAGTTGCTTCTGATCCCTTGTTCTTAACTTATACTAAGTCACAGAGCATAGAAAGATATATTTCAGCCCACCATATCCATTTAAACTATAATTACCCATACTTAAATTTTGTTGAGTTTCTGTCTCCACTGCATAGTCATTTGGTGCATTCCAGATCCCAAGCACTATCTGGATAAAGCATGTCTTCAGATTACCATTTATCCCTGACCCAAAAACTCAAAGGCTCCCTTTGTCTAACCTGTGTGTGTCCCTTGTAGTTTTTGTATACCTCATGCATTCATGGACTGTCATACAACATGAAAAATCATTTTCCTTTATATTTAAAGTGCAAAATAATTTTAATGAGAAATAAAATTATTCATATTTTTTATCATGCCTCTGTTTCAAATGCACTCTAGTTTTAAACAAGACATGGTAAATCTCATTTCACTTGCTCTGACATTTTAACCCCAATAGCAAAATAATTAAGTGAGAACTTGAATCACTGTGGCAAAGAAGGCTGTGGACCATGCGTTGGCAAATTTGCTTAGTATAGATATTGTTTGAAGTTGGTATGAAATTGTTGGACCCAAGGGCTTGTTTGAGCTAAGAATGAGGGACCAGAAGTGACAGGATTTTGTTATTAAAGGCTTTGTTACTTGAATGCTTTCCAAAACTGCATACAGGTCAATGAGCAAACGGTCAATTTATTGGCTAGAATTTGACCTTGCATTTACTCAGAACAAGATTGAGGCAGCGACTTCCATTACATCAATTATGACTGCTTTGAGATCAAACTTCAAATGGCAAGACGCTAACTTAAAGGCAACTTTATGTTAAACTATTTCCATATTGAGCATCTCAAACACCTGTGCCACTTCTCTCACACACAAATTAAAAAAAACATCTCCCCCCCATTAATGTAATTACCTTGTTGGAAACATTTTTGTTGATTTTTATTCACAGTGAGGTCTAACGGTCCCTCCTGCTCCTGGTGAAAGGAGTTCTGGGTTCGGTTGGCGGGAGGATCGTCTGGGACAGAAACAGATTCATCGGCTGATCCAGTTTGAGTTTCATGAACACGATTACTTCGGGATATATATTCAATTGCAAACTGACGAATCATTCTTTTCATTATTTCCTGAGCAACTAAAGGAATGTTGCGATCACAGTTCTGAGGAAGGTCTAAAAAAATAATTAAAATAGTAGTTTAACATATAAATGTTTATTTTCAATTAGAAGTATATAATATCAAATTAGACAATTATCTTCACAAACACAATAAACACAATGACAAAACATTTCTGGAAACTTAGGACAACAGATTGGCATAAAATTGCTGATTAAATTTGCCGTCTGATGCCTTTCACTTGATTTACACTTAGTCCTTAATCTGCTGATCCATTACTTTCAGTCTATGACGCCTGGTACTAAATACCCATCCAAGGTAAACCATTATGGTATTTACCCTATTAAGACCAATAAGAACTGTGTATGTTTCAGTAAGCTCAACTTTTGTTCTAAATAAGGGGAAATAAAGGCTCAATTTAGTTTAATCTCCTCAATCCATCTTAGGTGTCATTTTTGTGAACCATCATTGTACCCATGTCATGTGTCTGCATTCTTAAGTAGGAAGACACCACCTGTACACAATTGTCCAAATGTGGTCTCACCAGAGCCCTGCATAATTCCGAAAGATGTCCCAATTTTTCACCCTCAAACTCAGATGGTAAAGACCAAGTGCCTGTTTTTTTTTTTTAATTTCCCTCTCTACCTTGCATATTAAGTTTGTTGTTATTCATTTGCAAGAACACACATATTCGTTAATATCATCACCTTTTAATATCGCTCCATTTGATAATCATTCTACCAAACTGTTTTCATATCATATTCAATCTGCTCTCATGTCCCATTTATCCTCCCGAAGCATTGCTTCACTCTGTGCCACCGAGCTTTGCACCATCAGCAAACATGTCCCCTCATACAGATCAGTGACATTATCAGCACAGATTTTGATGCCATCTCTCAGTCACATGCACCAAAGCAGAAAATAGCATACTTTCTTGCTGTTTTCAGTCTGTTAACCAATTCATATTCACCAAGATATCATCTCCAATCCTGTGTTCTAATTTCGTTTAGTGACCTTGTATAGTTCTTTAATAAGGTATTTTAAAAGTCATATATACCAAATTAATTGGGTACCCCTTAGGTGCTTCAAAACAAAATATCCAACATAATCCACCTTTCAGAACTATAACCAAATCCAATCCTTTACTTGCACTGTGCCCACTTCCTACCATTTTTTATATTGATGTACCACAATGGTCATGTTTTTAGAAAACAAAGTGTTGCCCTATTGTTTTGTTTTTTTGTAGTTTTTTCAGAATTGGTTAATTATGTACAATTTAAACATAGAAAATAGGTGCAGGTAAAAGCCATTCAATAATCAAAATCAGTACCCCGTTCTGGCTTTTCCCCCATATCCATCGATTCCTTTAGCTCTAAGAGCTAAATCTAACTTGAAAAAACTGTGTGTTTGGGTCTGTGCTGTTGGCAAGAATGTTATTGTACTGGTACTTTATTTTTCTGGTGCACATTTCATACTCTACTTGACTTATCAACTATATTAAGAAATAAAGTTCTCAATTTTTGAAATCCGTCCAATCTTTCGTCTCAAAGCTTTAAACCATAAGCTTTAAACCATACCCATATTAATGCTAATTTCTTTCAGCTCCACATCCACTTGAACACATGATTTCTGGAAAGTATTTTGCATCTTTTATGATGGCAGGCAAAATGTTTCTAACTTTTATTTCCTTATTCCTCTAATTGCTTCTATTTTTTTAAAATAACGTTTCCTTTTTACCCGTCTTTAGAAAACCTCAGAACTTATTGCATTGCTTCCTTATTCTACTTGGCCTTTGCTCAGAATTGCTGAATTCTGAAATGTGCCCATTCCTCCAACCTATCTAATTGGCAACATTATGAGACTTTTCCTTTGATCTATTAACGATCCATAACTTTCCTTTTTATTCAAGGACCACTCTTTCTGTTGGATTTGTACAACCTAAAAGCAATGTATATGATGCAAACTATGTATTGATCTATTATGTTACACTTTTAAATTGTAGTTTCCTAATCTACAATAACAAACACAGGCAAAAAACAAACTATGAGCTGCTGGAGGAATGCGGCAGGTCAAAGAGCATCTGACAGGACAAAAAGGATGGTTGACATTTCAGGTCGGGGTCCTACATTTGGCTTGATCCAAATCGTCGACCATCCCTTTGCCTCAGTATATTTAACCAGCTTAATTCCTCTAGCTTGTTTTCTGCTCTGGATTCAAGCATTTGCAGTGTCCAATAGTCTCTCCAAACTCTATAGGAAAATAGTTTGTTTAGTTTGGATGGATGCCTCTAGTCTTGGATTGAACTAAAGAGTTTAATTCAATATAATATTCTATCATTCTGCCCTAAAATTATAAGATTATAAATTATTCTTCATTATACAATACTCCATTTAAACCAACAAATTAATATACAATATAATTTACCAAAAATCCATTAATTTCTCCTGCAGACTAGTTTACATATAGATTTGATAAAAAACATTAAACTTCCCCATTATTGTCATCTTCTACCATTACTCACATCTCCAATGTTCTGCATTGTACTGTAGTAGGCCCTCCATTACCTTTAGTATTTTGTATCCTCCTTGGTGCCACCAAAACCGATTCTAGGTCAATTTTGCATGCCCAATCTGCTCGTCGGCTGCCTTTATCCCATCCTTTATCATGGCTAAGCCTTCTTTACCATTTTAGCTCCCTTCTAAGAGTTAACTGTTCTACTTGCATTAATCTGGTGTCTAGAGTATCAACAACAACTGTACCAATGACATTCCTCTTGAGTTATTTAAATATAAAACAGTAGCAGCATTTTGAAATATACAAAGATGAGCAGTAGGAACTAATGAACCACCTACAAAAGATTAGTGTCCCAAGTATTAGTGCACTGTACCTGGAGGATGCAAAGATAATGTTGAAACATCATATGTAGTCTACTACACAAAAGTAAAATGATCATGTGCAAATTTATGTATTTAAACCCAAGACTCCAGAGTATTCAAATATTTTCAATGGATATGACCATTAGATTGTTTGGTTAGTTTTAATGTCTCCAAACACTTGCATTTCCTAATTCAGATTGGCAGGGAGCTGCTAAACTGTGGTAGGAACCATAACCAAGTTCCTCAAGCAGTCAGCTGGCCAGAAGTACATGCCATGAATGATATCAAGGAAGATTGTGTGCTGGGCTCTGAATAATTTGGCCTTGCATAATAACTTGGCTCGGGCATGCAGAAACCCAAGGAATGAGATCTCAACATGTATGGCCCATATCCATGGACTCACCACCACCTGGATGATAGTTCCCAGCCAAGGAATTCAGCAACTAATTGCCACATTTCAGAAATCTAATCAGCAACATAACCATTTATATGGACCGTTTCCTTTATGAAGTTAGCCACAAAGACAAGATGAGGCAATGCAAAAGCCAAATCAACATTTATTCAACAGTACACTATAAACAAGCTTTGAACTTCAAAAAGTGAACAAACTGAAAATAGTGACAAGTTTAGATCCTCCCATTATTGCTCAGCAAAAATATATTATACACAGATCATTTCAATGTGAACCGTAAAGCTGTGATGGTGCCAAAATGGCAGCAAAGAGAGCTCTGCTGGTTAAATATCAAATTGTAAAAATATTGCAAATTTAAAAGGTACTTTGCTACAACAATAAAATGTTTATTCAATCTTTAAAAAGTGTAAACATTTGGCTGCAGTAATTCAACAGAGACGAACAACATTTTTTCGCAACATATTGATATGTGAAGGCAAGCAGCAAATAACAGTTAACCATAAACTGGTCACATTGTTGTGCTACATCATACTACAAATCACAGCAGAGATGCTTAGCAATTGCACACTCACTAGTCCTTCTGTTTGGCGCATTACATTTTTAACATTAGTAGAATAGCTTGTCTACAATTTTTTTTAAATCAAGAATATGGTGTTTGACTGGATGAACTGCCATTCAATGTATAGTACCTGGCACCTGGAATGGAGATGGTACCTACTGCACCTCTGGAGAAAACTGTTTTATGCCATTTCTGGGGTTGGAATGGGAAGTGTGGGAAACTTTAAGTGCTGCTGCTGCCCATCAACACAAGATGTGCAACTGCAGTTGTTAGCTGACCACCAATGTCACAATTTTCCATATCCTCCAACTTGTCACAAACTCCTTTACTGCTATGGTCAGGGAAACAAACCATTGACCGTGACTCCATTTTTTTGCAAGTTACAGTCACCACATTACAAATAGTTCAAAATGATCGGTGATACAGCCCAAATTGTGCATTTACTTGGCATGCTCCTGGGGTATTTGCCTTTCCAAAAGCAAACATGTTAAAATCTGAGCAATATTCCTCATCGTTGCTTGGCTTTTAAGCCTTTGCCAGAGAAAAAGTGGCAATATTCATCCCGGAATGCAATCTAACAACATTCTAGCCGTTGAGTCAGTCAGGGCGCTTACGGGACCTCTCCATTACAGCTGCTCCATGCCAGGACAAGCCAAAAAAAACAGCACTGCTACAAGCAAGGGATTGCACTCTTTCCTGCCACATCAGAATCTGCATGGTGATGTGTAGGGTTGAGAAGCTAGAGCCCTTTTCACCATTTTGCTTGGAGATGCTCACATCCCTCCCGAATTTCTTGTAATCCTTCCCTTCTTTGACACAATGCTTTAGCTTTTCTGGGCCTGCAAGGATAAAAGCATGGGTAAGAATATGGCTAGAGTGGGTTCTCTGACCACAAGTTTAACTACTGCTACATTTTAAGGCATGACAAAACAAAATTCAGCTAAACAATTAGTGCTGCTGACCACAGCCATCATCCTAGGTAAGTTTGTAGACAACACAAAACTTGGTAGACTTGTGAATAGTGAGGAAGGTTGTCAAAAAGAGAGAGATATAGATCAGGTGGAAATTTGGGCAGAGAAATGGTAGATGGAATTCAATCTGGATGCGCAAGGTGATGCATATTGGGACATCAAATGCAAGAGGAAAGTACACAGTAACAGGAGGATCCTTGAGAGCAATGATATGCAGAGGGATCTTGGGGTGCAAGTCATTAGGAACAGCATGGCGGCACAGCGGTAGAGCTGCTGCCTCACAGCGCCAGAGACCCTGGCTCGATCCTGACCATGTGCTAGTCTATATGGCATTTGTACTTTCTCTTTGTGACTTGTGTGGGTTTTCTCTGGTTTCCTCCCGCACTCCAAAGACAGGCTTGTAGGTTAATTGGCTTTGGTAAAATTGTAAATTGTCCCACATGTTAATGCAAGAGTGTTAGTGTGTGGGGATCGCTGATCGGCAGGCCTGTTTCTGCGCTGTATCTCTGTAAAGGAGGCAGCATGACGTGCTTATTTTCATCAGTTGGGGCACTGAATATAAATGTCCGGTAGTCACATCGCAGGTTCAGCCACATGGAGTATTGTGCACAGTTCTTGTCATCAGAGCTGGTTATGAAGTGCAGAAGGATGTTGCCTGGATTGGAGTAGATTAGCTATAAAAGGTTGGACAAATTTGGATAGCTTACTCTGGAGCGAGGCTGTGGAGGAACCTAATAGAAGTATACAAAATTAAGAGGGGGCTCAGATAGGCTAGATAGTCTGCCCCCGCTGGATAGGTCAAATACTTGATGGCATAGGTGTAAAGTGTGAGAGGGATTGGGAAAGGAGATCTGTGCAGCAAGTTTATTTTCAAACAGTGTTTGGGTAGGTGTAAGAAGGAACTGCAGATGCTGGTTTACACCAAATATAGACAAAAAGCTGGAGTAACTCAGCGGGTCAGGCAGCATCTCTGGAAAAAAGGAATAGGTGATGTTTCACGTTGAGTCCCTTCTTCAGACTGACAGTTTGAAGAAGGTTCTCGAACTGAAACGTCACCTATTCCTTTTCTCCAGAGATGCTGCCTGACCTGCTGAGTTATGCCAGCTTTTTGTGTCTGGCTTCAGTGTTCCAGTAAGTGACTGGACCACCCTGCCAGGGGCGGAAGTAGGAGCAGAGACAGTGAAATCTGCCTTTTAAAGGAGCCATCACATGTTTTGCAGGTACTATGTTGTGGATATTGCTCAAAAATAATTTAGGTTCAACTTTGATCTCTGAAAGGGAGAGCAGGGTGAATGTCTTACCTTATCAGCCTTGATCAAATTGTTGAAATTCTTATAGCACAGTTTTTGTGAGGTCACAGGAATTTTTACATAGAGCCAGTGATACCTGCTTCAGGCACACTACACTGGCTAACTATAAGGAGGCTGCATCCTTGTCATCAAGCAACATCTTTCTACAGCTTGATTTCCGCCAAAGATAGCCTGCAGCACACCAGCCAACTAGCAGCAGCTACTGACCTCTTCTCACGGCACACCCCTGGAAAACAAAAAAACAAACTTGGGACACAGGAAATAAATTTTACAGTAATTTATATCAAGGAAAGATTGGATGGTGAAAAATTACTTCACTCACCATAATCGCCATGCCTCAATGTTGGTTGTTAGTCTATTTTTTTAAAAAGATTGCTTCTTTTGTCCCAGGGTCTGCAATAACACGCATCTTCTGAACTTCTTATTTATACCAGCTTATGTGCTAATAAGATTCTCTGGAAATTGTACCACAAGTTGCCGTCTGTAAGATTAGTGTGGAGACTTGTTAAATTTTGGCTTCACTTGCCTTATGCCAATCCAGGAATTTTAAGGCCTATTAAGCCACTGAAAATAACAATCAATGAAAGTGAAGTCATTTTGCAAACAACCAGTAGATGGCGTCCGTGTGTCTTTATTAAAAAAAATTAAACTTGACTGGGAATGTAAAGCACCATATGGAATATGCAAACCGTTGACTCAGTGATTTGGCGATTTATTCCTTGAATAGTACAAGACTCAATGTTAAAGGTGGATGTTTCTCGTGCATCTTTCTCATGTTACATAGTTTCATGCAAATATACAGATTAAAAACTGCAATAAAGACTGAACAGAGTTCAAACATTGCAAATTAGAATAATGTCTGATCAACAAAGCTGAAGATTCAAGTAGTCAATAATCAAAGCATAAATATTATACCTTTTTTGTGAAAGATAGCATTAAGAAATTTGTCTGCTTGGCATTCAAGCTGTTCAGTGTGGGACTGCCCCTGAGATAGAGTTTCCTCAGTAGATGTCAGTGTTGGAGGTGCATTCACAGATGAGATATGCTCCTAGAAACAGTAATGAATTATGCTCAGAAATTTCTTAAAAATAAGTGAAACAACAAAGATTTCAGATTTCACATTGAATACATGCTATATTTAATCACTAGTTTATAATAAATCAACCTAACTCGTCCATTATACAGACTGAATTTACACTTATGAATCCACATTACTGAACAATTTTATCACAGCATGATAGCTTTTTACATTCACAAGTTTAATGAATGATCATAAGTGATAGGAGCAAAATTAGGCCATTTGGCCCATCAAGGCTACTCTGCCATTCAATTATGGCTGATTTATCTCTCCCTCCTAACCCCATTCTCCTGCCTTCTCCTCATAACCTCTGACACCTGTACTAATTAAGAATCTATCTATCTCTGCCTTATATATATCTACTGACTTGGCCTTCACACCCTTCTGTGGTAACAAATTCCAGATTCAAAAACCCTCTAAAGAAATTCCTCATCTCCTTCCTAAAAGAACGTCCTTTAATTCTGAGGCTATGACCCCGAATCCTGTACGTTTCAATAAGGTCGCCCCTCATTCTTTTAAACTCCAGCTGTACGCAATACTCCAGGTGAGACCACACCTGGAGTATTGCGTACAGTTTTGGTCTCCTAATCTGAGGAAGGACATTTTTGCCACAGAGGGAGTACAGAGAAGGTTCACCAGACTGATTCCTGGGATGTCAGGACTTTCATATGAAGAAAGACTGGATAGACTCGGCTTGTACTCGCTAGAATTTAGAAGACTGAGGGGGGATCTTATGGGAACTTACAAAATTCTTAAGGGGTTGGACAGGCTAGATGCAGGAAGATTGTTCCCGATGTTGGGGAAGTCCAGAACAAGGGGTCACAGTTTAAGGATAAAGGGTAAATCTTTTAGGACTGAGATGAGAAAAACATTTTTTACACAGAGTGGTGAATCTCTGGAATTCTCTGCCACAGAACGTAGTTGCGGCCAGTTCATTGGCTATATTTAAGAGGGAGTTAGATGTGACCCTTGTGGCTAAAGGGATCAGGGGGTATGGAGAGAAAGCAGGATACTGAGTTGGATGATCAGCCATGATCATATTGAATGGCGGTGCAGGCTCGAAGGGCCGAATGGCCTACTCCTGCACCTATTTTCTATGTTTCTACAGGCCCAGTACCGTAAAACACGCATCATACATTAACCTACTCATTCCTGAGATCATTCTTGTAAACCTCCTCTCGAGGCTATGACCTCCAGTCCTAGACTCTCCCACGAGTGGAAACATCCTCTCCACATGCGAGCCTTCCACTATTCTGTACATTTCAATGAGGTCCCCCCTCATTCTTCTAAATTCCAGAGAGTATGGGCCCAGCGCCGTCAAACACTCATCATATGTGAACCTACTCATTTCAGGGATCATTCTTGTAAACCTCCCCTGGACCCTCTCCAGAGCCAGCACATCCTTCCTCAGACATGGTGCCCAAAAGTGGTCACAATATTCCAAATGGAGCCTGACCAACGCCTTGTAGAGCCTCAAAATCCCTGTTTTTGTATACAAGCCCTCTCGCAATAATTGCCAGCATTGAGTTTGTTTTCTTTACTATCGATTTGACTTGCAGATTAACTTCTTGGGAATCCTGCTCCAGCACTCCCAAGTCCCTTTGCACTTCCGATTTCTGGATTCTCTCCCCATTTAGAAAATAATCTACTCCTTTATTCCTACTACTAAAAAGCATGACTCCACACTTTGCTACACTATATTCCATCTGCCACTTCTCTGTCCACTCTCTCAACCTGTCCAAGTCCTTCTGCAGAGTCCCTGCTTTCTCTACACTCCCTGCCCCTCCACCTATTTTCATATCATGCAAAAACTTGGCCACATAGCCTTCAATGCCCTCATGCAAATCATTAATATATAACGTGAAAAGTTGCGGTTCCAGCACCGACCCCTGAGGAACACTGCTAGTCACTGGCAGCTAACCAGAAAAAGCCCCCTTTATTGCCACTCTTTACCTTCTGCCACCTAGCCAACCTGATATCCATGAAGAAGGGTTTCAGCCCAAAACGTTGCCTATTTCCTTCGCTCCATAGATGCTGCTGCACCCGCTGAGTTTCTCCAGCATTTTTATGTACCTTCGATTTTCCAGCATCTGCAGTTTCTTCTTAAACACTGATATCCATGCTAGTATCTGCCCTTTGAGACAACGGCTCTCATCTTCCTTAACAACCTCTCGGGTGGCACCTTAAAGGTTTTCTGAAAATCTAGGTAAACAACATTTACGGCCTCTGCTTTGTCTGTCAAAGAATTCCAGCAAATTTGTCAGGCAAAACCTCCTCTTCACAAAGCCACGCTGACTTCAGCCTATTTTATCGTGAACTAAGTACTCCGTAACCTCATCCTTTATTATTATTATAATGGACTCTAAAAACGAACCACCAAAGACAAACCGGCCTATAGCTCCCACTATTCCGCTTAGCTCCCTTCTTGTGCAATTTTCCAATCATCTGGAACCACTCCCGACTCTAGTGACTTGAAATATCACTATCAATGCCTCCACAATCTATAAAGCCACCTCTTTCAGAATCCTAGGGAAGGCTCAAGAGACTGCATACCACATTCTTGCTATTGTTTTATTTTTTATCTCTATCCAGGTGTTTGGTCATGCTGGTTTATAATGTTCCGATTTATTGATTTTTGAATAAACCCGTTTTATTTGTAACCCCAGTTCTCTGGAGAACTAAGGTTTCCAGGATTGGAGCAGCAGAGATTCCTTTTATAACCTTTACATCTTCCATCGGACTTCAAAACACTACATAGACAGCACCCAAGGTCAAGATTGAAACTCGGTTTCTGGCGCAGCGAGGCAGTACTTCTACCAGCTGCACCACTGTTCTGCCCACACCTGGACTGTTCTTAAATAGGACTTGCATGGTTAAGCATCTGGGTTGCCATGGATGAGTTATTTAAAAAGTAGGTGCAATAGAATCCCTGAAAATTTTACTTTGATACAAGTAAATTAAAGAATCAATTATCAATGAATGTTTTCAAGGAAAGAAATTTCCCAAGCTGAATACTAATTCTTTAAAAAAATGTTTAAGTGGGAGTGGTGGTGGAGCAAACCAGTGAATTATTCCCTTGGTTTGTTTAACCTAGACAAAAAAAGTAATTTATTGATAAACCATAGTAGGAATTTGCTCCTCTTTTAACATTCAATGACCCAATGCTCCTCCTCCCCCCCCGCCCTCCCTCACATATTCAGAATAGTGAAACAGTGGAATGACATGGTCTAATTTTTCAGTTATGCATGAAGTGATTTCAAACTGCCTACCTCCTCTCTCCTGATACTGGGCTTGTGAATAGAAATTGCATCACCTGATCACATAAAGATTTCCTGGAATCTCCAAACTAATTTTCAACAGTAAAATATCCTGGCATGATGTCTTTTCCAATTCCTAATATTAAAATCTTAATTGTTAGGCCAATTGAACCTTTATAAACTTGCAGTTTAGGTCAATTTTACCTACACGAACGTGTAGTTTTATTAAATACTATTTTTTTAAACTTGTCAGAAATCCTAGGAAGTGTCTATTGATAGAGATAATGCAAGTGGCATATGTCTAAGCGGAATTTATTATCAGTCTGTTTCTGCGGAGCATAATTAATAGTAATATACAGGTGAGCTCAATAGTTGGTATTTATGGAATTCAAGTGTCTGTGACTAAAAGCAGAAACCATTGTTTTGTTTCCTCTGAAGTTAACCATGTTCAATACAGGCAGCCACACTGAAGCAAGGAAATGGCAACAGACATTTTTTCAAAAAATCCTGCTGCTTGGACTGAAAAACAGGAAATGCTGGTAAAACTAAACTGGTCAGGAAGCATCTGTGGAGGAGGAAACAGTTAACATTCAAGCTCTTGTTAAACAAGCAGAAATCGGAAATAAAAACAAAGTGCTGCAGATACTCAGAACAGCATTTGTAGAGTTTGCAGACCTTTAAATTGAAGTGGCTGGAGACATACTACAGTTTTTACGATGGACAGAAAAAAGGTAGAGGGAGTGGAGAACAAATTATGTGTAGAGCAGTTATTATAATAAGTCAGCCAATGTATTGATGAGATGCTATAACTCATAGCAGAGCTTATAGGACAAGAAAGTCTAATGTACTGCAAACAAAATCAATTTATTTTGTAAATAGTATAGTGTAAGACACAGGCTTAAAGTTTTGTCCAGTAAAAGCAGAGCAATTTTCTTCAGAAACCAGACTTGAAATTACTAGTGCAACAAAATGCGGATGCTGGAAATCTGAAATTAACATTACACTTCAGATTACTAGCATCCACATCATTCTTTCATAGCTTGTACATATATAGAACAGTTTTGCAGGGATAATGGCCAAACGCAGGCAGGTGGGACTAATGTAGCTGGGTCATGTTGGCCAGTGTGGGTAAGTTTGGTCGAAGGGCCCGTTTCCACACTGTATGACTCTAAGCAGGTAAACAAGGTTGGAAATTAAGAGTGAACGATTAATATAGGTCAATGGGAATGCAGATTAGAGGTTACACTAAGATCAGCCACAAATGTATTAAAAATCATTAAGCACAGAGCATTTGCAAATGTTGGCTGAATTTTCTGTGTTGCTTACTCCAGTGTGAAGGCTTGAGAGAATGTTCTCCAAAGATAATGATTATCAAAAAACATAGGCTTACAATTCAAATTTTGCACTTTTAAATTGGGTTAATGGCATCCTGAGATAATCACAATAAAGGATGAAAAGGTTTCCAAGTGTTACGGTTGCATGAAATAGAGCGATGTGTAGAATTATAATTTAGCCACTGGAAAGTACCTGACAAATATTGCTACTCAGGTCTTGTCATTCATGCAGCAAAATTACTAACTGAACAGTTGGTGTTTATTTCTTTCAGGTACAATATTTCCAGAGAAAATGATCTGTTCAAATTCAGATTGGAAATAGCAAGATGTGAACAGATCAAGCACCAGCAAATGCCATGTGCTATAAGCACACAGTAATCACAATTACTCTTACTTATACATTCCCTCCTTAATTCATTCCATTCCACCAAGACAACTCCCTCCCACCCCCCCCCCCCCCCCCCCCAAAAAAGAGAGGTCATAACAGCAGGTTTTATGCAAGAACATAGCCAAAATACAAGAACCCAGCTTTCAATCTCACCCAAAAATATTCAGCAGCATGACAGGGGTAACAGGTGAAAAAAACACAATATTCATTTTCTGGACAAATTGCAAACATTTATCATCCACCATTGATGGTGGTGCTGGTGACTAGCCACCTTGAACAGCTGGAGTCCAGGTAAAGTTTTTTGAGTTGAAACATAAATAATGTAGCAATAATTTAGACAAGCTATTGCAGCATTTATTTAGAGAACAGCAAGTTTTGATCAACATTTGACATTTGTTGGTGCAATATTGGCTAAGTAAATGGTAAATCATTATTGGGAGCATAATGACACTGACTTAACACCTGTACTGATTTAAGATTAAAACTTCCCATATTGTAACATTCCTTCACTGATGCACTGTAATATTACCAACCAGGTGTGCACCTTTATTATCATTTCCAAATATTGCTTTTTTATCTTTGCTTCCTGCAATGTTAGGATGCATCCTGAGTGATGATGTATTTACTTTGGAAAATACTGCACTTTGTCATCTCAATTTATTTTCAGCAAGAAAAATATTATAAATCAGCAAGATTTGGGCAGCATTCTCATTGGTTTAAAAACAAATAATTTAAGAAAATCCAGCCATGCACAAGCGAGTTCGGTATTCCGACTGTGCATGCCCAGGTCATGTGTCACTCGCAATAAACATTCTCGACGGCTGTGCTGCTGCATGGGTGCAGACCTGTGTTTCATCCGTGGTCAGGATCGGGCCCGGTGCTGCTGAGTTGCTGCTGGGTCGTCCCCGTCCCCTCCTGGGTGTTCAGGGTGGCCCTGGGCTGGCAGGGCACCAGCCCATTGCGGTGGCTGCCCGGGCTTGCATACGGCGCGGAAGGTAGGCGCTGGCTCCGGCTCTGCTCTTCCTGTCCCGCCGGGTTGACTGGTGTCCCGTCAGTCCAGGGCTGTCGGTTAACCCAGCGGAACAGGCAGAGTTGAGCTGGAGTTGGCGCTTCTTCTCTGCGCTGGCTGCGGGCCTGGGCCACCGCTGCAGCGGCGGGCCGGTATCCGGCGCCGGAGCGGCCGGTATCCGGGCTTCTCCAGCTGCCCCCGGTTCGACGGCGCTTGCGGGGGATGTTTATCGCATGTGACAAATCCCAGGATTCCTTGCGTTTTTCGGAATACCGAACTCGCTTATTCTGCCTTTATCTACTGATTACCTTTGTAGTTTGCTATTAGACCACCCCTTTGAAAGCTATATACATAGACAAATGGTAAGCAATAGTCAGGTTCACTGAGGCACAACTTTTTGTTTTACACAAGGGTGGCAGGTGCATTGAACAAGTGGTCAGAAAAGGTAGTTGAGCCAGGTACAATCACAAGATTTAAAATACATTTGGAGAGGTACATTGTTAGGATACCCGTAGAAGGATATGGACCAAATGCAGACAGGTGGGTCTCGTGTAGTTGGGGAATGTTGGTCGGCGTGGGCAAGTTGGTTTGAGGGGCCTGTTTCCACGCTGTGACACGGACCTAATTTTTTTCTAATGTCATTGGATTTGCACATTTATGCCTATCTATTTTGCTTTTCACCTTTCTTCTCAGTTTACTCAAGATGTTCACCCAAATTATGCACTGGTAACTGAGAAACAAATAGTTCCCAGAATCAACATATCCCCTAAACTATCATTGAATGTAGATCTTGTTATATCTAGATTACTTTTGTATTCATCTTTGAAAACAACTAAGAGGCAAAAGCCAGATGTTATAGCTCACAAGGCAAATTTAATTTACCATACAGGGCTCCACTTACCTTTACTTTCTCCCTCCTTATGCAACAACATGAACAATTTTCATTCATAGACCAGTCAGTCACTTCTTCGGGTTCACAGTCTTCAATTAAAATTTAAAAAAATGTAATGTATTATACAACACAAATCAAATTCATTTTACCAACTACACAAAAGCCATTCAATGAAAATCTGGATGACAATATGATAACAGTCCTGCAGTTAAATGTTGTATCTGCAATTATGCTAATATTAGATTTAAAATTAAACAAATCTTAAACAAATGAACAAGGAGTTACAACTTTCTTGACGACACTGGTCACCAAAAACAACTTTGGTACCACATAATGTCTCATAACTAACAAACAGTTCCAGAAACCAACAAAATTATCCTACAACATGCAAAGGTTTATTTGCAATGTTTGGGAACTGTAGGTCAGGTGTTGCACTAGAACACACCTGAGTATGCTAATACTCCTCTTCTATGAGAACTGTCTTTCAGCACAACAGCAAGATCAAGTGCCATCAGCTTGCTTGTCATCATACAATATGTTTTGGATTGATACAATATATTGAGATTAGACAGAAAACTAATGACCTAATTGATTCAACAGCTGCAAGTAAGAATTTCATTGTTCTATCTGGGACATATGACAATAAAACACTCTTGACTAATACGGATTAGAATAC
The DNA here is from genome assembly GCA_038087875.1 of Malacoraja senta. Lineage (NCBI taxonomy): Eukaryota > Metazoa > Chordata > Chondrichthyes > Rajiformes > Rajidae > Malacoraja > Malacoraja senta. The sequence continues at coordinate 338,545,439 of CM075977.1, read as the reverse complement.
TTGTATATTCTTTTCTCTACATGTGCACCACAGGATACATAGAAATAAAAATAAACCATGGTCTAATCGTCATAACCATGATCTTACCAGGTATGTAGTGGGTATAGGAACATGCAGTACCAAAGGGGACACATGACCGATGCTTCGAATGCCTGTCTCTAGATCTGTCTTAATCACAAGTGGGGCCATCCCCAACCACTATACTCTTTGACAGCCAAAGATGTTACCAAGAGTTCAATTACTTTGTCAGATGCCAGTCAACAAATCATACTCAACATGGTAGTGAGCATAAGGCTCAGAAGTGGCATACAGCATCACAAATAACAGAATTACTTAACCTAAATTATCTTTGAACCGACACATCTGGTGAATGAAGAACTATCATTGGAAACTTTCTGCATAGCACAAATTATCCCGTCACTCCTTTGCCACTCCTATGATTTTAAATGATAGCTGCCTTTTGTAACAATCCACTTAATGGTTAAATTATCTGGCACCCAATTTTTAATAGCCCATACAAAAAGTTCACTGCTGCATATTTAGTGGATTAAATAAAGTTACAAGCAATTTCCTTTTCAACAAATATGCAATTGTTTTTCCACACAGTATCAACTTGAGTACTGCGCACACAACCCCACAGTGTGCCGAAGACTTCTTTTACAGTCTCATTTGACTAGTTGACAAGGCTGTTCACTGGTTAGATTGACATGGAATTTTAGCATATAACTTGCAGGCTCCCAACAAGCAGTTCAAAGGCCTATTCTAGGAAGCCTAGGCGGAGCCTTTTCCACAGGGTGAATAAATGTAACATGCAGTAAACCACATTCTTTGGCACTATCAAATTCCTTGAAACAGGCTTTGACCACCCCCAAGATCCTCCATTCGCATTGAGATAAATTTGAGTGGGTAGCCAGAATAAAGACAGCAGTTCTGAAAAATTTAGTCCACTATGCCAGCAAAAACTCATTAAGAGAACTCTTGATGCTGGAGAAGCAAGTGACTGATACCAAGTGGAGCTACACTGAAGTCCAAAATATTTTCCCCTCAAAGGTCTTGCCTCTTGCCCACTAGACACATAGAAAATAGGTGCAGGAGTAGGCCATTTGGCCCTTCGAGCCAGTACCGCCATTCATTATGATCACAGCTGATCATCCAAAATCAGTACCCCATTCTTGCTTTCTCCCCATATCCCTCGATTCCATTCGCCCTAAGAGCTATATCTAAGTTTCACACAGTTTCACAGGGACTAGCTTCCTCACCTGAATCCTTCAACAGCAATATCCACACCAATCCAATGTCATCCAGGTAAACTACAAGCAGCTCATTTTAATGAAATACAACAGTAATGAGGTTTCCCCGATTCCACCCCCACAGCCTCTGCAGATTTTCCACAGGAAAATTGTTGTTGTGCATTGTCATATGGGACAGAAAAAAACACCTTTTCTTGCAGATAATGAGCGTTGCATACATAAAACTGTTGGCAACCCTAGTAAGAGACGACCAGTGGTGTTTTCACAAATCGATGTGCTTGTGGCCAACTGAACAATGTTACATTCAAGAGTCAGGATTACCAAGAATGAGACCGGAAGGAGCTACAAATTAACTTTTGGCTGAATTATGGCATACGCCATGCAAGAGTTTCCAGAAACCTTTTGCCCAATAGCTTTTTCAAATTCCAGATACACATGAAATGGACAACTCAAACAACTGGGAAGCCACTGGTGTCCATCAAAACATTGCAGGTTTTCAGCAAAGGTTTTCAGGTTTTGCTACAGATACATTCACATGGCTATGGCTTCTAAGCTTCAATATTCAAGTTCAAGTTACATTTATTGTCACATGCGGCAATTGGTACAGTGAGATTTGAGTTACCATACAGCCATACGAATAAAAAGAACACAACACACGGTACAGTTCAACATGAACATCCCCACAGCGGTATCAACGTTTCCCACTGTGAGAGAAGGTAATTAAATTCAGTCATCTTCCTCTTTGTTCACCCGTGGTCGGGGCCTTTGAGCCCTCCGCAGTCGCCGCTATGGGCGGCCCGATGTTCAGACCCTCTCGCCGGGATGATCGGAGCTCCGGGCTTGGAACGGAACGCTCAGCGACTTGGAGTTTCCGAATTGGCCACTTCCTTGACCAGGAAGTGACTGGGAAACAGTTTCCCCTCTTCCCTCCCCACATAAAAAAAACTAAGAAACCTCCAAAAACATACTTTAAGACAGACTAAAAATAACAAAAAAGGTGAAAAGACAGTTGGAGTTACTTACACAATATGTAATATTACACATGAAGAATTAGAAAATAAGAATTGAAGTGTTTATAAAATGTGTAAATACTATGGATAGATGCCTGGATCTCAGATTTGAGTCGAGGATTAATAAGAACCTAATAAATATGAGCACTAATACACCACTTTGCCCCTCAAGCATGTTCCGTCATTAAATCAACTATTAAATCCATTATGGCTGATCATTTTCCTACCCTATCCTCGTATCTTTCACGACTAATATCCAAATTTCATTGCAGTTCTCAACCAAACCAAAGACTGAGTTTCAACTGCCCTCTAGGTCAGAGAAGTTAACATCTAAGTGAAGACATTTCTCCTTATTTCACACCTAAATAGACAGAAGATTATATTGAACAAATTTGAAAATCAAAGCAACAGAAATCACTAAACATATAGATATGCTCAAGGGAGAGTGCAACTGTGAATGTGTTTAGGGTTGCTCAAGCTCCACTGATGTACCTTCATTAGAATGGCAACACTTTTGCATATTAGAGTAGAATGGCTCCATGGAAATTTTCAGCCAGTGACTCAAACATTCATTTAATCCTATATCAAAACTGCTGACTATCCAACTTCTCTCCTATTAACAGGCAGACATTTCTCCACTCGCCTTCATAAAACTGCAACTAAATCCATTGACAGCCCCTTCTGCTATTACCACCCCCAGATCCTCCATCTCCAAGCCCGTGAAAATTTAGTCTATTTTTCTACATACAATTGCTAGCCCAGTACAGTATTGAAGTTGCCCCTTGTAAAGTCACAAATTAACATCCTACATGTCCTTCGATAAAATACTTCTCAACTGGTTTAGACCCTTTGACAGCCTTTTCTGCTATATTGTACAATTAAATAAATAACATCCAACTGAACCCAAAGAATCGCAGATGGTTATACTTCTTATATTCACACCACAAGCATTATTCAGTGAATTTCTAGCCTAGCCCACCCACCCCCCTGTTTTTTTCTATATACTTAATACATTAATATCCACAGTACAAACGGCAGGTATCGCAAACAGCTGCTATTACCAGTTCTACCTCATCTTTGCCATTCAAAACTTCCAAGCAGTGGAATTTAGCTGTTCGAATACAATCATATTCAATCTCTTGCTCATGGTCGTGCAACACTTAAAACAGCAAGTGAATGTTTTCAAATTTAAGTACATTCATTAAGTTCCAATAAAGCTTCATCCTTGCTCACCATCACAAACTCCTCCCAACTTGACATCTCTGCATTCCTCCAAAATACACCTCAAAACCTCTCTCAGGAAATGGGAGTGTAAGGGAGAACCAAAATGTAAATTGGTAGCAGTGCTCTCTTTAAGTAAAAAATGTGATCTATTGTTTCTGGTCTTTTCGGATCACTTCAGAGAGAGGCATGGAAGCAATTATCAACGTGCCAATGAAAAGTTCTACATATCTAAAGTACAAGAGCTTGATATCATAATTTAGTCATGCCTGTCATTAATTTGTTCATGGTTTACATGCAAAACTTGAAAAGCAATTTAAAATAGATTATAAAAAGCAGACCAATCCAGTGGAATTAACTATTGAAAACAGAAATTTCTCCGTTAATGTCAATTTCTGTTGTGCAAGACTGGATCACGTACTCTCAGCCTTGAATGCGACATTCATAAAATCCGAAATCCCCAACAATACCATTGCTGTCCCAGTCAAATGGCAAAGCAGATTAACTGCATTCTACATATCCTATTTGGTTCCGAATCGAGTCCTCAGTCTATCCATCACTTTTGCCTTATCAACTTGACCGCAGACTGAATTTATACAAATTTCCTCAGGCCTTGCAACACCTACTAGAAACTAGATTAAAGGCAGATTTTTAAATCATCCTACTTGTCCACCACCCATGACCCGTGTCTATTCAATTACATCAGTGTAGTAAGCTAGAAACATTTATGCATCTAAAAGATGCTATGCTCCCACTCACACTGAAAGGATCAACAAAACACGCAAAAACACTTTTTTCCATTAGTTTTCAATGTTCTGGGTCTGAGATATACCACAGCAATGACTCCTCTAATCATATTCCCCATGCCACCCTTCTTAAAAAGTGGGATAACATTAGCTACCCTCCAATCCACAGGAACTGATCCCAAATTTATAGAACATTGGAAAATTATCACCAATGCGTCCACGATTTCTAGAGCCACTTCCTTAAATACCCTGGGATGCAGACCATCAGGCCCTGGGGATTTATCAGCCTTCAGTCCCATCAGTCTACCCAACACCATTTCCTGCCTAATGTGGATTTCCTTCAGTTCCTCCGTCACCCCAGATCCTCTGGCCACTAGTACACCTGGGAGATTGTTTGTGTCTTCCCTAGTGAAGATGGATCCAAAGTACGTGTTTAACTTGTCTGCCATTTCCTTGTTCCCCATAATAAATTCTTTTCAGTCCTCAAGGATCCAACCTTGTCCCTAACTAGTTTTTTCCTTTTCACATACCTAAAGAAGCTTTTACTACCCTCCTTTATATTCTTGGCTAGCTTACCTTCGTACCTCATCTTTTTCCCCCGTATTGCCTTTTTAGTTATCTTCTGTTGCTCTTTAATAGTCACCCAATCCTCTTTGCTACGTTATATTTCATCAGTTTTATTTTTATACTCTCCCTGACTTCCCTTGTCAGCCACAGTCGCATTGGAATCTTTCTTCCTCTTTGGAATGAACCGATCCTGCAACCTTCTGTATTATTCCCAGAAACACTTGCCATTGTTGTTCCACTATCATCCCTGCTAGGGTATCTTTCCAGTCAACTTTGGCCAACTCCTCCCTCATGGCTCCATAACTCCCTTTGCTCAACTGTAATACCGACACCTCCGATTTACCCTTCTCCCTCTAAAATTGTAGATTAAAACGGATCATATTATGGTCACTACCTCCTAATGGCTCTTTTACCTCGAGTTCCCTTATCAAATCCGGTTCATTGCACAACACTAAATCCAGAATTGCCTTCTCCCTGGTAGGCTCCAGTGCAAGCTGTAAGAATCCATCACGGAGGCACTCCACAAACCCCTTCTTGGGGTCCAGTTCTAACCTGATTTTCCCAGTCTACCTGCATGTTGAAATCTCCTATAACAACTGTAGCATTACCTTTGAGACATACCAATTTTAACTTGATTCAACTTGCACCCCATATCCAGGCTACTTTTTGGGGGCCTGTAGATAACTCCCATTAGGGTCTTCTGACCCTTGCAAATCCTCAGTTCTATCCATACTGACTCTACATCTCCTGATTCTATGTCACCCCTCGCAAGGGAGTGAATTTCATTCCTCCACAACAGAGCTACCTCACCCCCTCTTCACACCTATGTCTTTTCGATAGGACATATACCCTTGAATATTCAGTTCCCAACCCTGGTCCTCTTGCAGCCATGTCTCTGTAATTCCCTCAAAATCATACTTGAAAAATTTCTAACTGAGCCTCAAGCTCATCCACTTTATTTCTTATACTTCACGCATTCATATACAACACTTCGACTTTGGTATTCACCTCCCCTCTCACAACAGTCACTATTGGCTCTGACCTTACTCTCTTATCCCTTCTCGATCTTTCCTTCCCATTAATTCGGGCGTCTTTTGTAACTTTTCCTGTACTCACTTCTCCTTTAACTCCATCTTTATACTCCCAATTTGTCAATCCCTCTCCCCCACTATTTAGTTTAAATCCACACGTGTAGCACTAGCATCCTATTACAGCTTGAATTACAAGGAGAGTCAGGTCAGTTTTTTCCAGGATTGAAGGATGCCAAAGGACTTCCTTAGAGGTTTTGTAACATCATGAGTGCTATGATGTTAAGGTGGACAGTCTTTTTCCCGGGGTAGGGAAATCTAAAACTGGAGAGCGTAGGCTTTTGGGGGAGAGCCAAGATCTAAACGCAAACTTAAGGGGCAAGTCTTCTCCATTCCCACTAGCACAGAGAGTGGTGCATATGTGGAACGAGAACAGCCAGAAATTGTTGAGGCAGATAGACGCTCGGACAGGCACATGGATAAAAGAGGTTCAGAGGGATATGACCCATCAAATGACCCATTTCCATACTGTGCAACTATGCGATATTCTGTTCCACTGTATTCTGTTCAAGACCAATCGTGCTGTTTTGTATGCCCAGAACATGGACGGGATCAAAAGTGGCAATAAACCACGCTAATTTTACTGTACCCGTGTCATATTTGCTTCAACAGTATCACATTGCTTACTAATGCATTATGAAAAAATGCAAGACATTGCACTGTAAGACCTTAAGGATCACAGTTCTATAAACCATGAACTCAAAAATACTACCATTTTTGACATGAACCTAACAGCACCACATACGTTTTTTTCTGCATATTGTTCATTGTTGCTGTGACAGTGAGAAAACATTGTAAATCAACTTGGATTAAATTTGTTTTGGAACTTGCACGAGGCTCGCATTGTTTCCCCCTGTTCTGAAAGGTTGATGGCATCATTAAAGTTGATTACTGATATCAGTGGGTTATTCAAGAGCCGTCAATATTTCTCATGTTTCACCCTCCCTTCAAATCAGATAACCAAACCATAGGGTTTCAACAAGGTTCTCAACTACGCAATAAGGCAAGACAAACCCTGGCTGTTTTGGGGCTAAGACGACTCAATATTGCATAAATAAATTTTTATTTCCCGAACAATTAAGACTTTAAGACAGGCATTACTCTGAGCTTTATACTACTCGGGTCTCCAAAGATGGACTTTGTTTGAACCATGGAAAATGAACAATACATGTTTTTGCAGAAATGTAAAAGTAATTTGAGCAAAATGTTATATTCCATGTATGAATGCTCCCATTAATAAGCTAGAGAAACATATGGGCGGAAAATATTAAATATCAATGTAAGGAAGTAATTATACACAAGGCGAGGCTATTTTTAATGATGTGAAATACTTCTGTAATGTAAATTGCACAACATTAAAGGAATAAGAAAATTACGGATTGGCAACATTTTAGGATAGTTAAGTAATAAAAGTACTTAGATTTTTCAAAATGACATCAATTATTAGCGAAATGCCTAATTAGATAAGTGTTTATTGAAGTGGTCTAGTCAGAGGTATTGCACAAATACAAGAAAACATTCAAGAACAACAACTTAATTTCACATGATTAAAACATTGTAGAGTTTCAATTGGAATATAGTTAATAAAATCCATTCCAAGAAAAACTGAAAACAGATTATTCACAATTTTCACAATACTCAATATTAATATTCAGAAAACAAAAAACATTTTACCATCAAATAAACTGAGGTCTCTGAGTAACCTTGGTCCATAAAGTCCTTCTAAGATGCTTTCAAACCCTGTAAATAAAATATCAATACATTAGTTCAGATGTCAAGCATTCGGACAAAAAGGTACAAAAAATGTTAACACGCAAAACTCTTTTAGGCCTCTCCATCCATTTCTGCATATTGCACAATGTTGCATATTGTGCTCAGTTGTGAGAGTCACAGGTTCAGGATCAATCTTTGTTTCTAAAGCATCAATTTGGTGTGAAGGAATTGACATTGTGTCAAGGACCATTCCAAACTGGAAAGTAAGGAACCAAGCACGACAAGTGGCAGAAAGGCAAACAAGTGGAGGAGAGATAATATCTGCAATAGGGTGCAGAGCAAGTTGCAGATTTTTAAAGGTAACCAATATTTTTAAAAAAATTGCAATTAGAAACAGAAAAGAAAAAATGTATCAAATTGAAACAAACCACACATATTTCTGGACAAATAAAGTAGCTAAATGGAATTAACTTCAATATCAATCATTTCTGAGGGTTTCAACTACTCAAATGGAAGATAAAGGCTCTGTCTCACGGTGTTGCGGTCATTGGCAGTGAAGCACGGCGTTGCCGGAAGAGGGGACCGCACGTCAACCGCGAGAGCGCCGCACGGAAGCTGCGCGGGGGCCGAGTGATCTCCGTACGGCCGGTTCCACGAGCTTGCGGCGTCGGGTGATTACGTCATCACGCAACGCGACGTCGTCTTTCGGATCGCGGGGCTGTGGCGGCGGCCGTGCCGCACACCTGCCTCACTGGCGGCGGCGGCCGTGCCGCACACGTGCCTCACTGGCGGTGGCTGTGGCGGTGAGCGTTCGACTCACGGCGCTCGTGCCTCACTGGCGGTGGCTGTGGCAGTGACCGTGCCGCACTCGTGCCTCACTGGCGGCGGCTGTGCGGTAAGAAATTATTTTTGGACAGTGCTGACTTTTTTTTTAGCACCGTGCGGTGTTGGGACAAACGCCGCACGGCCCCGGCGGTGGTCGTTTGACCGAACCCGCGGTCTCTGGCGGTCCACGAGCGGTAGATACTTCCTGTATCACCGCCAATGACCGCAGACTCGTGAGACAGGCCTTTTAGGTGTGTACCTCAACCTTACACTGGACATTGTTAGCAACATGGAGGCTAAAGACAGATGAAAGAGAAAGTTGGACAGAGAATTAATGTGAAACAAAGCAGTTGTAGGTGAAGCAGCAACTCAATCGTGCTGTCATCTTATTAATTTGATTGAGGTTTGAAGAGACGGCGATGGTGATTGATAAGGGTTGGGCAGCTGATGTTTCTATATGAATATTGGTATAGTATTTGGGAAAGTCCTTCATGGTAGGCTGATCCAGAAGATTAAGATGCATGGGATTCAGGACGACTTGGTAGTTCAGAACTGGCTTAACCCAAGATACAGTATTCTATCTGGAACTCTGAGAGCAGTGGTGTCGTGCAGGGATCTGTACTAGGGTCGTTGTTTCCGATATGTATTAACAACTTGTACATAATGTAGGTGAGCAAGTTTGAATACACCAACATTATTGGAGTTAGTGAGGAAGGCTGGAAAAGGATACAATAGGATTTAGATCAGTTACAGATATGGGAGGAAAATGGCAGACGGAGTTTAATCTGAGCAGGGTTTTGAATCTGTACAATCTGTGAGGTGTTGCACTTTGGGAGTATGAATGCAAGGGTAAAGTATAGGGCATATTGATGTGGAGAAGTATCTTGAAGTCCAACTCCATAGCTCCCTGAAGCTGACAACACAAGTAGGTAGAGCGGCAAAAGAGGCAAATGGTATGCTTGTCTTCATCAGTCAAGGCATTGAGTATAAGAGTCAGGCAGTCATGCTGCAACCTTGGTTAGGCCGCATTTGTAGTATTGTGTGCAGTCTGCACTCCATTATAGGAAGGCTGTGGAGAATGCAGAAAGTTTACCAGAATGCTGCCCAATTAAAAGGAGAGGTTGGTGAAACTTGGGTAGACACAAAATGCTGATGTAACTCAGCGGCACAGGCAGCATCTCTTGAGAGAAGGAATGGGTGACGTTTTGGGTTGAGACCCTTCTTCAAACTTGGATTATTTTCTCTGTTGCATTAGGAAGTTGAGGGGAGAGCTCATAGGAGTACATTAGACTATGGAGGTATAGATAGCGCAGTCTTCCCAGGGTAGAAATATTTTGAGAGGTACTATGTTTCAGAGATGTGTGGCTCAAGTGCCTGGCAGGAGTGGTGATAGATGCAGAAATGATAGTGACTTTTAAGAAATGTTTAGATAGGCACATGGCAATGTCAGGAATGGATCACACTCACGCAGAGATTAACCTGGTATCATGCTAGGCACCAACGCAATCGACCAGAGTTAGTTCCTGTGCTGCATTGTTTAATTTCCTATTTGGGGCTCACAAAAAGGTCTGCAAATTTTTATAACAAATGTTAACTTTGGACAACCTTGATCTACACCCTATGAGATATCCCTTTACATCCAGCTCTCTACATCTTATGTTTGTCTTCTCATATTTTCAGCTCATACAGATACATAGGCATAAATACAGATCTGATCTGTATTTATGCCTACAATATTCTGTTGTGCTGCAGCAAGCAAGAATTTCATTGTCCTATCTGGGACCCATGACAATAAACTCTCTTGACTTGACAAATCCTTGTTCATTTCGATGGTGTTCTGCTGAGCCTCTCAATTGCCCCCATCCCTCGATTTATCGCACTTGCAGTTTAGTTTAGTTCAGAGAGAGCGCGGAAACAGGCCCATCAGCCCACCGAGTCCGTGCCGACCAGTGATTCCCGCACACTTGCACATTCCTACACACGCTAGGGACAATTTACAATTATATCAAGCCAATTAACCTACAAACCTGTACATCTTTGGAGTGTGGGAGGAAACCAGAGATCCTGAAGAAAACCCATGCAGGTCACGAGTAGAACGTACAAACTCCGTACAGACAAGCACCCGTTGTCAGGATCGAACCCGGGTCTCTGGCGCTGCAAGGCAACAGCTCTACTGCTGCGCCACGGTGCTGCCCTGCAGTTTTTATTTGCTCCAGTGGACAAATTGCTAGATTTGTTACTTGCAATTCATTAGATACAAGACTATCTAAATGGCGTCAAGTTGGGAAAAGGGGAAGTACAACGGGATCTGGGAGTCCTTGTTCATCAGCCCATGAAAGTAAGCATGCAGGTACAGCAGGCAGTGAAGAAAGTGAATGGCATGTTGGCCTCTATAACAAGAGTGCAGGAGCAAAGAGGTCCTTCTGCAGCTGTACAAGGCCCTAGTGAGACCACACCTGGAGTATTGTGTTCAGTTATGGTTCCCAAATTTGAAGGAGGACATTCTTGCTAGTGAGGGAGTGCAGGGTAGGTTTACAAGGTTAATTCCTGGGACGGTGGGACTGTCATATGCTGAGAGAATGGAGCGGCTAGGCTTGTACACTCTGGAGTTTAGAAGGATGAGAGGTGATCTTATTGAAACATATAAGATTGTTAAGGGTTTGGACACGCTAGAGGCAGGAAACATGTTCCCGATGTTGGGGGAGTCCAGAACCGGGGGCCACAGTTTAAAAATAAGGGGTAAGCCATTTAGAACAGAGACGAGGAAACACTTTTTCTCAGAGAGTTGTGAGTGTGGAATTCTCTGCCTCAGAGGGCGGTGAAGGCCGGTTCTCTGGATACTTTCAAGAGAGAGCTAGATAGGGCTCTTAAAGATAGCGGAGTCAGGGGATATGGGGAGAAGGCAGGAACGGGGTACTGATTGGGGATGATCAGCCATGATCACATTGAATGGCAGTGCTGGCTCGAAGGGCCAAATGGCATACTCCTGCACCTATTGTCTATTGAACTCAAATTAAAAGCTAGATACAGTGGAAAACATAATAGCAAAATAAAAAAATGCCTACTTACATTATATAGGTGACTATCTGACACAAATATTATTTTAAAATTTGTTTGATAAATCTACAAATCTAGTTTACTGCCTTATATTTGATTTGCTTTTGTTTTCAGAAATCTATTAAGATGTTCAGTCACTGAAAGTAAGCATGCAGTTACAGCAAGCAGTGAAGAAAGCGAATGGCATGTTGGTCTTCATAGCGAGAGGATTTGAGTATAGGAACAAGGAGGTTCTACTGCAGTCGCACAGGGCCTTGGTGAGACCACACCTGGAGTATTGTGTGCAGTTTTGGTCTCCTAATTTGAGGAAGGACATTTTTGCTATTGAGGGCATGCAACGTAGGTTCACCAGGTTAATTCTCAGGATGGCGTGACTGACATATGATGAAAGAATGGGTCGACTGGCTTGTATTCACTGGAATCTAGAAGGATGAGAGGGAATCTTAGAGAAACATAGAATTAACGGATTGGACAGGCTAGATGCAGAAAAAAAATCCAGATGTTGGGGGTCCAGAACCAGGGGGTCACAGTTTAAGAATAAGCGGTAGGCCATTTAGGACCTTTTCCACCCAGAGAGTTGTGAATCCGTGGAATTCTCTGCCACAGAAGGCAGTAGAGGCCAATTCACTGGATGTATTCAAGAGTGAGTTAGATAGAGCTCTTGGGGCAAATAGAATGAAGGGATATGGGGAGAAAGCAGGAACAGGGTACTGATGTTGGATGATCAGGCATGATCATATTGAATGGCGGAGCTGGCTCGAAGGGCTGAATGGCCTACCTCTCACATATTTTCTGTGTTTCAATGAAGAGCAAAATTCACAGTCCCCAAAAAAATTCCAACTAATGTTCTGATGCAGGGTCACAATCTGGAGTATCTTTTTTCGTCTCTCAGATGCGGCTCAAGTTGTTAAGTTGCTCTAGTAGTTTGTATTTATTGTTCCAAATTCCACCATCTGGAGTCTTGTCTCTGAGATTGCAGTTCTAATGATTCACTTTCCAGAACTAATGTTGGAACAGCCTTAACACCCATGGAAATTGCCACGGTACAAAAGAGGATCATTTCAATCCTGAAAATTACCATCTATTCGATATTCATCAACAAAATAACAAAGTAGAGAGCATTGCTATCAAGCTCTACTGAAAATTCACTTTTAAGCCTTCAAGGGCCAACTAGCTCCAAAACTCCCCTTAACTCCAGGAACCATTATATTTACCATGTCAAATACAGAACCTGTCAGTTACCCACAGTGAACAGTAACTATTTTGGAAACAATGGACTTTTACTAATGGCAATTACTTTAAGCCAAAAAACTCCAAATGATACAGAGAAAACAGAAGAGCATTTTCTCAGATAAACATTTCTCCTCTCCATTCCTCCAAATCAAACACAAGGGCACATTCTCTTCAATCCATCTTCATTGACCACTGCAATTTGCATCAGCTTTAACTATGAATACACAAATTCACCCAAAAACACACCAAACAGTATTTGTAGCATAATAGCTCTTCAAAATTGCAGCTAGCGCAAGAGACCTGTGCCCACACATACATCTGAATGGTATACAGTGACATACCGCTGCCCACTGACAGTACCCTGGAGTCTAAAGCTGGATATAGGCCCAAACCTATCATTTTTCTCCAAATGCACATCCATTGAATCCTCTGAACCCCACCCAAATATTTATATTACTTCAACACTTCACGTGTCAACTGAGTATCTGTCACTTTATCCTGCTGTTATTCACACAATATTTTGCTAATAATCACCAGCAGATGGCAGACTATTACCCTGCTTCTCGCCTTTTTTTTCACTTTTAAAAATAATCCCCATTTAGATTTTCACAATGATAACCTTAGTTGTTTAAATCCTTAATTTGATCGTTATCAAACACAATAAATAAGCAAATGAGCCACCACTTCCCACCCACCCCCAGAAAGCACTGAGAAAATTTGTGTAAAGGATTTTGCAACCAATGCTACCACCGAGAAAGAACAAGGAGTTTAGTTTAAGCCAAGTACATTACTAATCATAAAATAAAATAGTAAACCACAGGCCAACCACCATGCCATACCATTACTTTCAAGGATGAAATCCACATTCAACAAGGACACAAAATAGATGTTAGTATATTTAATGCCTTCATTCAGGCTCGATTCCCATTCAAGTTTCACATCAATGTGAAGGAAAATCATGAGAGGTGCACAACTAACTGGTGATTGATCCCATTAACTTAATTGCCATATAGGCGAGAAAAAAAATGTCAGCGCAAGATTTCTTGCAATATTTCTCTACTATTTTAATTAATTCACTATGTTTGTGGTATTCAATTGTAAGCCTCTTCTAAAAAATCAAAGATTAGACGTACTCTTCCATTCTCTTAAAATAAGTCTTTTGTTGATCAATACTTTGTTCTATATTTTCCTTTTTTTTTTACAAACAGGGTCAGTTTGAAGGAGTCCCAATATCACCAGTACTCGCTCTTCAACACCCTTGCCATCGCTTTGGGAAATCTAACCACCTAGCTGTGCTCCTTCTGGCCACGCATTGGCTTTGACTGAATAATGCAGCTCCAACAGAAGACTGCACAGAGTTGGTTGGGGAGTTATAAAGGAATGACACCACGACTGCTTGGCATTGGTAAACTGGGTGATGTTTAATTTTCCAGCAACAGACCTGAATGAATATGCCACCATTGTAACAAGTTTCATAAGGAAGTTGAGTAGTGTGCTCCCACCAAAACCATCTGAATATTCCCTAATCAGAAGCCTTGCATTAATCAGTAGGCCCACAATTTACTGAAGGAGAGATCTCGGGCATTCACAAAAGCAGTGGCAGCTCAAGTGATAAATAGGCATCACTCCCGGATGAGCTCAAGGTGTTCTATGATCGATTCAAAAAGGGGGAACACTAGTATGCGTTCTCAGGCCCCTATCACCCCCTGATGCCATTGTAATCTCACTTAGCGAGGCTGACATCAAAAGATCCTTCACGAGGGCGAATCCACAAAGTATCCTGCCCCGATGGTGTGACTAGCGGCATTCTTAAAACCTACGTGGACCAACTGGATGGTGTTAATGCAAACATCTCTAAACTCTCATTACTACGGTCCAAGGTTCGCACCCGTTTTAAAAACGCATCAATAATACCATTGCCCAAGAGCAGCAAGGTGAGATATCTCAATGACTACCGACTGATGGCACTAACATCCATGGTGGTTAAGTGTTTTGAGAAGTTGGTTATGATGCATACAAACTCCTATCTTCAGAACCTGGAATCACTACAGTTTGCTTATTGCCACAATAGATCAACTGGGTATTTGATCTTGCTGGCTGTCCACTGCATTGGACTGCTTGGACAACAAGAACAAATGTCAGTCTGTTCCTCATCGACTACAGCTCGGCATTCAACACCATCACCCCAGAAAACGTATCAAACAGAGAATTGGGTCTCTGCTCACCACTAAGCAACTGGATCCCTTGCTTCCACATCAGTAGATCACAATCAATACAAATTGGCAAAAACACTTTGCCTTGATAACCATTAGCACAGGAGCATCTCAAGGCTGTGCGCTCATTCCCCCGCTCTGTTCACTCTATACTCATAACTGTGTAGCCGGACAGTGCCAATGCAGTCTTTACTAATGACACAATGATACCACCTTCATTGGACAAATAATGGCCAATGAGACAGAGAATAGGAGGGAGCCCAAACACTGCACAATACTAACCTCAACTGTGAACTTATAAGTACTGTGAACTTAATTGCATTCAGGACTTCAGGTTTTTGCACTAGTATCGTGGTTGTTAATTTGTTGATTTTTTTGGTTTATTGTATTATCTATGCGTGTTGAATTTACAGGCCTGTCACACTGCTGGAAGTTAAAATTTCATAGATCTGTTGTCTGTACATATGATAAGTAAACACTCTTGACTCAAATTCCAGATGCTGGTATTTAAGTAAATGTGTAAAGTCTACAAATCAAATTAATTTGCAAACAGTTCCATTCCATTTCTACTCATCAAATGCTAATCAACTGAGTAAAGTGCCTCTGCTACAAATGTACACTGCTACAAATGCACATGGGTTCTAGAAAAAAATGACTGATTCCAAATTCAAACCTTCCAATTCTTTAACCAAATTCTTTTCTAGATCTATTCAGTTCCATAAAGAAAACAACTTCACTGCTTTTAGGATGTAATGTGAATGTTTTAGACAAATACTTAAAAATCTGTAAAGGATTGGAGCCACACATCTTTCCTAGAAGTATTTTCTCCAAATGTTCAAATTTGTACAGGTGCAACATATATATGCAATTCATGTTTTAATTTACCCAACCTATAGATTGAAATAGAATAGTTACAAACTGCTGACAAAACATACCTCCTACTTCTTATTTGTAATTCAGGATATGTAGAGAAATTGGGATTTTGATTAAACCTGAAATGCAAGTATTATTCTTCACTTCTAATAAGCATCAATTGTCAATGAGGTAATTAATTTCATTGTCTTTTTCATCGAGTTACTCGTTCAGGCATTGCTTCCAAAATTTTAAAGAAGTTTGAAAGAATAGAATGAAATTACTGCACAAATTAATTTGATCAACATCACTGGAGAAAAGTGGTAGTCTTACAATAAGAATTGAGCCTCAAAGCCATCTGAATATTGCCAAAGGACAAAATGATCCTACAAGAGGCTTGTTAAGTGAGAGAAGCAGAATTAGGCTATTCGGTCCATCAAGTCTACTCCGCCAATCATGGCTGATCTATCTTTCCCCCCTCAACCCCATTCTCCTGCCCTCCCCATAACCCCCAACACCAGTACTAATCAATAATCTATCTATCTCTTCCATAAAAATATCCATTGACTTGGTCTTCACAGTCTTCTGTGGCAATGAATTCCACAGATTCACCACCCCCTGACTGAAGAAATTCCTCCTCCTTCCTAAAGGAACGTCCTTTAATTCTAAGGCTATGACCTCTGGTCCTTGACTCTCCCATTAGTGGAAACATCCTCACACATCCACTCTATCCAGGCCTTTAACTATTGTAAGTTTCAATGAGGTTCTCCCTCATCCTTTTATACTCCAGCGAGTCAAGTTTCAGTGCCCTCAAACGCTCATCATATGTTAACCCACTCAGTCCTGGGATCATTTTCGGAAACTTCCTCTGGACCCTCTCCAGCACCAGCACATCCTTCCTCAGATACGGGGCCCCAGAATTGCTCACAATACTCCAAATGTGTTCTGACCAGCACTTTATAGATCCTCAGCATTATCATGCCACCCATCTTTGGGATGTGGGAGAAAACCAGAGCAACCAGAGGAAACCCACGCAGTCACAAGAATGTTAAAACAAGACAAAAAACAGTTAGAAGATCTAAACAGCAGCATTGTTATAAACATTTTGCTTGAAGAGTTGGGAGGGGTGTGAGAAAGAATCAAAAATCTTATCACACACTGTTCAAATCAAAGGCAAAACCTGTCAATATCAAAAAATGGACAGTTACAGTCCAGACCATTGTTTGACAACTCATCAATATTCTCCCTTATCCACTAACTAAGCAACACGAGTTATGAAGGCAAGATAAACATAAATCAAGGACTATGATGGAAGGAAGTTTTAAAACATTTCAATATACAAGAAAACCAGCAAGCAAAGGACCAAGAATGAGATTAACAAAAATATTTTAAAAATAATTTGAAATAGGACTTTTGTCAACATCAGGTTATATTTTACGATTTATTGCTTTTATGGTTTTACCAAATACCATAAAATAGCAATGTTACAAAATTTTGAGATTT
The DNA here is from genome assembly GCA_038087875.1 of Malacoraja senta. Classification (NCBI taxonomy): domain Eukaryota; kingdom Metazoa; phylum Chordata; class Chondrichthyes; order Rajiformes; family Rajidae; genus Malacoraja; species Malacoraja senta. The sequence goes on along the minus strand of CM075977.1, from coordinate 338,528,161 downwards.
TTAAAATAAAGTCTGCAATTTATCCCATCAGATAAAGCATAAAAAGAAGTTTAATTTGACACTTAATTCACTTTCATATCTTCAGTATTAAAAAAGTTATGGCCATTATCATACTCAGAAATTAGCATCTAGTTCCCTATTGCTTTTCCATTGACTTAACACAAAAGCTGTTATCGAGGACAGTTAAAAGCCCATAACTTTCTTAAAAATTATGGTAACTGAAAGAAATTTTCAGGTATTATAGATTGAAGCATTCTGAAACAAATATGAAACAATCTTACTTCGAAGACATGAAAGTAAAGCATATAATTAGTTAGTTACCTAATTGTAGCTAATTACAAAATTCAATTACTAGATCTAAACATCTATCAATTTCTTAAGAATAGATTAACATTTTTAAATAGCCTAAGTGTCCAAATAACATTCACACAATAATTCACAATATAACATAATTTTTAAATCTAATTTTCATGAATTTACAGGCCAAATGGAAGGAATTGAATGTTTAATACCTGTAAATTAATGGGGATTTAATTCATCTTGCGAGTGAGGATTACTGGAACGCGATCTTTTGGAACGTTGATTTGCGGTGAATTTAACCCCGTATTGGCATGAAAAATACTGCCGTTAATTCGGGGAATAAAATCACCGTGTCGCATGAATAAATGTGAATTAAAGGCTTCTTAAGAAGCACTTTTATACATTTAAAGAAAGCACTTTCGTTTACCTGTCCATTGTGTGAAATCCGTCCCCGTTATCGGCATTGACGCTTCAGGAGCTGCTTTTAAAATGACTGTAGCGCTTACATTGACGATTTAATAAAAATAAAAAATTCACAAAACGCCGGTAGGAACGATTTTGTCAGCCAACGCTTGTACTCCAACAAAATATTCCCAGGACAAGGTAGGAGAAACCGCGTTTTAACCCCGCCACCCCTTAAAGGCGCCAAAATCGCGCACACGGCCAGTGGCAGAATTACAGCGCGACTGAAGGTAAGTTTTGTAACATACCTACATAAAAAGCACGTATATACCTCTCCTCTTCCCCACCGCCCACCATTTCAGTCTCAACAATTCCTGCTGACAAATACATGCAAATTGCAGCACTGACCAAGAATGAAAGAGTACACATTACATGCTTTAGTTTTGAATAGCAGAACTTTATAACAATGTTTCCTCTGGACCAAAAAAAGTGGATACGTGGAGCAAACTTTTATTCACATTATACGCAAGACCAATTGACAAAAGATGCTCCTTAATTTGTGAATATTCAATTTACAAAGTTTTGCTATGTTTTTGGTTTACCAGAATATATGTGGCATGAACAACATGCTGCTCTTTGCCCTTTAATAATACACATCACCCATGATCACTTAGAGAAGATAGACACAAAAAGCTGGAGTAACTCAGCGCGACAGCAGCATTTCTAGAGAGAGGGAATGGGTGACGTTTCAGGTCGAGACTCTTCTTCAGACTGGTTAGGGATAAGGGAAACAATAGATATAGACAGTGATGTGGAGAGATTAAGAACAATGAATGAAAGATACGCAAAAAAGGATGATAAAGGAAACAGGCCATTGTTAGTTTGTAGGGTGAAAATGAGAAGCTAGTGTGACTTGGATGGGGGAGGGATAGAGAGAGGCTACCTGAAGAGAGAGAAATCTATATTCATACCACTGGGCTGTAAGCTGCCCAAGTGAAATATGAGATGCTGTTCCTCCAATTTGCATTTATCCGCACTCTAACAATGGAGGAGACCCAGGACAGAAAGGTCTATGTTGGAATGCGATGGAGAATTAAAGTGTCCAGCAACCAGGAGATCAGGTAGGTTCAGGCGGGATGAGCAAAGGTGTTCCGCGAAACGATCGTCCAGTCTGTGTTTGGTCTCGTTGATGTATAAGAGTCCACATCTTGAAGAACAGATACAGTAGATGAGATTGGAGGTGCAAGTGAACCTCTGCCCTACTATAAAGGACTGTTGGGGTCCCTGGACAGAGTCGAGGGAGGAGGAAAAGCGATTGGTGTTGCATCTTCTGGGGCTGCAGGGGAAGGTACCTGGGAGGAGAGGTTTGGGTGGGAGTGATGAGTTAAACCAGGGAGTTGCGGAGGGAACGGTCTCTGCGGAAGGCAGAAAGGGGTGGAAATGGGAAAATGTGGCTAATGGTGGAATCCCAATCGAGGTGGCGGACATTTTGGAGGATTTCACTTAATGTATTTTGCTCAGTCTTTGATTTATTAAATTTTGTTTTAAACATTAAATCTGCCAGGAACACGTCATAATGAATGGTTGCAATGCCAGCTTTAAACATTAAGGGCCTGTCCCACTTGGGCGACCTAATCCGCGAGTTCTGGCGAGTTTGCCCTCGACTCATACTCGCAGCATGTTCGACATGAGGTCTTAGGAGGTCTTCATAACTCTCCTTCATGCTCAAGAGTGGTCTCCGCGTACTCGAGGCCTCAGCTAGGTATAAAAAAATGCCCACGAATAAAAAAAGGTCGCCATGGAAAAAATAGACTTTTTTTTATTCGTAGGTCATAGCAGGTCGGCATGTTAATCGTAGGTAATCGAGGGTAGTCGAAGGTAGTCGTAGATAGTCTTCATCATAGTCGAAGGGAGGTCGTCTTCACTCTCCACTATTCGGTGTCCAATTTTCCCGAAGTTAGTCGAAGCTGGTCTTCAACATAGTCAAAGGAGGTCGAAGGAGGTCTTCTACATAGTCGAAGGAGGTCAACATGTCACTTTTTCAAACTCTTCTAAACTCGCCAATTAGGTCGCCCAAGTGGGACAGCCCCTTTAACCTGAGCAGAGTTATGAAAATTACTAAGGTATTTCAATGTATCCTTTACCAAAAAAACCTTGCTTCGTTGCAAATTGGCATATCATCATGAAAAGCAGTATCATGTTATTTCACAGCATACTTTGCTAGAGTAGCAACACAAATTTCTAAGAAACAGTTCTGGATGCATTCTAAGAATATACCAATTTCAATTACGGAAATGAACTTAATTCCAACTCTCCTGGGTCAGTCCCAACCACAGTGAGCACACGTTCTTCATCAGTTGCACTATAATGCAAAATAATTGGATTATTCAATTTCACTATCCGGATGCAAACCACTTGTACCTTCAAACACAATACAGGGTATTCGCACAATTGGCAAGGGTGGTGACAAACCAACTGACTAACCGGCCGATGCTCTCCGGTAACCCTGCAAGTCGAAGAGGGACTTCCAGGATTTAAACTTCCCAACAAGAATGATATAGGCTGGGGCAAGGAAATTGATACAGGCTGGCATGCAACTAGAAAGGTACTAGTATAGAAGGGAGATTGACCGACTGACCAAATGGTGCCAGCACAATAACCTGGCTCTCAACACCAGCAAAACCAAGGAACTGATTGTGGACTTTGGAAGGGGTAGGATAGGGACCCACAATCCCGTTTATATCAAATGGGATGGTGGAAAGGGTCAAGAATTTCAAATTCCTGGGCGTGCATATTTCCAAAGATCTTTCCGGGTCCCAGCACACTGATGTAATTATAAAGCAAGCACATCAGTGCCTCTATTTCTTGAGAGGATTACGGAGAGTCGGTACGTCAAAGAGGACTCTCTCGAACTTCTACAGGTGCACAGTAGAGAGCATGCTGACCGGTTGCATCGTGGCTTGGTACGGCAACTTGAGCGTCCAGGAGCGGAAAAGAATGCAGAAAGTTGTGACCACTGCCCAGTCCATCATCGGCTCTGACCTCCCCACCATCGAGGGGATCTATCGCAGTCGCTGCCTCAAAAAGGCAGCCAACATCATCAAGGACCCACACCATCCTGGCCACACACTCATCTCTCCGCTACCATCAGGTAGAAGGTACAGGAGCCTGAAATCTGGTACATCCAGGTTCAGGAACAGCTACTTCCCCACAGCCATCAGGCTATTAAACTCGCCATCAAACAAACTCTGAACTATAACAGCCTATTGCACTTTATCTTTATTTATGTGTGTTTATGCTATGCTATATAGACACTGAACTGTTCTGTATTTATGCTTACAATACTCTGCTGCGTTGCAGCAAGCAAGAATTTCATTGTCCTATCTGGGACACATGACAATAAACTCTCTTGACTTGACTAGTACTCCACCTCAGAGACCGTGAGTATGAGGTGCTGCCAGAGTGCCCCAGGAGATAAATTACAGTTCACTTTGTAGATGGGGCATTTGTACAGAGTGTGGAAGAAATAAACACTGAAGGTGATGGATGAGGAGCCAGTTAAGCAGCCTGCTTTCACCTGCAAATCATCAAGTTTCTCTATTATTGAAGCTGTATTCATCCAGATAAGAAGACAGCATTATATTCTGCACATGACTTGTGCCTTGCAGATATGGTGGCATGGCCATAGGCAAATTCCACAGCTAAAGACTGCGTGCTTGGGCAATGGATCAGTGATGGCAATGCCACTGAATATTGTTTACGCTCTATCTTGTTGGAAATTGTCATTTCCTGAAACTTGCAAGATACAAATGCTATTTGCCACTTGACAGCCCAAGTTTGAACCTTGTCTAAGCCTTGCCGCATGCATTCCATAGACTAATGTTTAGTAAGTGAAACTGAACATTGCGTAATTGTCAGCAAACCACCTCACTTCTAATCTCTTGATAGAAGGAAGCTAATTGCTGACAAAGGAGATGAAGGCGATTAGTGCTGCAACTTAAGCCTCAAGAACGCTGCAGTAATATTTTGGGGATAGGATAACTGGGACTAAGGAGAGAGAGAGAAGGGGGCTCAACGACTACCAACCACCGCCCGTCTCCACTGCCCACGTTGCACTAAAGTGTGTGGATCACGGATCAGCCTTTACAGACATCTGCAGACCCACAAGTCGACGACCCTATGGAGAGGAGAGGACAGTCATAGTCGTTTAGAGTGACCGCCGGTGATGATGATTTGACACTAACCAAGCTCCCACTGCATACTGCTTGCAGTTTTTGTTCAATGAAATAGTCGAAGCATCATTTCATAGCATTCATGTTACATATCAAATACCCCAAAAAGATCCTGGCAGAGAAGAGAGGATCTCCATTAACTAGAAACTCGAGAAGCAGAAGCAAATATCAATGGCTACAAAAAGTGTCCAGAAGTTGGTTATTCTATGCAAGTGACACTTCCGAACCATCAAAAAAGTTATGCGATAGACTTGTCTAAATAGACACATTCAATAAGACTTGTGAAGACAGCCCAGTTGATGCACAAACTGCAGACATATTTAATATTACCTGCCTCATCCACAAACAATGTGGCTGCGCTGCATGATATCTATAAAATACACTGGAACAAACAGGCTTCAATGATCCCCTAACCCAGGGGTCAGCAACCTATGGCCCACGGGCCGGATCCGGGCCGTAACCCGAAATCATCCGGCCTGCAGGCGTAACACAAAACACACACACTTATCCAAGAGTAGTTCTCACACACACACACACACACACAGCCAATTCCATATCACAACACCTGTCGACTCACTCTCTCTCCCCGTTCCTACCCTCCCACCCCCTCTTCCATCCTCCCGACCACCCAGAGTGAAAATGCCCCCCCACCCCGGTGCCGCGGCATGTGTGAAACTGAAGCAGGCAGATAGCAGCTTCGGCGAGGCGGTGTTGGAGCGGTGGGCGGGAGGGCAGGAGGAAAGTGAAGTGAGGAATTCCACTCCGGCTAGAGTGTTGCACTTTAGTTGTAGTTTGTCACGGGGGTAATTGTCTTTGTTACATTTTTGTTGCGATTTTTAAAAACTATCATTCATTATTTATTAACTATGGCGATAGATGTGGCACGCCATCCACTCAGACATGGGTCCTGGCTCCTATCAGAACAAGGTTGCCGACCCATGCCCTAACCCAAACTCACAGCACAAGTCAAAAAGAAACAGTAGGTAAACAAGAATATTGCAACTTCTAAGTTGAATGAAAAATATTTTCTTCCATCACTGCAAAGCCAAAACAAGGCATCTTCAATCAAACTGCATGAGAACTGGATTCATAAGAACACCAGTTGAAGAACAATCACCATCAAGGACAATTGTAAACAAACAGATGCTCACCTCTCCAGAATAGTGATTTTTAGAACAAGAATAAAATTTGATTTCTACGACTATGGCAGCAACAATATTGTGTCCCAATCCATCATTTAAGTGACTTCTGTATACATCTCAAGTTTTTGCTCGACGTTAATACGATTCATGGAGGGCAGTTTTAAACATCAGTATAGCAATTGATCAAGCAAAGCTATTAAAACTATTTTTGCCCCATTTAAAAATATATCCTGCAGATTTGCGAATTGCTGAGGACGACGTATTCTAGAAATATATTGTAGCAATACAGTGCTGCCCACCATGTACGCCGACCACAATCACCTGTACACCAACTCTGTCATACACACTAAGGTCAATTTACAGAAGCCAATTAACCTACAAAGCTGCATGTGTTTGGAATGTAGGAGGAAACTGGAGCACCTGGAGAAAACCCATGCAATCACAGGGAGAACAGACAAACAGCAGCGGTAGTCAGGATCAAACGTGGGTCTCTGGCACTGCAAGACAGCAGCTTAACCACTGCACTACCCACATTGATTGCGGGCTACAGGTCAGAAAGCAAAGGATCTAGTGGCCGAGTGGGTTGCTAATTCCAAAGTCCAGATGAATGGAGATGAGTTTGTATGGGATTTTGATGTTGAAGGTGTCCTTATTATCTTGGTGTTCCAGAAATTAGTGTAGGGCCAGGGTGTCTGCAGTGGATACAAGGCTGAAGTTAATGTGTACCAGCACTTTTTAAGGGTGGATGTCAGAATCATTGGACAGTAATCTTTGTTACGCTACCTTGCTTTTCATCAACACTGGGATAATGGTCTTAAAGCAAATGGAACCTCAGAACAGAGAAGTGAGAGGATAAAGGTACCTGCAAATATTCTTGCCCCTGGTCCATGCAGGTTTTAAGGGTACAACTGGGGACTCCTTTTGGGCCAGTTGCTTTCCACAGTTTCACTCTCAGGAAGGCCAATCTACATCTGCTACTGCGAGTGTTGGGCCACACCCGAGGCTGGGTGACATCCTTCAATTGAAAGCTAGTCATCACGGACGTACACATTGTTACCGGGAAACTGCCCAACTTCACTTTTTAGCCCATTCTAGCATCCAAGCCTTGCCACAATCAACAAATGTCTGTTGTTGCCTCAGAACTCGGGTTTGGTGCAAAATTCCATCTTGGCATCATTCATGGCTTTGCAAAGGTCATAATAGATTTCTTATTGGGATCACTACATATCTAAACTAGACCTGGGAGTGGACCTCATAGTTTAACTGTGGATTCCGGTTGAGAAACACACTCTACGTTAACCAATGAAGCAAGTGAAGTACTCATTTAGGTTGGCTGCTGAGTCTCTGAATATGGGCCACTCCACCAACTTAAAGTAATTGCAAAGGATTTTGCAGATCTTCCCACTTCAGTTTCTGCTTTAAGCAGCGGGCAGAAACATAGCCAGTATTTTAGTAGCAAACTTGAGGTTGGCCTGATAGACGTCCCTGGTTATTATGAACAAGGCCTTGGGGTGCTTTGTTTCAATGCTATTTGTAACAGAGTGTAGTTCCTCGTTTAAACTTATCAAAAGTATGGGGCTGTAATTAGACTGAACCAAATCTAGAGAAATATTTCAACTTAAATTGTCGAAATAATCTCATCAGTTCATATTACTCCAACAAAACACCTTTTATCCTTCCATAAAGCATTTTAAGCTTCTATCAACATCAATTCCCCATCTTGAATGTTTTAACTGCCATGTCATCATTCTTTTTCATTCAATGCCAAAAAACTGTGAATTAATTAATTTACATTTTCCACCCTACAGTCCGTAGTTCTGGAAACGAGTTAAACTAGAACAATACTCATTACAGGTCCTGCAACTGAATGTTTTCAGCATTCTATATGTACACGTAGGTATGGTTTACGAAATAGAACACATTTTAAAGTAATCCCTTTTAACTGACTGGTTTTACCCCCAAAATCAGATTGGTGGTTTTGACATTCTGCTTCGCTTTAGTGCAATGCTTTGTGCTTTGCTCAATATGTAATCCAGCAAATAGAAACATAGCAAATAGGTACAGGAGTAGGCCATTCGGTCCTTCGAGCCAACCCCGTCATTCAAAATGATCATGGCTGACCGTCCAAAATCAGTACCCCGTTCCTGCTTTTTCCCCATATCCCTTGATTCCTTTAGCCCCAAGAGCAAAATCTAACTCTCTCTTGAAAACATCCAGTGAATTGGCCTCCACTGCCTTTTGTGGCAGAGATTTCCACAGATTCACAACTCCGAGTGAAAAGGTTTTCCTCATCTCAGTCCTAAATGGCCTACCACTTATTCTTAAACTGTGATCCCTGGTTCTGGACTCCCCCAACATGGGGAACATTTTTCCTGCATTTAGCCTGTCCGATCCCTTAGAAATTTTATGTTTAAGGGAGGGGGGGGGGGGCGGCCTGCGACGTCACATACACACACTAACCACCCCCCACACACACTAACCACCCCCCTTGATGTATTAATATTATTCATTCGCTCCTTTTACCCCATCCCCCGCCCTATCCACTCACGCATAGCCCCCAACCCGCAGGCGTGGCTAGAGAGGGAGAGGGATAGAGAGGGATAGAGAGGGCAGGCGAGCGTGGACCAGAGGACCGTGAGTTGGGCCACCGCAGTCTTCAGCTATGATCTTTGATCTTCAGTCCAGGGCCAGACTTCATCTGTGTCTTTTGAATAACCGGAAGGGGAGAGGGGAGGGTTGGGGGGAGTGTTGGGTGACGTCACTCGCAGCGTGAGGAAGAAGGCACTCAGACCCATCAGTGAAAGACAGTCGTTTTTAAATTCAAAGTTTTGAACATTTCATGAATAACGCGAGAAATAAAGCATGAAATTTTCAGATAAGGTGATTTAGAACTCCAGAGGAAAAATGTCTACCGGAAAGTAAATTTTATACCGTTACCGCGTCGTTTTTTTCACAAAGATGTGATTACATACAAATAAATACACATCCAAGATCAGTTTTATAAGTATAGAGATAAAAAAAAACGTTCATCCTTCTAAATTACAATGAATACAAGCCCAGTCGACCCATTCTTTCATCATATGCCAGTCCTGCCATCCTGGGAATGCTAAAGCAGTGTTGCCTTTGGATTGGAAATGCTAAAGCAGTGTTGCCTTTGGTTAGGAAATGCTAAAGCAGTGTTGCCTTTGGTTTGGAAATGCTAAAGCAGTATTGCCTTTGGTTTGGAAATGCTAAAGCTGTGTTGCCTTTGGTTTGGAAATGTTAAAGCTGTGTTGCCTTTGGTTTGGAAATGCTAAAGCTGTGTTGCCTAATTAAAGTTGCCTTGCCTAATTAAAGTTGCCTTGCCTAATTAAAGTTGCCTTGCGTTCTATATAATTAAAAGTCTAATCTTGACCACTTCCTGTTTGCGCTTTATATTGATTTTAGAAAAAACGCTACCACATACGGCTGCGATTTTTGGCCATCTTACTCAATCCCCCTCCGCTCATCAGGTGCTGAGGATTTTTCCCATCGATGAAAAATAAAAGTTATTAGTGTTTAAAAAATGTTGAGATTCTCTCTCCTGTCAATCACGCCATGAAGGCCACGCCCCTTGTGGTGGGAGGGACTATAAAACCCATAAGTGTGGGCGTGGCTCAGTCTCTGCAAGATGGAGGAGGGAGAGGCCATGACTCGCTGTCTTTAGTGGCCTTGCACCCTGCTTGAAATGGTACGAAACTGCACTTGAATTTGGTGGCCTTGCACCCTGCTTGATATGGAATTTCAAGGAATAGCCGTGAGTCAACTGCCAGCCCACCAGCCGTGAGTGAGCTGCCAGTAAACCAGGCTTGAGTGATTGAGCCGCCAGCCCAAGAAACCATTTGGCCCACAATGTCCATACTAGCCCTCTGGAAACCAGTCCCTTCAGCCCACAACACCCAAACTAGCGCTCCAGAAAGTCCCCCCCCCCCCCCCCCACTGGCCACCAATATTGGAATTGGTGGAGAGGTGGAATATTGCAATTGGGGGTCCAGCCCTCCCGTGTGATGCTGGGATCCAACGGGTCCCACTTAGTCTAGTATATATTGTAAATAACTGGGGTCGTAGCACTGAGCCTTGCAGCACCCCACTTGTCACTGCCTGTCATTCTGAAAAATACTTATTAATTCCTACTCTTTGCTTCCTGTCTGCCAACCAGTTCTCTCTCCATGTCAATACCCTACCCCCAATACCATGTGCTCTAATTTTGCAAAATAAGCTCTTATATGGGACTTTGGCAAAAGCTTTTTGAAAGTCCATATACACCACATCCACAAAAATTCAAGAAGATTAGTCAAGCATGACTTCACCTTCATAAATCCATGCTGACCTTGACTGATCCTGTCACTGCTTTCCAAATGCGCTGCTATTAGATCTTTAATAATCGACTCAAGCATCTTCCCCACTACCTATGTCATGCTAACTGGTCGATAATTCCTTGTTATCTCTCTCTCTCTCCTTTCTTAAAAAGTGGGATTACATTAGCTACCCTCCAGTCCACAGGAACCGATCCAGAGATATAGAACATTGGACAATGATCATAGAAACATAGAAAATATGTGCAGTAGGCCATTCGGCCCTTCGAGCCGGCACCACCATTCAATATGATCATGGCCGATCATCCCTGTCCCTTGATTTTGATAGCAGTCAGTCCAATATAGAAGCAGTCTGAAAAAGGGTTCCACCCCAAAACGTCACCGACCTTTTTTCTCCAGAGATACTGCCTGACCCGCTGAGTTACTCCAGCACTTTGTGTCTATCTTCGGTATAAACCAGCATCTGCAGTTCAACATAACAAATAGAAACATAGATGCATCACCAATGCATCTGCAATTTCCAGAGCCACCTCCTTGAGTACTCTGGGATGCAGACCATTAGGCCCGGGGGCTTTATCTGCCTTCAGTCCCAACATTTTACCTAACACAATTTCCTGACATGTGGATTCCCTTCAGTTCCTCCCTCCCACTAGATCCTTGGTCCCCTAGTATTTCTGGGAGATTGTTTGTGTCTTCCTTAGTGAAGACAGAACCAAAGTACTTGTTTAACTGGTCTGCCTTTTACTTGTTTCCATTATTAACTCACCTGTTTCTGCCTGTAAGGGACCTACATTTGTCTTCACTAATCTTTTCACATATCCAAAGACTCTTTTAGAGTCAGTTTTTATATTCCCTGCAAGCTTTCTTTCATGCTCTATTTTCCCCCTCTTATTTAACCCCTTTGCCCTCTGTTATTTCTCCCAGTCCTTGCTGCTTCCTCTGGTCAATTTATATGCATCTTCCTTGGATTTAACACTATCCCCAATTCCCTCGTCAGCCACGGTTGAGCCGCAGTCCCCATTTTATTTTTACGCCAGACATGGACGAACAATTGTAGTTCATTCATGCGATCTTTAAATCATTGCCATTGCATCTCCACCGTCAACCCTTTAAGTATCATTTGCCAGTCTATCCCAGCCAATTCCCGTCTCATACCATCAAAGTCTCCTTTCTTTAAGTTCAGGACTCTGTCTCTGAATTGACTGTGGCACACTCCATCTTAATGCAGAATACCACCATGTTATGGTCAATGTTGCCCAAGGGGCTTTGCATAACAAGACTGCTAATTAATCCTTCCTCATTACACAATACCCAGTCTAGGATGGCCTGCCCTCTAGTTGGTTCAGAATGACAGAAGGAGCACCAGCTTTCCCAGAAGATAGACACAAAACGCTGGAGTAACTCAGCAGGTCAAGTAGTATCTCTGAAGAAAAGGAAAAGTAAAATTTCAGGTAGTCTCGGTCTGAAGAGAGCCAGCTTTCCCAGAAATCTGCATGTCAAACACAACTATATCAAGCACATGCATTTTAAAGGGAAGTAATAGCTGTAGAGGGATGTAATGTTATTTACTTTAAATTTTATTTTCTTAATAGTTTCCTGGCGTTACAAAGATATTTAATTTAAAATGAGTGCATTTGTTCAGTTTAGTTTAATGTCATGTGTACTGGAGTACAGTGAAAGCTTTTGATGCATGCTAACCAGTCTGTGGAAAGATAATACATGATTGCTTGTTTGCTAGTATTCATTCATATATTCAATATTTATAGCAGCTTTAATAGCCAGTAAACCTGCTGTTGTAGCTCAACCAGTTCAAAGCAGGAAAAAAACATACTACTTAAGTCTGGAAAAACTCCAACCTGCAGATTTCTGACTTTTTAGCCAGTAGCTTACCGAACTGGGCTTGCTGAAACCCATTCATACGTGAAGTGGATTCCATGCTGGAGACCCAAGGTTGGCGATCTGAGCCATTAACTGTAATAAACCCAGTTTAAGAAAGGGAAACCGGCTGAGTATAGCAGTGAGATGACAACATCCAGATATTTGGAAAGAAAAGGATCTGAGACAGTATGATATTCAATTTACTTGATTTATAATATGTTTGAAGGAGCTATCGGTTGATTTACGTCAGTTAGAAATACTTTATTTAGTTGAAACTATATTTATCTGGTTACATTCTTATCTATTCAGTCATGGTCTTCTGCATTTTGCTGAAACTTGAATCCAACTGCTTTGAAACTTGGTATTGTATAACTCTCCAGGAGGAACAAACCACATTCACAATACTAGTATTCCATAATTCCACCTCTATAAAATTAATTGCGCTGCTCCATTCTTCAGTCATGCCGTGGTTAACTTTTAAATGTTCCTTTGCTGCCAAAATTCACATGACAATGCAACAAACTGAATATTTTGCTATGTTAAAGACACATTAGAATTACAACTTTATTATTCAAAGGAATACTAAGTTGACAGGAATAGAGAAACTGATGATATCCATAATACGAGGAAGATTCAACATATGGACAGACAAATCCCTAATTAGAGCAAGAGGGACGAACAGTAAACAGGAGATTAGGGTAGTGAGCGATTAGAGGCAGTGAAGACAATAGTATTCTCAACAAATTTTAGTCTCGGGTGCTAACAGTTTCCGAGAATGGTGAAAGATATTCAAAGAGACTGACAAATAATTTTCTGCCCAATCCAGGAAAGCAGCACGATGCAGTTGGCAATCAACTCACTCATTTACTCTAAACATTTGAAGCTTTCACCAAATCATCATGCATGGATACAATACCTGCCACGACACCAAAGTTGTCACACAGTAACCTATGGGAAAATGTTGGTGTTTTGCACATAGAAAGCTGCTGGATTCAACAATAATCAAGTAGGCAACTTCCGAGATTAAACCAGATTGATGCTGTCTGGCTGGCATAGAGGAGAACATACTTCTTCAAACACTAAGATAAATCTTAGAACAGAATTGCTAATCCCCCACCTACCCCCTCTCTCCCAAGTCCCGCTCAAAGATCAAGGATCTGAAATATTAACTATGTATTTCTACCCACAGAATGACCAACTATTCTCAGTATTCTCTTCTCTCTCAAATTACCAACATTTGCAAGATTTTACATCCAGATAGATTTGCTTTCAATTTAATAAACGACAGACAGCACGCTTGATAAAATAAATCCACCCCAGAAGTGCTCTTGAATATCACCCAAGATGTTTGCCCTCAAATATCTGTAATAAACAACTTTCTAAAATCAATAAAGCATGAGTGGGAACAATGAAATTACAAGGGCACAGATAGGACAATCACAGCAAGGAACACTATGCAATCATATCTATAAAATAACAAACTTGGTATCTTTAAAATCAATCAACATCCTGCAAGTGCCCGTCTGAAATTTAACATGGGTTGATGGGTGAAATGTTAACAATACCATAGACTTGATCTGGCTAAAAACTAACAGAGAACCTAATTTCCAAAACTGTGTTCTACCCATCTTGAAGAATTTGAGATACCCAATGACAACACATGGTACTACATTAAATGCGACTGAAAAATAATGCTCCTGCTAGATGTTGAAACAAAAACCCTAGCTTTAGAGAGAACGGGTTAATGTTTTAGATATACGAGAATTTAAATTTTAACATTCTACAAAATAGAGCAAGTGTAAATCACATAGCTACTGTCTCATGTAGCGGCCTGACTTGCTGAGTTACTCCAGCATTTTGTCTATACACAGCTGCTCATGTCCTAAACTCAAATCCAATAAGATTGCAGATGAGACAGTCTTGGCTCTGCCACTTCTGTCTGTTCCCCATTCTCCTAATCAGAATTCACCCAAAATCTTGAATCATCTTATTGCTACCATCTGGAAGACAGTACAGGTGCCCAAAAACCTTCATCTTCAGGTTCAAGAACAGCTTCCCATTAACACCAGACTCTTCAAACACCCTGAACAGCAACACGAGTCTGAAGAAGGGTCTCGACCCGAAACGTCACCCATTCCTTCGCTCCATAGATGCTGCCTCACCCGCTGAGTTTCTCGAGCATCTACCTTCGATTTTTCCAGCATCTGGAGTTCTTTCTTGAACAGCAACATCAAGTCACTACAGATCTAGTTCTACATATTTTGGTTTTGCATCCTCATGGCCCAGTTTACATAGTGTAACTGATAATTTGCTGCGTGATTTTTTATTGTCTTTCTTACTGCATCAAATGTGCCTGTAAACAAGAAAGACTAATTGTTCCGGTTCATATCCAGTGCATATGACAAACACATCCGAATCGTGTACAGCTCTACGGGGTAATCTAGTTTATAACAACAATTTAAAAAAAACGATCCCCATTCTAAATGGGTAACCCTGCACTGAAAATCGGCTCCCCGATTCTGAATTTCCTCAAGGGTCGAAACATTGCTTGCAGTAAACGTTTCCCTTCCAAGAAACCAACAGGTGCGAATGGATTTTGCTTTAGCTCCACTGAGAAATGCGGTGATGCTTTCCTGCGTACATAAGGAATTGACGTTCTCTTCACAATAACCGTTCTTTAAACGTCATAAAAAGCAGTAAATCTATTCAAGATACAGACAACGCTCGTCCACCAGCCTTCATGATGGAACCAAAAACCAGTCTACACAAATTGAAAAACCACAACATTGAAAACGACAACGTTTTAAAGGGTTCTGCTAGTGAAATAAAACTACCTCGGTGAAATAGTGAATGCTACTATAGTGCAAGGGCTGTGCAAATTGTGAGAGCTGTGTGTGTGAGTCAAGCTCTAGCC
Organism: Malacoraja senta; assembly: GCA_038087875.1. Lineage (NCBI taxonomy): Eukaryota > Metazoa > Chordata > Chondrichthyes > Rajiformes > Rajidae > Malacoraja > Malacoraja senta. The sequence goes on along the minus strand of CM075977.1, from coordinate 338,512,959 downwards.
TTATGATCCGGTGAATGTCGAACGCTAAGACTTAGCTAAGAGCTAAGACAAAAGCGCGCATCGAAATGGCGTGCGGGGGCAACACGACAGCGGAGCTGGGTTGTCCGGACCCGGCACAACCCACCGCCGGATACAAACAAAACACACACGGGAGTAGAAACAGGCGCCGCCTGAACGGGCGGCGACATCAGGTTTCGCGCGGATGGGGAAATCTCATGAAGTGGATTTTTGAAAAAACAAGAAAACTTCGCGAGAAAGTTTGCAGAATCTTGAAGTTCAGCCGTGCAGAGCTGCAGGTTGACGGATGGGAAGAGGAGTGCGGGAGGGAGTGTTGCAGCGAGCGCAGGGGTGCCCGGCCGCTGCTGAAGCTGCTGCTGCCGAGGCGGAAGCCAGGGCTCGGTCACTGCCGGGGAGGAGGGGGGGGGGAATTATAACCTCCGCGCCGTCATGTGACTGTTTTTGTCAGCTCGGCCGTTGGGTCTGGAGCCGCCGCTCTTCTTAAACCCCGACCGCAGCTTCCCTCCTGGACCCGATCCCGGCCCGACCCTCCGTCCCAGCCGAGCCGTCGACCGGCCCCGTCCGTTCTCCCACAAAGGTCGGCGCCGCAAACAACTCTCCCTCCCCCCCCCCCCCCCCCCGGCAACCGTCACTCGGCGCAAACTCCGGCGGCCGCCGAGAACACCACCCCCGCACCGCCATCAAGTCAACGGCAGCGACAGGCAGCAGCCGTCTCTCTCTCTCTCCGTCCCACTCAGCCCGTCGCACCCGCCGATTGCCCCACCACCACTATCCCGCCCGCCCATGGAGCCCGAACTCCTCAGAGTGCCTCGGACGGACAGCCGACAGTAATGGCGAGGGCTCTCGCAAGTCAAACAAAAGAAAATGGAGCCAGGTACCTGCGGAGGAGCAACTTCAGGGCCGCTCCTCACTCACTCTCGCCGCCCCGCCTGCCATCGCCGTCCACCCCCCCGGCCGCGGAGTCGCCCAGCCACCGGGCAAACGCCGGGCTCGGGGCCGAGAGGTCATCTTACCTACACAGTGTATGAGTTTATAGCGCCAGGAATCGAGTTCCCGCCGAAATCCTCTCCTCTCCGCCGTGCACCTGGGGCTGCCGCACTGACTCGCCATTCCGCCCTGGCCCGGCCGGCCCGGCCCGCCCTGCGTCTGGCGTCACCGCGGCCGGCCCCGACCCCTAGCCCGCCCTGCGTCTGACGTCACTCCGCCCTGCGTGTGACGTGACACGCGCCGCCGTGATTGGCGCGTGTCAGTGGCAGCTCCCCCGGCGGCCGCCGCTGCAACTGCATCCCGCTGTCCCAGGGACAGGCATGGCACCGGCTGGGTGGGGTGGACAAAAGAGTTAGTAGCTTTGACCTAAGATATACATCAAAATGCTGGAGTAACTCAGCGGGGCAGGCAGCACCTCTGGAGAGTAGGGACGGGTGACGTTTCGGGTCAAGACCCTTCTTCAGACTGGCCGAGTTACTCCCAACATTTTGTGTCTGCAGTTCTTTCCTGCACACAGCAGCTTTGACCTGATCGTTTTAGTCTATATTTGAATTTATCGTTGTAATCTACATTACAAAAAAGCAATGCACACCTACCATAACAATTTTTTTTGTTGTAGAAAACAATCTGGTTCTAACCTATTTTTTTCTCCCTCTCTTGGCACGGTTGATTGATCAATTTACGTTAAGTGATAAATCTTTCAGAAGAAAAGCTGCAACGGGAGGGCTCATGCAATTTTCTTTTGATGGCAAGAGCACGTAACTTGAACACGAGGATCTCCCTCACAAACTGTATTTGCGAATGTCGGTAAATAACGCTATAAAAAGCTTACCCCAATGTTAAGAATTGACAAATACAGTACTAGAAACAAGTCACTTGTGGGTTTCACAAGATCTTACAAGAATAAATCACTAAATAATAATTCTGCGTGATTGTGGTTCTCATTTAGTTTGCTTTTTTTTCTGGAAAGCTGCGTGTCATGATTATTTGAGATCATAATCTGAGCATTATTAAATAATTTATTTCCGTGAACGATAGGCAATGACAACCCATGTTAACAGAGTTGCAATCAGCACTTGACTGAAATCACATATCATGTTTTACTGAAAGCAAAGAAAAATGTTATATTTCTGCGTTGTGATTAAAAATTAATTCTGCACTTTCGTTTTTTTGACTTGTTAAGGATAGAAAAGCGGAGTGAAAACAAAGCGAACACGTATTAGAATGACGTAGTAGATGTGGATACATTCACAGTTGTCAATGGCTGCAAGTGTAACAAAAGACCAAGACTATTATAATCCCGATAAAAAAGAAAGCGGATTCTCCTGTTTTCACATAATTGGATGATTTTCCCTCGCATTAGTCAGTATCGCCTGCCTGCAGTTAACCAACTGACAATGGATTTATGGCTGCACATACATGTGTTTGCAGACGGAAGCGCAACCCAAGAGTGGCGAAATAATCCTAGTGACCCTGCCGTGTAATTTCAATCTATTCTGTTTTTATATAAGATGTTTATAATCTTCCATATTTTCCGTTTAGTTAGCACGCAAATATGGGTTTCACGCAGGCAGTGGAAATACTACACACTAATCTGTATCGCAACAGTGCTTCTTGTTGATATTATGAAATTATTTATCCATTTTTGCAATTCAACCATGATTAACAGTTGTAATTAAACATGATATTGATGACTGGAACTCATTGATCGTTGCGTTAAGGATAGAATGGTTTCCCTAGCACTTTTGAGACGTGATAGTTATTACCTGCCGAACAGCTAATATCTAAATGTTGTCTAATATTTGCTGCATCCAGCCAAGGATACTTTATTTTTTGAGGAAGTGCAAAACAAGTTTAGTTTGCACTTCCCTTGTAAATTTCCCCTAGTGTGTAGCAAAGGATCTTTGGTGTGCAGGGAGTGGCTGTGAAAGTGGAATAACACAATGTGATCGATGGTCAGCGTGGACTAGGTGGCCCAAAGTTGAACACTGAGCAATCTTCAGCAAACATTACCCACTTCTGACTTTATGAAGGATGAATGTCATTGATGAAGCAGCTGACAACCATTGGGCCCAGGATACTGCCTGGGGGTGGTTCACCTCTAACAACGACCAATGCATTCCTTTGTCAGAGGGGTAGCTCCAAACATTGACGCGATTACCCTAATAATCGATGTTACAATGGCTCCTTGACACCAAACCAAGTTAAATGCTGACTTGAAACCGAGGACTGTTAGTCATGCCTTTTAGAATTTAGAATCCAGTTTCGTGTTTAGATCAAGGCTGTAATGATTTTTATTTTTTATTTTTGCATGTTTAGAAAGCAGAATTCGAACTTACCTTTCGTTTTCTCAGGAATGCAGCTGGAAAGAAACAGTTGAAAAAGAAAGAAAACTAATAATAAGTATTTACAAATTTAAAATTGCAGATGCGGTTTCATACACACTTATCGTTTAAAAAAAGTTTATCCTTTATGATTTTATTAGTTCGTTGACATAAAGAAACAATCATGATTTGATTTAAAATAATCCTATGTGAGATGATAGTTTTAACTATTATTTATTGATATCAGAAAATATAATATTTTGTTCTACAGGGAAGAAAGGTGACTGATTCCATTTTTATAAAATTGATTTTGTCTGGTGGTGTAATAAAACCAATATTGACTGCAGTGTTCAGCCCAGACCGAGTTTCCCCACAGGTGCTGAATTGACCTCAGCTGTGCACACTTTACAATGTACTCAGCCATGTTTGGGTCAATAGGTTACTGTTCCATTTCTCAATTACAATCAGTATTACTTAAGTATAGGGGAACTTCATATTGAGGAAACTAATCCAATATCCCACAGTGTCGAGTGTTCCCCAGCACTTTATTTGGAGCTGCCAGAAAGGATGATCAAGATGCACAGACCGACACAAACACTGACAAAGAGAGTTTGGGAGTGAAGACAAATTGGAAAAAAAGGGGGATGTGGTAGATATTTAAAGCATGAGATAATTACTGAGGTAGTAATGTAAGAGTGACAATTTTAATCATGAGCAATAAGCAAGCAACATCAACTATAGTGTATAAAAAATATTTTTGCATTTTTGAGTTTGCTTCTGCTCCCTGACACTTTTGAATCCTCATTCCTGCATTAGATCTAAATGGAATGAATTAACAATTAATTCCCCTTAACTATTATGGTTAATTTCATTTATATAAAATCAGAATTGATTATTTAAATATTTGAGCGATCCTTACATAAATATGATTGCCATGTATCTGCAATTGTCTTCATATTAGTAGCAAATTTACTTGTATTTTCCAAGCTTTCAAATCATGAAAGTCAGAACTTACACTTGGCTTATAATGAACAGGGGTGCCAATTAAAGCCTTACAGAAATTATTATATAACTTTTGCCTTTGGAGTGATTTAGAGATCAGAATAGTATATATATATATATATATATATTACTATAGTGAAGAAATTGTCCTTTTCTAGTCAGAGACGCACAACTCAGAAATGGGCCCTTTGCCTCCCCCACCCTCCACATCCATACTGACCCTTTTGCTGAATTACCACAATCACATTTGCCCACATTAGGTTCATATCCTTCCATATCTGGCCTATTTTAAGTGCCTGTCTAAAGACATTTTAAAATCTTGTGTGTTCCAGATGTCAATTGCTCTGGAAATAAAAATCCCTTCAAATCCCCTTTAAAACTCCTTACTCCCACCTTAAACCTATGTTGTCTTGTTTTTGATACCCCTATCAAAGTTAAATGATTCTGACCATATACTATATCTATTCCTCTCATAATTTTATATCCTTCAGTTAGGTCACCCCTTCATCTCCTTTGCTGCAGGGAAAACAAACATAGTCTATCCAATCTCTCCCCATAATTAAATCTTCCAATCCAGGCAATATCCTGATTAATTTCCTCAGCATGCTCCAGTACATCTTTGTTCCCAAATGCATCAACTTGGACTTTTTGGGATTAAATTCCATTTGCCAATGCTTGTCCAGCTTTCTGTCTGAGGCATATCCTACTGTAGATTTAGACAATCGCCTCGCTATCCTCAATACCATTAACCTTTGTGCCAACTTTCATATCTTTCCTTTGTCAATTATGTCTGATCAAATTATGGATGGCTTTATTAAAGATATGAAACGTATTTCAATACAATGTATTTTCCAATGAACCTCCCCTATAAAGAACAATTGTGTGTACAAAGCCTTGCAGAATACCTTGTAAAACAATCCACTGTGTTAACATCTTCTCAGATAATATTACAAGTTGACATTACTTGCAATTATTTTTTTATAATCTGAATCTTTTCATGAAGATATCCTAAATGTCATATGACATGCCCAAAATACAAAATGTTACAATTTTAGAGGATTTTTTGCATTTAATTACAAATTTACATTTTGACACACATTTAAAATAAACTGTTGAGATTCTAAAAAACTTTAATGAGCTGCATCTTTCCCTTTGCTCTACCTATGGCACTTGAATTTGACTTGATTGTAGTTATGAATAGAATTATCTTATTTGATTTGATTGGATAGCATGCAAAACAAAGCTTTTCACTCAGTACACATCACAAAAATAAACCTAAAGCTAGACCTAAGAGAGTATTTGCTCTTCAGGCTTAAACTATTTGCAGAGCCTGACACTGGCAAGTTGGCTTTGACGTAATTTATTTGATTGGTTGATTGTAATTACAAACCAACATCTTAGTTTATTAGTTTATTGTCACATGTCAAGGGAAGTCAGGTTCAGTATATAAAATAAAGGAGAAGAAGTATAACATAGCAAAGCTGAGCGGGAAGCAAGAGGATTGGGCAACTTTTAAACAGCAACAGAAGATAACTAAAAAGGCAATACGGGGAGAAAAGATGAGGTACGAAGGTAAGCTAGCCAAGAATATAAAGGAGGATAGTAAAAGCTTCTTTAGGTAAGTGAAGAGCAAAAAAAATTAGTTAAGACCAAAGTTGGACCCTTGAAGACTGAAAAAAAGTGAATTTATTTTGGGGAACAAGGAAACAGGTTGAACAGGTACTTTGGATCTGTCTTCACTGAGGAGGACACCAACAACCTAACCTCCCTGATGTACAAGTGGCCAGAGGATCTGGGGTGACCGGGGAACTGAAGGAAATTTACATTATATAGAAAATGGTGTTGGGTAGACTGATGGGACTGAAGGCAGATAAATACCCAGGGCCTGATGGTCTGCATCCCAGGGTACCTAAGGAAATGGCTCTAGAAATTGTAGATGCATTGGAGATCATTTTCCAATGTTCTATAGATTCAGGATCAGTTCCTGTGGATTGGAGGGTAGCTAATGTTATCCCACATTTTAAGAAAGGCGGGAGAGCAAAAACAGAATTATAGACCAGTTAGCCTGACATCGGTGGTGGGGAAGATGCTGGAGTCAATTATAAAAGATGAAATAGCGGCACATTTGGATAGCAGTAGCAGGATCAGTCCGAGTCAGCATGGATTTACGAAGGGGAAATCATGCTTGACTAATCTTCTGGAATTTTTTGAGGTGTAACTAGGAAAATGGACAAGGAAGAGCCAGTAGATGTAGTGCACCTGGACTTTCAGAAAGCATTTGATAAGGTCCCACATAGGAGATTACTGGGCAAAATTAGAGCACATGGTATTGGGGGTAGGGTGCTGACATGGACAGAAAATTGGTTGGCAGACAGGAAACAAAGAGTAGGGATTAACGGGTCCCTTTCAGAATGGCAGGCAGTGACTAGTGGCGTACCTCAAGGCTCGGTGCTGGGACCGCAGCTATTTACAATATACATTAATGATTTAGATGAAGGGATTAAAAGTAACATTATCAAATTTGAAGATGACACAAAGCTGGGTGGCAGTGTGAACTTTGAAGAGGATGCTATGAGGATGCTGGGTGACTTGGATAGATTGGGTGAGTGGGCAGATGCATGGCAGATGCAGTTAAATGTGGATAAATGTGAGGTTATCCACTTTGGTGGCAAAAACAGGAAGGCAGATTATTATCTAAATGGAGTCAACTTGGGAAAAAGGGAAGTATAACGGGATCTGGGGGGTCCTTGTTCATCAGTCACTGAAAGTAAGCATGCAGGTACAGCAGGCAGTCAAGAATGCAAATGGCATGTTGGCCTTCATAACAAGAGGAGTTGAGTATAGGAGCAAAGAGGTCATTCTGCGGTTGTACAGACCACACCTGGAGTATTGTGTGCAGTTTTGGTCTCCCAAATTGAGGAAGGACATTCCTGCTATTGAGGGAGTGCAGCGTAGGTTCACCAGGTTAATTCCCGGGATGGCGGGACTGTCATATGTTGAAAGCATGGAGCGGCTGGGCATGTATACTCTGGAATTTAGAAGGATGAGAGGGAATCTTATTGAAACATATAAGATTATTAAGTGTTTGGACACGCTCGAGGCAGGAAACATGTTCCCGATGTTGGTGGCGTCCAGAACCAGGGGCCACAGTTTAAGAATACGGGGTGAGCCATTTAGAACGGAGATGAGGGAAAACTTTTTCACACAGAGAGTTGTGAGTCTGGAATTCTCTGCATCAGAGAGCGGTGGGGGCTGGTTCTTGAATGCTTTCAAGAGAGAGCTAGACAGAGCTCTTAAAGATAGCGGAGTCAGGGGATATGGGGAGAAGGCAGGAATGGGGTACTGATTGTGGATGATCAGCCATGGCTCAAGGGGCCAAATGGCCCACTCCTGCACCTATTGTCTATTGTCTAATTGAACCATCCACAGTGCCATGGCTATTATAAACAAAAATGTTGGCGTAACTCAGCGGGTAAGGCAGCATCTCTGGAGAACTTAGATTTACGCAGGTATGGAAGGGGGATTTTCCTTCAGTCTCATTTTGGGGAGGGGGAGCTGCAAGAGACGTGGGGGCAGGACAAAGTCTGGCAAGTGATGGGGGGGATTCAGACGAAGGGGGGAGGTTGATTGGCAGATAGTTGGACAAAGGCCAGCGATGAAAAGACCATGAGCGAGAGATAAGGAGATATGGATGATAGAAGCATGAAATGTGAAGGCAGAAGAAGGAATATAGGCGAAAGGGGAAGTTAAGAAATGGGTGTGCATTCAGGCAGGGCGGAGTGCAAGATGCTGTTTAGCTTGGGTAGCTTACAACCCAATGGTATGAACAATGAAATTCTAAATTGTAGATAAGTAACGTACAAGTATCTCCCTTTTTTCCACCCCCCCAATTATTTAAGAAACTTCAGTTTATAGGTCATTCTAAAAACATTAATCCAAGCAGTATTTACAATATTTGATGGAGGTGTCTCCCTCCCAAAGCGTGGGAGAGTGAGGAAAACACGGATGAAAATACATGATTGCGAAGAGTCTTTTCAGTTTGCTTCATAAAGCCTAACGTTATTTGGCATCTCAAACAGCACCCTACATTGATACATGTGGGGTGAGTGCGTGCTTTGTACAGGGTCTCTCCCTGGAGCAATTTCTACTATACGGATATTGCATGCAAGGGAATTAGCTTTACTTCCGCAAATTGGCAAAACGAAGGCAGAGGGATGGGGGAAACGGTTAGATGGTCGAATCAAGGAGCTTAGTTCAAAAGATCGGGCAAGCCATCCATCAGTTTGAGTCCAGCTACTGACAGACTGAGGTGGGAGGAAGGAGCATCTTTGTGAAGCATGTGTGCATTAGGTCCAAGGGATAAATACCAATGTTTGGACCTGCCTGGCAGAGAGCCATGTGCCGGACTCCACGCACAGATAAACTGGAACCAATTGAGTGAGAGACAGTATTTGGGGCATGCAATAAGTATATGACCGTCCTCAGCAGTCATATTTTGATTAGGCTCCTCAACACAGCGGATAGCAATGTGAAGCAGTTACAGACCCTTAAACTTCCTGCAAACACGTCAACACGTTGAGTGGTTAAAACCCCAAAGTTAAGTAAGGAAATCTAAACCCGCAAACAATCTTTCCGAACACCTTCCCCGTGCCTGAGATCTACATCCAGTCGAGTTCAAGTTCAGCAAATCAGCACAAAACTTCTGTTCCTGAATTGCCAACTTTTTCTAAACCGTCTCTATTTGGTGAGCAGATAGGAACTGCAGATGTTTAAGAAGGAACTGCAGATGCTGGAAAATCGAAGGTAGACAAAAGTGCTGGAGAAACCCGCTGAGTTTCTCCAGCATTTTTGTCTACCTTCGTAGATGCTGCCTCACCCGCTGAGTTTCTCCAGCAATTTTGTCTACTTTCAAAAGACATATTCAGCGTGCAAAACGGTCTGAGGGAAGAGAAATAAAATAAACAATTTATATGCTGCTAATAACGAAAAATTGTAACACCTTTAAATCGAGATATCAGTGTTATTATTTTTTTAAGAATGTAACATTAAAACGCGATTTTCTTTGGTTAAAGATATTGATATAAAATGACAACTTTATTGGTGATATTTTAGTCATTGGTTTCCTGGAGCAAGTTCCAGCGGTTTGTTTCTTTATATTATTTATTTCTAAGTGATATCAAGAGAGTTTATTGTCATGTGTCCCAGATAGGACAATGAAATTCTTGCTTGCTGCAGCAGGACAGAATATTTTAGGCATAAATACAGATCAGATCAGTGTGACCATATACCTTAGAATATATATATATATATATATATATATATATATATATATATATATATATATATACACACATAAATACACAGATAAAGTGCAATAGGCTGTTATAGTTCATAGTTTGTTTGAAGTTGTGTTTAATAGTCTGATGGCTGTGGGGAAGTAGCTGTTCCTGAACCTGGATGTTGCAGATTTCAGGCTCCTGTACATTCTACCTGATGGCAGCGGAGAGATGAGTGTGTGGCCAGGATGGTGTGGGTCCTTGATGATGCTGGCAGCCTTTTTGAGGCAGCGCCTGAGATAGATCCCCTCGATGGTAGGGAGGTCAGAGCCGATGATGGACTGGGCAGTGTTTACAACTTTTTGCAGCCTTTTCCGCTTCTGGATGCTCGGGTTGCCGTACCAAGCCACGATGAATGAAGCTTTTTGTTGTGTGTGTTTTTTGTCTGTCAGTAAAAATGGTGAATGAAACATTATTTGACTGCGACGCGCAATTCATTTTCATTTGTGGGAACAACAGAATCAATTTGAATATTCATTTAATAATACATTATTCTTATATTTTCCATAATGTAAAAGGAGATAATTCAGTTAATTAGTCTATGATGGCTCTCAGACCATTCCCTCCGGGCAGCATTGTGGAGCAACTCATGGAGATGCTGCCTCACAGTGCCAGAGACCTGGGTTCAATCCTGACCTCAAGTGCTGTCTGTGCGGAGATTGCACATTCTCCGTGTGACCGCGTGAGTTTCCTCCAACATCCCAAAGATGGGCAGGTTTGTAGGTTAATTGGCTTCTGTAAGTTGCCACTGGTGTGTAGGGAGTAGATGCGAAAGTGGGATAAGATGGAACTAGTTTGAACAGGTGATCCATGGTCGACCTGGACTCGATGGGCTGCATGGCCTGTTTCCATGCTGTATATTTTTCAATCAACCAAAGTGCCATTTTCCCACTCCTCTAGCCTTATTCAGTTTGTTGACACAGTTTGAAGTATATACTAATTTCACAATTATATTTGGGAATACTCTACTCTAGAGATTGTACCAATGTGTTTTTCTCTGGTTATTTAATGGAAAACGGGGCTACCTCTCTCAGATTGGTAAAGCAGTCTTCCGGTCAAGGAGCTCATCAATATGTCACGTTGGATTCACTCAGAATTACTTCTGTGAGAAACTGTAAGATGTGCGGTAGAAGTTGCACAACCAGCAAAAAAATAAAGCAGCATAATTATTAGGAAAACATTTGATTGTAAATTATAATTATAAGTATAGATATAAAAAATGAAAAGCAGAATCAACTCAGTAAAATTAATATGTTTTAAATGGCTAAATCAGAACGTCTTTAATGTGAAGTGGTTAAAGATAACTGTGTAAAAATGTTTTAAAAAAAACACATGTAGAATGCAAACAGTGAAATGAATGATTTACCAGGTGTTAATCTAAACTGTATTTACTTTCATAGACTAGTTCAAAATAAAATGACATTCTATTCAACAATTAGTGGATTTGATCAGGAGTTTCTTTTCAGCTAAAAGCAACTTATAATTATGAAATTAATAGAGAAATCTTAATAATTGTGCATGATAATATTGGGCAAACCTGCAGCTTGGTAGATAGTCAATATACTTTGTGGTTTTCAAAACACACTTATGTTGTATCTGTCCTTACTGATTGTGACACCAATGTAATATCCAACTGATATACATAAAACTATCCTATCCACTCTCACCATAGAGCTAAAGGAACCAGCTGGTCTACAGTTTCCTTCTGAACAGCACTGGGTACCATAACAACCAGCATTGCCATCCCCACCTGAAGCAAGCAGCTGAACAACTACAATGCTGCACTGGCACAAAGAAGAGTTAAGATGAACAGTTGCAAGACTTGGGTCTTACATATTACATATCTTGCTTTAGTTAAGCTTAGATATTTCCTCTGTTAGCTTGTTGGGCCCATTCCTTAACTGAGGATATTATAATGCACAAACAATCTGGGAAGTTAGTTTGCAAGGTACAGAAGTCTGAAGAAGGGTTTCGGCCCGAAACGTTACCTATTTCCTTCGCTCCATAGATGCTGCTGCACCCGCTGAGTTTCTCCAGCATGTTTGTGTACCTTTGATTTTCCAGCATCTGCAGTTCCTTCTTTAACCATTTGATAACTGTTTACAAATTACCATGAGAAAGAAACATTCAACCTCCTCACCAAAGGTCCTATTTGCTCCTCACTGCTCAGAGTGGGAATGGGAATGGTGTGGATCTGCCCTCCAGTGGCATGTATGGAGAAACACAATAACAGTTGGTTACCACTCGTTTCACGACTGCTCGATGCCATTAGGTATTACCTGTCAAGTGAGGTAAGGTGAGTCTCTGAAAGCAGTGATCCTCATTATGTGTCAAAAGTAGAGTGCTGGTGCTGACAAGTATAAGAGAGATGATACAAATACAGGAAGTGGAACGTCTAGATCTCCTGCAGCTTGCTAGGTGAACGAACAGTCATGCAAAAATCATTTTGAAACATGGCTCTTGTACAGGAGGATGCACGAGTGCATGACTCAAAAGAAGTTTAGAATACCAGAAAGTGACAATAAATGCTTGCATCAATTGTACTCCTGATATACAATTTTTGTGCCTGTCATTCCTTAGTTGCGAAATGAAGGAAAATTGTTCTCTGAGAATGAATAAATCATTTCATCTGGTTGAACAGCATCTACTTATATAAGGATTCCTGCTCTTTCTTTGTGTGTAATATTAATCTAGGAGTAATACTGCAGTTATTTGCAAACAACCTTTTTGCTTCAATGTCACTACATGAAATAGAATTGGCATGCTGTTATCACCCGATAACACAATGCCCAGAGTAGATGAATCGAGGACCAGAGGACATAGGTTTAAGGTGAAGGGGAAAAGATTTAAAAGGAATCCGAGGGGTAACTTTTTCATACAAAAGGTGGTGGGTGCATGGAACAAGCTGCTAGAGGAGGTAGTTGAGGTGGGTTTAGTGTACGATACGATATGATACGATACAATAGAACTTTATTTATCACAGGAGGGAAATTGATCTACCAACAGTCATAAAAACACAAAATACATGAAGCATGAAATTAAAGTGACGAGTGGAAAGGACTGGGGATGTGCAAAAATCGGGGAGGGGGGGAGGTGGAGGGGAAGGGGTCAGTCTCAGTCTACCTCATGACAGAAGAGATGGGGGAGGAATTGTGCAGTTGATGGGGTTGGCCGGTGTGCGCAAGTTGGGCCGAAGGGCCTGTTTCCAAGCTTTATCACTCTATGACTATAACATGCCTATCCTTTATGCCTCCGACGACCTCATCACTAGTTTCCCCGTATTGTCCTTCTCTGAAAAGAACTGATACAAACTTTCTAAGTAAGTGGGGTAAGGGCTCTCCTAATTACACTGCATCAGTTCAAAATATGCTAAATCTCTGAACATATACGAAAAAAAATTGGAAATTTATTCTTGACGTTGATTGCTGAAGAATAAAGCTATTTAAATATATTTAATTCCCAGCAAGGCAGTAAACAGGTAATGAAATGAAGTGCACTAGTATTTCAAATATGTTCATTATATAGCTGAAGTGACCATCTGCAGAACTTGTTGCAGGAAGTCTGCAATAAGACGCATACCTATTGAGGTATATAATACTTATACTACTACTACAATAATACTTATTGAGTCCACCAAGAAAATATTAAAGATAGTTTCTCTTTGTTGTGAAATTAAAGAACTTTCTGCTCCAGTGAGAACACTAACGGGAAGCGCTTATTGATCGTAGTTAAAGTAAAAATGTAACATAGCTGATCGCTGTATTGTGTCCTTATTATGCCTGTTTGTGGAACAGAGATTTCTGACTATTTCTGACCAGTTGAATATAAAAAGACAAAATAGTTTTTATTGTTCTCTAGCAGGCTGGCTCCCTATCTACTAATCACAACTTTGTTGCTTAAAATCAATACATGCAGGAAAGAAATACCCCCACGTGAGAAAATTAGAACCCATCAGTAGCTCTGTTTAAACTACAGTCACTTTACCTCCTATGGTAACTATGTGAGAGCGCGGATGTCACCAACACAGGCCAGTTCAGCACAGCAAGTAATGCTTTCAGAAATGTCAACTCAAACCTAATGCTTATTTAAACCAAGGATATAAACATTCATTATCAGTAAACTGATAAACAAGGCTTTGGATTTCTTTTCTTTTTTTTTGCATTTCCTTGTATGATATTGTGTTGGTAAACACCATAAGCTAAAACATTTACTCCAGCTTATCCAAACCTTTTATGGGACCTTGTCAAGTCACAAAATTCCAGAGAATGAAATCCCTTGGCTAGTCCTAATCTGCACTTGCCCCATCAACAGCAGAGGCATAATCAACTGTTCTATTTGTGTACAAGGAATATCTTAAAAATCAGAGAAGTTAACTTCATTTGCAAATACAACCTATTAAAGTATAACATTAATATCTGCTGATTGTGATCCTAATGCTTATGGCCAAATTGTGTTGCATTGCCTGATGCTGACCCCATTATTGTTTGTGGTGTCAACGAAATTGCAAAATGGCAGGAAGATGTACCTTTGGCATTCATCAGCTCACAGAAATGAACTTTTGAAATGAATGATTAAAGTTAATTGATTGTAAATATATTGGCTTTCCGCTGGATATTATGGCCTAGAAATTGTTGTTCATCCTGGTTTATTACAGGCTCTACGCCCAGCATGACAACAACCATTTCAGTTGCAGTCTTACTGCTGAAAGCCACTGGAGTTAGAGACAATGATGCATATTGTCCATGGCTTGGTGTGAATGTTGAACATGGCGAATGGAGGCAAGGCAAGGGGGCCTCGAGGTGAGTCAAAGGCCAGATTTTTATTTGGTTTGTACAGTGGGGAAATAATGGAAATAAGGGAAGCTTAACAAAGAACGAGGGGCAGTGAGGCAGTGACAAGGCTGGGTATGAGAGGGTAATAGTAGTGGTTGACTGCCAAAGGGGTCTTACTGGTGTCTGGCAGGATTGTTGTGCTCGCTGGCATGAGATCAATCACATGCAGGGTGGTAGAGTGGAAATCAGTAAATTAATGAGGGAGTTTGGGCCTACTGGGGTTCAGGGTTTATGAATGGGGATGGAGGAGTTAATATACCCCAAGAACTGGGGAATTGAATGGTGGGTAATGGTGAAAACCACTGATGAGAAAATGTTGCACATTTTTCGTGGCATGTTGTTGAACATTGAATTGAGTGGTGAATAACTGAGTATATCTCAGCCCAGAAAAGGTTTATTAAAATCTGGTTGGTCAAGTAGTGATCAAAGACAGACGCACACACGCACACACACACACACACAGTTTTATAGTTATAAGGATAGTAACCAAAGGGATTATTAGACAATGGTAATAGTGAGGGTAGAATTGCTGTGGTGATATGTTGTTTTTGTGGCAGTCTAGTTGATAAATTAATGAGGCCAGATTAAAAAAATATATAAAAACACAGAACATATAAATGCTGTGAATTGTAGATCAGAGCTTTTGCAGAGAAGATAAACCAATTTGAAAATGTTGGAAATGCCCATCAGATCAGGCAGAGTAGATGACAACAGAAAAGCTGAGTTAATATTGAAGGCAGATAACTTTACACGGAACTTTATTGACTGCACATAATATCAGAACCAATTGTGATCCTGTTTTACCTGATAAATTTACTACAGTTTTGAATTTTGTACCCGATGACTTAACAAAAGCATTCGATATTTAATTTGAATCTTAATTTGTTCCAAAAATGCTTTCAGGGAATAAAAATCCCTTGTATTGCCTTTGATCCATTGCTGCAGATACTTGGCATTTAATCTTCAACCTTTCTGAAAGTGACACCAATTGTTTTTCAAGCAACCAAAATTCTATTTTTTTCTGCCCAAAGCTGAGGTTATTTGCTTATTACAGCACAACTAACTGGATTATTTATTCATATTGCCAGCTAATGTATAAATATGAATTGTTAATTGACAAAATTAATATAATGCAGAGATGCCTTAATATGAACACAAAAGATAGAAGTGGAACTGCACTATACAGCCTGCTTTGTTATTCAATAATATCATAGTTGACCCTATTCTTCACAAACAAAGTCCCATCTGTTGCCTGACCTTACAGACAATATGTATCTTATAAAATCCAGAAAATACTGGCAGAACTTGTACTGCGCCAGCACAGATGTACAGTATGATTGATGAAGTGATGTCATTTGATTGCTGCAAACTTTAGTGGTTCAAGAGTGCTGCATCTTTTCTTTTGCCCACCACAGAACATGCAAATAACAGTAAGAGACTCAGGACTCAGGCCAGGTTCAGTGAGACAAGAAGGTTTATGGTCAGTGGTCTGATCCGGCGCTAAGGATTATCAGAGATTGGGTCAGCAATCAAGTTCAGCAGAAGGTGGGGGGCCAGGGGGGGGGGTCACAATCAGGAACGCAGCCAAGCACATCATTCAGAATCAATGCTGGGGTGTGATGGGAGAGGAGTTATAGTGTAATGCCTGGCATTACAGTGCAGACTGGGGCTTCCATTGGTGTTCTTGAGTGATAGGATGGTTGAGTTTCTTGAAGGATAAAAGGATTGGAAGCTTTGGTAGGTTAAAAGGTTGGGAACCCAAGTAATTGGAAGAGGTGAATGAATTTTCCTGGCACTAGAGTCCAAAAGACACATGAGAGTGCTTCACATGAAGAAGTACATGGTCAACTTTCCAAAGTGACACTACACAACCCGAAATAGTTGTTATTGTTTCACTCTCTCCAAAGTGCATCTTCATTCACTAAAATATTAGTACTACAATGTCTAATTTACAAATCATTATCCCTTCTTAAAATAAATGAATAATTTGGAGTTAATTATTTTTCTTAAACTTTAAATTTTGAATTTACAACAAATATAATCAATTAGAAAAGCTAATTAATTCTTAAAGTCATGGATCTCAGATCCAAGTCTTTACTCTTCTGTCTGAACTTCAGGAGATAGTAATTGGAAGACCATAAATAAAATGACCAAAGAATTTTGTCATGCAATGTTCTATTTTTCAGGATTATGTAATCAAAAATCAAATTTTCCCACAATGAAAAGTAATAATGACCGATCGTGCCACTCCAGAATGCAACCAGGTATTTCTCATTCTTGTGCTATTCAAGAGTCAAGAGTGTTTTATTGTAATATGTCATAGAAACATAGCAAATAGGTGCAGGTGTAGGCCATTTGGTTCCTCAAGCCAGCACCGTGATTCAATATGATCATGGCTGATCATCCAAAATCAGTACCGCGTTCCTGCTTTCTCCCCATATCCCTTGATTCTTTTAGCCCTAAGAGCTATATCGAACTCTCTTGAAAACATCCAGTGAATTGGCCTCCACTGCCTTCTGCGGCAGAGAATTCCACAGATTCACAACTCTCTGGGTGAAAATGTTTTTCCTCATCTCAGTCCTAAATGGCCTATGCCATATTTTGACACTATGACCCCTGGTTCTGGACTCCCCCAACATTGGGAACATTTTTCCTGCATATAGTCTGTCCAATCCCTCAAGAATTTTATATGTTTCTACAAGATCCCCTCTCATCCTTCTAAATTTCAGTGAATATCAGCCCAGTCGATCAATTTTTTCATCATATGTCAGTTAATTCATCATAAATTAACCTGGTGAACCTACGCTGCACTCCCTCAACAGCAAGAATATCCTTCCTCGAATTAGTAGACCAAAACTGCACACAATACTCCAGGTGTGGTCTCAACAGGGCCCTGTACAATTGCAATAGGACCTCCTTGCTCCTATACTCAAATCCTCTTGCTATGAAGGCTAACATGCCATTTGCTTTCTTCACTGCCTGCTGTACCTGCATGCTTACTTTCAATGACTGGTGTACAAGGGCACCTCCCCTTTTCCTAATCTGACACCATTCAGAAAATAATTTGCCGCCTTGTTCTTGCCACCAAAGTGGATAACCTCACATTTATCCACATTATACCAGTGACGTGCGGTGAGGTCAATGGCTGGGGAGGCACTGGCTAGTATCAGTGGCCCGGCCCTCCCTGTATTGATCACCGCGTCTCCCCGGGGAGAGAGAGGGATGGAGCCGGGGCTGTGTGCGTGAAGCACGGCGACTGGAGGGGCGGGTGCGTTGCCCCGGGACTGTGAGGGAACGACCCACCTCCCCCTCTCCCCTTCTCCATTCCCCCTCACACCCCCCTCCCCGTCTACCCCTTGCTTCCCCCTCCACCCCTCTACTCTCTCTCCACCCCTCTCACCCCCCTCCACCCGGGGTAGATCTACCCGAGCCGAGAGTACATTACTCCAGCGCGGGGCACCCTTAGGCGCGGTGCCCAATTTGGAGCCCTCAGCGGCCCAGAGCCGCCGAATCAGCCGCTACAAATCAACGAATCAAACTACCAGTCAGCGCCGCCCGCGGCTGGGAAGTCAGCGCCGCCAGCGGTGGAATCTAGTGCTGCGCTGCCGCTGCTGAAGCTAGCTAACGTGGAGGGAGAGTGAGATAGTGTCAATTACGTGGGCTGAGCCTACGTAATTGACGCTCGCTCTCCCTCCATTGGGCTCAAGACACGCCCCCTCAGTGAGGCTGATGTGATCGCTGCCTCCCCTGGTGCTTTTTCATTGCAGTTTTATGACGAGACCAGCGAGCCTAAATTTAATATATTTATACGCGAAATAAACTACCTGGACTATGGAAGGCGAGGACATGTAATGAAAGGGTTTACAAACATTACATTGGTGACAGACAGAGAGATAGTAACAGGCACACGCTTATTGCCCGCGCTCCATCCAGTTTCTGAGGGGTTGCGCAATCAGAGGGGAGGCTCAGCTCGTCGCTGCCTCACCTCTCATCTCTCCCTGTATTTGCAGCGGAGCTGCGCAAATCTGGCGATTTTTACTATAAAAAATGATTTGATTCATATAGAAATGACATTTATAACACAGATCAGTGGAAAAATCTTTATATTTATTTTATTTTATTATTATTTTTCTTTACTTTCCTTAACAGCTATTTTCATTGGGAATATGACAGGTGAGGCTCTGCCTCCCCTGACCGCACGTCCCTGCATTATACTGCATCTGTCATGCATTTGCCCACTCACGGAACATATCCAAGTCACCCTGCAGCCTTATAGCATCCTCCTCGCAGCTCACCCTGCCACCCAGCTTTGTGTCATCCGCAAACTTGGAGATGTTACATTTAATTCCTTAGTCTAAATTGTTAATGTCCAGAAACAGAACAATGAAATTCCTATTTGCAGCAGCACAACAAATATATAAATGTGGTACACACATGAGTCCACACTGTGCAATGCTCCTTTTGGAGTATTTTGGGATAAATTAAGCCAAGTTATCCTGGAACAGATTGTTGTGTGGTGCTCCTTGGACAAGTAGGTTTTAATAACACCGGAGCTTGCAAACCAACAATATGAACAATGAATTCTCCAATTTTAGGTGACAGCTAACAAACCTTCCCCCCTCCCTTCCCCCCTCCCTTCCCCCTCCCCTGTGCCCCACCTTGACTAGAATCGATTTCTCCCTTAGCCCTCCACCCATATTCCTTTCTCTGGCTTCACAATTCGCAACTCTTCAAGCCTTTTGTCTCACACCTTCTGTTTTAGTCCCTGGTCTTCATTCCAACCATCTGCCTATCAACCCCCCCCCCCCCCCCCCACCTTATTTGTGTTAACCCATTGCCTACCACATTTCATCCTGGCTCTCCTCTCTCCGAGCTTTTTACCCATCCCCCTCTGCAAGTGGTCTGAGGAAAAGGCCCAACCCAAATCATCACCTTTCCATGGTCTCCAGAGGTGCTGCCTTAACCGCTGAGTTACTCCAGCACTTGTGTTCTTTATTGTAATAGCGCCGTGTTAGATTGGCGCCTTACAAAAGTAAGTCCCTTTCATTCCTTTGATAATTTTAAGCTCCCACAACTCCAGTCTCACTCCTGATCCTCTGACGTATCGGTCCCAAGAAATTATGACTCTCATTCTCTCTTCCCTATCTCCTCCTTCCATCAATTAATAATCTTATCCATCCACTATCCGGCCTTAGACATCCTTGGATTCTTATTGTTTAATCTTAACTAGAAATAATTATTTTTTGATAATTAAACACAATCTGAAAGTCCAAGTAAGACACTTCAAAATATATTTTCACAATTTATAAATATTAGGATGCATTTACTTGTACATTCCCAGAAGAACACTGGTATCCATGAAGAACATCAGAAGGAAACTAATGCACATATTAGTGTGCATCAACGTAAAGTAGCTGATGATCGTAACTATAAATTGGATACGGTATAGATAAATGACAGTGCTTCTCTATGCTCTTGGCACATTGCTTTAAATGAATATTTTTGGTGCATTATTTCCAATTACATTATTTTAAAGATCTATTTGTTCTTTCTACCATAACTGGACTAAAATGCTGATCCATTGCACTCCAGTCATATTCTAGTTATTTCTGTATTAGTTGAAATGTACCTAATCTTCAAGGAAGTATGTTCAGTACTTGGTAATCATGTTGGCACATTCGAAAAGGGCAGAGAATAAATGTAAATTAGTGTAGATTAAATCCTTTTCAAGAATCAATGGTACAGAACATGATAATTGAACAGGAAACGCTGTGAATTGTATTCTTCCTAGAGTCAATCGGATGGAAGTTCCCCCTCACCTCCCATTGAAGACAGCAATAAATTAAGGGTCAAAGTTGGGTGGTAAGGCCTATCACTTTGGTCTCATCCTGAACTAAATTTATGTACTCCTGCCCCCCATTGGGACTGCTGATAGGAGTCCCTTCCCAACCTATCATATTTAAAAGCTGATGAAGAACTGCGCTCAGGTTCCTAATGCATTTTCCTTCCATTCACCCCTTTTAACATTGTTCCCCTGGGAACAACTGGAATCAGATAGCAGTCGTCCTGTAATAGTGTTAAAAATAATTCCATTTTCTGCAACAGGGGAAGTGGATTTTAACTGCCCAAACTCACATTATCCAGCCATCAAATACAGGACACTTTACCTCCAATTACTCTGGCAGAATTTAAACACAGACATGAAAGGACTGCAGTGAAACTCCTCTACTACCTGAGGAACACACTTACCAAAAAGAGAGTCTTAGCTTTCTACATATTAAATATAAAAGAACTGCAAAAATGTTTAAATTTGCAAATGCGCATCAGTGATATTGTTGTGGGAAAATATGTCTTTGTGTCAAATCCTTCCCTTTTTTACCAGAAGTGGTCAGAGCAGTTAGTATAAAATCTGTGTTAGGAAAGTTACTGGAGAGCATTTTGACAGATGTGATAAACGTGAATTTTGATGGACTGGATTTGATTAGGGAAAGTCAGCAAGGTTTTTATATATGGGAGATTATGTTTCACAAATTGGTGGAATATTGCTCCCCAACGCAATATTCCACCACTCACCCGTTCCCCCAATGCAACCCGTTCCCACAACGCAATATTCCACCACTCATCCATCGCCTCTAACTGCGCAGGTGCGACTTATTTCCCCTCATCCCCCAGCATTCCCTCCCCCTCTTCTTCATCCTCCCTCTTCTTTCCCCCCTCCTCCTCCCATCCCCAACCCCTCCCTTACCTCTCCCTCCCTCTCCTTTCTCCTACCCTCAGTCACTCCCTCCCTCCATCCATAACTCATCATCCCTCCCTACTCCCTCCTATCCCTCTAGCCCCCATCGCCCCCACTCCTCACCTCACCTATCCCCCCCACTATCCCACCTGACCTCCCCCACTGCCCTTGTCGCCCTCTATTCTCCACTCCCTACCACCCCCACTCCCCCCTCCCTCTATTCCCCCTCCTCCCACACTCTCCCTCCACACCTTCCCCACTTCCCCCCTCTCCTTCCCTACCCCTCCTCTCCCTCAATCCCGCCACTCTCCATCCTCACCTCCCCAGGATTTCCCCTCTCCTCCTCCCCTCCCACAATCCCTCCCTCACCTCTCCCTCCCTCTCCTTTCACCTACCCTCAGTCACTCCCTCCCTCCCCCATAACTCCCCTCACCACCCTACCCCCCTCCTATCCCTCTATCCCCCACCTCCCCCCACTCCTCATCTCCCCCTATCCCCCCATCCCTCCTCACCTCCCCCACTGCCCTCCTCTCCCTCTATTCCAAACTCCCTACCTCCTCCACTCCTCTCCCTCTATTCCCCTCCTCCCCCACCAGACATGAGTGGAAAAACGGAGGCGTGAAGTGGGGCGTCGACAGTGATGAAGCCTCACGGCGATGGGGCCATGGCAGCGGCAAAGCCCCACGGTGATGGCGATGCCCCACCGAACCTCAAAATCCACGGATCCACGGAGAAATCTCATGCCTGTCCACTCTCCCTCCTCACCTCCCCCACTTTCCCCCCTCTCCCTCCCTACCCCCTCCTCTCCCTCAATCCCTCTCCTCTCCCTCAATCCTCCCACTCTCCCTCTTCACCTCCCTAAGATCTCGAGGTTGCAGCAGTCGGCCTCAGAGCCGGCCTCAAAACCCAGGCCCTGGATCGTCGGCGCCCGCAGACGCAGCCCCACCCGGCGGAGTATTAGTGATGCTCACTCCGCTCATTTTGCTTTATATTTTCCTTGCCGGGCGAGTCGGGCGCCACCGGTCACTGACAGCGGACACAGCCAATCAGTGCGGCGATGGTGCAGGAAGGGGCATCACCATCCCGGCCATGCCAGTAACTGACAGGAGAGGAGACCAATCTGCGTGGTGGCGACTGACAGGAGAGGAGACTAATCTGCGCATGCATGGTTTTAAAGATATTTAAACCTTAATAACTTTTAAAATATACCATCGTTCGGAACTAAACTTGTTACACTTGAGCACAGGAGAATGGTGGGTAAGGTGGCGAAAGATCGTAGCGCTATCATGTACCGTTTTTGCGCAAATAAAAAAACCACGCAAACCAAAAGATAACAATATCAGAGGTTTAGTTATGTACTAAACTAAGTGGGACCCATTGGGTCCCAGCTTCACACGGGAGGGCTGGTCCCCCAATGCAATATTCCACCTCTCCACCAATTCCAATATTGCTGGCCAGAGGGTGGGGGGCTTTCTGGAGCACTAGCATGGTGTTGTGGGCTGAAGGGACTGGTTTCCAGAAGGCTAGTATGGACATTGTGGGCTCACACACACACACACACACACACACTCACACACACACACACACTCACACACACACACACACTCACACTCACACACTCACAAACACACACACACAAACACACACACAAACACAAACACATGCACACATCCATACACACACACATCCATACACACACACATACACTCACAAACACACACACAGACACTCACACAGACACTCACACAGACACACTCACACACACACAGACACTCACACACACACACACACACACACACACACACACACACACACACACACACACACACACACACACACACAAACACATACACACACACTCACTGACTCACACACCATATATATGGCAGTAAACTTTCTTGAATGCTCACACGGCTGAGCGCGGCCTCTCCACTTTGGGGCTTCCGCAGTCAGCGGCACTTCCGCAATCAGCGTGACCTGTCCGGAAATTACTTTCCAGAAATTACACAATCAGCGTGACCTCTGCACTCACAGGAAATTACGCAATCAGCGAGACCTGTCCACTAAGCGGAAGTCACGAAATTAGCGGGACTTTTGAACCAAACACAGTCGGACCTAATAAAGCATTTATTCCTTCCAAACACAGTTGGACCTAATAAAGCATTGCAGTTTCAAGCACAAGCAGGGCAGCTGGCCAAACAACTCATGGCGTTGTCATTAAGGGCTAAAAAATAATTTACTGCAAGTACATTGCAGACTCACAGTTCAGTTGATTCACAGCTTAGAATGAGAGTCGTAGCCTCTCCCTCGCGATCTTGCAGAGTGACTGAGTCACGTCCAGTCATCCGGGTTTTTATAGTGCTGCCCCCCCGGAAGGGGCGTTACATTCATCGCGGTGGTTGACAGGCGGGAACATCTCAAGGTTTTGTAAACACTGATAACTTTTTTATTTTTCATCGATGGGAAAAATCCTCAGGGCCTGCTCAGCGGAGGACTGTGAGTAAGTTGGCCAAAAATCATAGCGATATATGGTAGCCTTTTTTCTAAAATCAATATGCAGCACAGACAGGAAGTGGTCAAGATGAGACTTTTAATTATATAGATATAGAATAGATATAGATAGATAGATATAGATATAGATGCCATTTAGCTCGAAAGAGTGAAGAAAAGATTTACGAAGATGTTGCCAGAACTCGAAGGAAAGGTTGGGCAGGCTAGAGCTTTATTCCTTGGAGCGCAGGAGGCTGAGAGGTAATCTTATGGTGAGGCATGAGAAATCATAAGATCCCAGGGTAGTGGAATCAAAATTAGAGGGCGAAGGTGAGAGGAAAGACTCAATAAGAACGTTAGGGGCATTTTATTTTACACAGAGGGTGGTGGGTATACAAAATGAGCTGCCAAAGGAAGTAGTTAAGGCAGGTACCATAACAACATTTGAAAGACATTTGGACATGTATATGGATAGAAAAGGTTCAGAGAGTTATAGGCGAAACGCGGGTAAATAGGACCAGCTTAGCTGGGGCTCCTTGGTCGGCATGAACGAGTTGGTCTGAAGGGCTTTATGACTCAATAATTCATGATTCTATAACCTTTTAAAATACAGTAAATAGGTTTATGCCTTTATTAAAAGAAATTCAGGATCACACGTCATCTCCACAGCATTTATACCCTGATTTTACTTGTGAATGATTAGAATCACACTGGTGTAATGATATAATACTAAGTACCAGTTATTGTTAATTTACGAGCACATGGGTGAAATTTGATGTAGTAAGTGGGGCTAATAACAGCAGGGTTGATTTTAAATGTGCTTTAACAGTATCATGTGTTGTATTTTATTCAGTGGTTCATCATTCCTTTCATAATCTACATCTGATGCGAAGAATCTCAAATTTTGACATTTTCTGTACAACAAATATAACTAGGTTCATATTCCATCAATAAATTATTTCTCTAAGTCTCCCACATTAATGTTCAAGGCTATTTGAACATTACTTAAAATAACAGCATCACCTAGTTAATGCCAATGCAAAATATAAAAGTCATTAAAAATGAACTATGGTTCGTATTGGGGTTTTTAATTAAAATTAGGTAAAACGGATTCATCTATTACAGTAATGGTCAGGACTTTCTGTCTCCTTACTATAATTCCAGCAAATGAAAAGAGAAAATTACTTTGTTGCCTTTCTTCTAGCTACCAGCAATCCCCATAACTTCCTTTTGAAAATAATGAAAACACAAAATGTGTTTTCCCAAAATAATCAAACCTAGATATTTAGATGAATAGCTCTCAGTTTTTCAATGCTATGCTTCTGATCCATCCCACCATAACTAGTGAGGAGTCCTGAATTACTAGCTACCTCATGGTGACCCTCGGATGATCTTTGATCAGACTTTACTGTCTTTATCGTACACTACGTACATTATTTCCTTTTCATGTATCTGTACACTATGAATGGCTCAAATGTAACTGTGTATTGTCTTTCTGCTGACTAGTTATCATACAACAAAAGGTTTTCACTGTACCTCGGTACACATGACAATAAGCTATACTGAATGAACTGAAAAAAAAGATCACTTCCATTTAAAATGAAAAAAAATCCGAATTTTTCAGTCAAATTTCTCAGTCAAATTGAAACCACTCAGGCAATCCAACTCGGAAATTCCTGTCAGGAATAATCATTGCACAATTTTCATGTTAAACACCTATCATATGACATAATTCCCACATTAGACTGGGATAATACCCCAAACAGGTAATTCCCATTATTTATCCACTCTGCTTTGGAAACTCATCGCATATTAACCTTCCTCTCACCACCACTACCATAATGGCACATCCTGTTTCCACCACCTCAAAAACCCCACCCTGTCCTTTTATGTATTTCCAAATCCTTTAATCGGCCCCATCTCCTTGACCATACAGCTTTCCTGGTTCCCCAATCTTCCTAATTTCAATTATTCCATGACATCTCAATGCACCAACACCCTGAACTGCTAAACCACCTGTTCAAGGCCCCACCAACGCCACTATGATCTGCCATCTAGTCAGCAGTTAGCATCACCACCATCACCCATCTCAGCTGTACCTGTACTAACTGTACCTTAGTCCAACCATCCAACCTGCACGTCTTTCCCCAGGTCCCACTCAGGTACCCAGCTTCCAGCCATGCTTTGTCCTGAGCACCTAAATCTGTACTCAGCACCAGGAATGATGCAACTTTATCCTTAGACACAAGGAATGTCAGATTCTGGTTTACAAAAAAAACACTGGGAAAATACTCTGACTATCCACCCCATCTACGCCTCTCATAATTTTATATACTTCAGGTTACCTATACTTCAGAGAAAACAATCTTAGTTTGTTTAACCTTTCCTTATAGCTAATATTCTCCAATGCAGGAAACATCCTGGTGAATCACTTCTGAACCCTCTCCAAACCATCTGCACTTGCCCTGTGTTGTGATGACAAGATCAGCAGAAAAATGTGACATAACTGCAGTTTTATACGGATGCAACATCACTTCCTGACTTTTATATTCAATGTTCTGATCGATGAAAGCAAGCATAGAAGGAAAGTTTCTGAATGCTTTTGCTTTGCAAAAATTGAACTGCTTTGCATACTTACCATATACACCTGTATGTTTTGGAACATTCAGCATCGATGTTTATCAATAGCAACTGAAGCAAACTGAAGAGGTCCTGTTTGTCCAATTACCAGATTTGGCAATCTGCCAAGACCTGTTTAAATCCATGGAGCAAGATTGATCAGGTGAGTCAGAGGAGCCACAAGGTAGCCGAGAGAGGCCGAGAGATGAGATGAGAGATGTCAAGCTCAGCCAAGGACAAGCAGCTTACCTGGAAAGATACCAGAACGAGGGAAACTCGATATGGGATCAAGTTAACAAGTCAATTGAAAGCTACAGCCAGCTCATGTAGCTAGAAGACGCAGGTA
This sequence comes from Malacoraja senta, assembly GCA_038087875.1. Taxonomy (NCBI): domain Eukaryota; kingdom Metazoa; phylum Chordata; class Chondrichthyes; order Rajiformes; family Rajidae; genus Malacoraja; species Malacoraja senta. Next base: position 338,486,269 of record CM075977.1, on the reverse strand, counting down.
AGGCCCGAGTTGCCTACCTGAAAGAAACCCAGAAGGAGAGAAACAAATTATGGAAACAGGTTACCAAATCAATTGAAAACCAGAAGAAATCAATGGAATCAGATGAGAACGTGAAGAAAGTACAATCTAATCTGATTCAATTAATCAACCTCTGCCATGAGGTCGGGAAAAGCCACGCGTCATTGCTGGGTTTATCACTGCCTGAGGAGGAATGCGAAAGGCAAAATCAGTGGTTTCAAGAGAAAACAGAATTTTTTGATGGTTTCAGAGAAGAAGTGGAGGACTGGTAATCTGAAATTGTACCATAACTTACGCACTCTACAGTTGAAAGAACTACGCAACAAGGTGCTGAAATGGAAGAGGAGATTACACCACAAGATAGTATCTCGAATGTATCTACGCAAAGATCAAGACATAAATCTGGTTCTATAACCAGTTCAGCGTCAAGGGCCTCTGCTCGAATGGAAGTTGAAGCTGATCTAGCCACTCTCTCAATAGAAGCGGATGCCTTGGAGAAGAAACATGAGATTGAGCGACAAGAAGAACAGCTGAAAGGAAAGATGAGGAGACAAGAAGAACAGCTGAAAAAAGAGATGAAGAGACAAGAAGAACAGCTGAAAGAAGAGATAAAGAGACAGGAAGAACAGCTGAAAGAAGAGATGAGGCGACAAGAAGAAGAGATGAGGTGACGAAAAGAACAGCTGGAATTAGCCACAAAGTAGGCGGATGTCAAATCGAAGAAGGAGATAATGGAAAGTGAGGGTTCAAGATGCGGCTCCAAAGCATCTGATGGGATGAACTCTTATTTGAGAAAAGGAACTGCTCAAAAGGAAACAACAGCTAAATCAAATCTGCAGCCAGAGGATATCCGGCCTCATAACTCAGAACTAGCACGTAGCCAAAAGATGGACAAAACTCGATCTCAGCAACTGGGTGCTAGACCGAAGCAAATTACTTATGGGGCATCTGTCGAGGCTCGGGACGAACCAACAATTCAGTACGCTTTTCCAAGGCCTGATACACAGGCTCGAGCAAGCCAGTATGATTATCACTGTTTATCATTCGTTTGCACCAAGCCAAGGATCTCAAGATGGATTCCTTGAATTGGCAAAGAATCAAGCTGAATTCAAGGCTCATAGCTCAATGAAATCTCTCTTTCACTCGACCACCAATAGAAATTCCTACATATAATGGTGATCCTTTGCGGTATGAAGATTTCATAATGGCGTTTGACGAAGTAGTAGAAATGAAAATTACTGATGAAAAAGAGCGCTTACGATTTCCGCCGTATTACACAAGCGGAAGTGCTAAGGTACTTGTAGAAAGTTGTCTAAATAGGCCTGAAAGCCAAGGCTATCGAGAGGCAAGAAGGTTACTTAAAGAACGTTATGGTAATGAACAGAGGATTGCTAACGCATACATGAAGAAGGCCTTTGCTTGGAAAGATATCGTCAGAAGATGTGGAGGCATTAAGTGAGTTAGCGATATTTCTTAGAGGTTGTCGTAGCTCGATGAAAAATCTCAACCAGATGGAGGAGATGAATCTTGTTAGTAACACTCGAGCCATCATTCTAAAACTGCCTTAGAGAAAAGTGGAGAGATAAAGCAGGCCGAATAATGGAAAAGAAGAATTGAGTAGCCATGTTACCAGACCTGGTGGATTTCTTGGAAAAGGAAGTACGGTTCATGTTGGATCCACATCACGGGAGTATTTAAGATCATAAGCCAATTGCAACTGTCAAAGGTTCTACCTTTACTAAAACTACAGGAAGATCAGGACCTAAAGGAGGCAGTTTTACTACCGCTATAATACCTGTGGAAACGACAGGTGGAATGAAAGGAGATGTATCTACTATCAAGCAAAAAGGATTTTGTTTGTTATGTGATGAAGTTGGTCACACCATAAGGTGGTGTTGAAGATTCAAGAAAAAGCAATATAAAGAAAAGGTGGATTTCTTAAAGGAGAAAGGAATCTGTTTTGGATGTTTGAAAAAAGGACACATGGTTAAAGACTGTGAGAGTCCTATAACTTGTGATAAGTGCAAGCACAATCATTCTGAGGCACTTCACACTGTAAAGAAGAAGCCGGTGCAAATAGAACAGAAGGAGGCCAGCTACTAGTGATGCTGTCACCTCACCTCAGATAACTGCTCATATTGGGGCCAGGGTAGAAATCTGTATCTTCTCTATCTTACCAGTACAGGTAAGGAATAGCAAGATGAATACAGTGTTGCAAACATATGCATTTTTGGATCATGGTAGTTCAGCAACCTTTTGCACAGAAAGCTTGATGAGAAGGCTGGACATTACAGGAGTAGAGGTTAAGATTCTATTGCGTACCATGAATGAAGAGAAGGAGTGCGTTAGTCATTACATTACAAGTATGGAAATATCTAGTCTGGATGAAGATAATTTTATACCAATATCTGAAGTGTTTACACATGAGACCATGCCTGTTGGTCATCAAAATATACCCATACATGAGGACTTGAAACAATGGCCCTACTTGAAGGATGTCAAGATATCTAAAATAAATTCTGGTATTGACCTACTTATCGGAACGAATGCTTTGAAGGCATTGGAACCTATACAGATTGTGAGGAGCCAAAGTGATGGACCGTTTGCTGTGAATACCCTACTAGGATGGGTTATCTATGGCTCCTTGAGAAGGAACAACGAAAGCGGGAACCAGAAGACCTACCCTGCCGCTGCTGTTAATCAAATATCTACTGGTAAATTAGAAAAGCTATTGATCAAGCAATACAATCATGACTTCAATGAAAATACCAGTAAGGAATCTGAAGAAATGTCCAGGGAAGAGTTAAAGTTCTTGGATATTATGAACTACTCAGTAACGATGATAGACGGACACTATTGTCTTGACTTACCTTTCAAACAAGAAAGTGGGTTTGGGCTGTCCCACTGCGGCGACCTAATTGGCGAGTTTAGAAAAGTTTAGGAGAGTTTGAAAAAGTGTCATGTTAAAGACCTCCTTCGACTATGTAGAAGACTTCCTTCGACCTCCTTCGACTATGTTGAAGACTATCTACGACTACCTTCGATTACCTTCGACTACCCTCGATTACATACGAATAACATGCTGACCTACTACGACCTACTTTGACTAAACCTACGAGTAAAAAAAATATTGTTTTTTTCCATGGCGACCTTTTTTTTCTCGCGGGCATTTTTCAGCATGTTGAAAAATATGCTGCGACCTAGCTGAGGCCTCGAGTACACGGGGACTACTCTCGAGCATGAAGAAGAGTTACAAAGACCTCCTAGGACCTCGTGTCAACCATGCTGCGAGTATGAGTCGAGGACAAACTCTTCTAAACTCGCCAATTAGATCACCGCAGTGGGACAGCCCCTTTAGTCTGCCGAATAATCGTCGTATGGCAGAGCAACGCACCCAGAATCTGAAACGGAAGTTTGGCAAGAATACAAAATTTCATGAGGAATATATGTCTTTCCTAAAGGATATGATTGACAATGATTATGCCGAAATGGTACCAACAAACCAACTGAATCGAAGTGATGAAGAGCTTTGGTACATTCCGCACCATGGGGTGTATCATTCAAAAAAAGGGGCCTTGAGGGTGGTCTTTGACTGTGCTGCAGTCTTCAAAGGAACATAACTTAACTGTCAACTACTACAAGGTCCAGCCTTTACCAATTCACTCATTGGAGTTCTCATTAAATTCAGACAAGAACCAATTGCTTTGATGGCTGATATTAAAGCGATATTTCATCAAAGTATCAGAAAAACACATTGACTACTTGTGATTCTTATGGTGCTCTGAAGGGAATGCACAATAAGATCTTGTTGAATACCGGATGAAGGTACATCTCTTTCGAGCAGTGTCATCACCAAGTTGTGCGAACTTTGCATTAAAGAAGACCGCAGAGGACAATAAAGTTTGCTTTACACAAGAAGTGATATCCACTGTGAAGAATAATTTCTATGTGGATGATTGCTTAAAATCCATGTCTACTGAGCAGGAAGCATTTCAAATGGTAAAACATCTGACTTCCCTCTGCAATAAGGGAGGATTCATGCTTTCCAACTGGATCAGCAACAGTCGTTTTGTATTGGAAAGCATTCCACCAGATGATAGAGCCAAAGAGACCAGGGAGTTAGATTTGGACAAATACAATTTGCCAATCAAAAGAGCATACGGACTGCACTGGTGAAACAGATGTGTTCAAGTTCAGAATCTCGAATCAACAGCGACCATGTATTAGAAGGGGTATCCTATCCGTGATTTGTTCCGTTTACGACCCTTTGAGATTTCTTGCACCATTTACACTGCCAGCCAAGTTGATTTTGCAGGATCTTTGTAAGGAAAAACTTGGATGGGATGAGAGTATAACAAACTTCCTCTCACCGATGGACAGAATGATTAGCAGATCTCAACAAGATCTCAGAATTCAAAGTGGACCGGTGCATGAAGCCTACAAGCTTTGGTAAGATCAGAGGTGCACAGCTGCATCATTTCTCAGATGCCAGTGAAAGTGGCTACAGTACTGTTTCATATCTAAGACTGGAAAATGATAACAAAGAGGTACATGTTGCATTCTTAATGGGAAAGGCCAGAGTGGCACCATTGAAACAAATGACAATTCCCAGAATGGAACTTACTGCCGCAGGTGCGCACGGTACAACTTCAGACTAAGAACAATGTTTTAATAATACCAATAACCAAGTTATGCTTGCTTCTAGAAGGCGAAGGTGAAGATGGAAGAATTGCTGATGAGACTGAATGCGGATATGTAATGCATGCTATTTGTTGTTTTTCATATATGTTAAGCCTTCATAGCTACTTTTTTGAAGACTATTAGTAATTGCCTCGTTATACACTCAGAACAGTATGTAGTGGCCATTTGGCTTAACTCAATATGTTATAAATTATGGCCATTTGCCTTTAAAATTTGTCTGCCTGTATTTATGTGGGTGGGATTTATTACGTAGTCGGAGGCATGTTTGCTGCTGGGATTCTTGCGCAGAAGTTTGTAGTTTTTAATTTAGTCGAAGAAACATGGGGGGATGGCATAGCTTTCGACCATGTCGGAGCTTTGGACCATGCCGGATTTTGACCATGCCAGAGCTTGACCATGCACGAGTTTGACTACGAGTAAGATTAAAATGTTCTTAAACAAGAAGATGTTTGGATGAATATTTCACTGTTTTTACTACGACAATAAAGAAACAGACTGTGTTTTGAAGATTTATCTTTGAATGGCTTTGAATCTCGTGGAGAGCTCCCATGCGTAAACGAGGCTATCTCCTTTGTCTTCAACATAGTGGCTAGAGGAAGAAATTCCTTGAACGATATAATAATCTGCCACTGCATGTTATTCAAACAAGTTGATATTCTAATATTAAACTTTTGTTAAAATTGACAGTCAAATCCTTTAACAGCGTAGTATGTTGCTAATCTCATTAATTTCACTATGTTTCCTTGAATTGATTAAAGTATGATTTTAAGCCAACATTTATTTTACACTAGTTCAGCATAGTTTGATTTAGAGTTACAGTGTGAAAACAGGCCCTTTGGCCCACCGAGTCTTCCATCGATCACCCGAATACTAGTTCTATCCAACACACTAGGGTCAATTTTTTTTTTTACAAAAGTCGATTAACCTAAAAACGTGCATGTCTTTGGAATGTGGGAGGAAACCAGAGCACCCAGTAAAAACCCACGCAATCAAAGGAAGAATGTACAAATGCCACACAGACAGCACCCGTAGTTAGGATCAAACACGGTTCTCTGATGCTTTAAGGCAGCACCTCTAATACTGTGCCAATGTGCTGCCTAAAAACAGCAACTGCGGTTCCTTGTGCCTCCATCTGTACATTTTTGTGTTACACATCTTTACATTTTTTCTTTCAAGCATTCAATTTTCTTTTTGTACATTAGTAGAACATTAGCCATTGGCAAATGCAGTATTATTGCCCATTCCTATTTGTCTTAAGTAGTCAATTCTTGGGCCACTTTTGAGTGTGTAGCGAAGGACAGCATTGTTGAACATAGAGTTCAAGGACTTTGACCCAGTGATGAGAAAGCAATGGCAAATAATTTTTTTATCAGAAAGGTGCATTAGTTGGAGGGAAAATTGAAGCTATTAATACCTCACTAATTCTCATTTAATTTTTAAATTAAATCTTCCAAAATGGACTAGGGGTAGATCTATGAGTTGCTGATCCTTCTGCACTCTTTCCAATCATCACCTGATCTTTGACCTTCTACCTTAGCCTTCTTACACAAACAAAGATGCGACACCATACTCTGCAGTGGAGGGTTTAACCTGAAGTTCTCCAATAGAAAAGGCAACAAGGTGTTGGAGATGTGCCTGCCTTGAATTTTGATTGTCCTATCAAACCAAAAGTGAGTCTACAAGTGGCTTTGCTCTGCTCTGTAGTTGCTGCACTGGTTCCAATCAAGTCTAAAATCCAGAACACTTAGTGCTGGAGGTCCCTGGCTTTTCCACCACAACCTAGTACAATTCACAAAGAGAAAATCCATGCAGACTCAATATATCTAGCATATCCTTGTGGATTCCACTAATCTCCCAGCAAAAATATAGTGGCTCAATGTTACATTCAAAAACATTTAGTCATTTAGCTATAGTGAGGGCTAATGCTATTTGGGAAGTATAACAAAAAAGATTGCTACTCAAAATGGTTAACATTTCCAGCAGTGGTCTTAAGCATAAACTGTGTGAGATATGAGGTAAATTGCTAAGTTTTCGTGATGCAGCAATAATTACATCTATATTACTAAAAGTAAGATCTTGACCGCTTCTGACTCACTGCGATGTGATTTCCGAGAGACTGCCGCCACTTACGGCTGTCATTTTTGGCCACCTCGCTCAGAGCCCCCCTCCGCCAGACTGGACTGGAGGATATTTCCCATCGATGAAAAATCAGAGAGATATTAATGTTTTTTAAAATGTCGCCATTCTCTCTGCTGCCCCTGCTGGTGGGAGGGGGGAGGGACTATAAAACCCGGAAGTGGTGTGCCTCACTCAGTCTCTGCAAGATGGAGGAAGCGAGAGGGTCATGTCTCTCTAAGCTCTGAATAACACTGATCACCTGTCTACTCAACTGTGAGTGCCCTTAATGTGGTTTGAAAATGAAAATATGGTTGGTTTGAAGTAAAAAGGCACTGCAAATGGTTGTTTGGGGGGTTTGGGTTGAAGTAAAAAGGCACTGCAAATTGTTGTTTGGGGGATTTGGGTTGAAGTAAAAAGGCACTGCAAATGGTTGTTTGGGGAGTTTGGGTTGAAGTAAAAAGGCACTGCAAATGGTTGTTTGGGGGGTTTGGGTTGAAGTAAAAAGGCACTGCAAATGGTTGTTTGGGGATTTGGGGTGAAGTAAAAAGGCACTGCAAAAAGGCACTTACGGTTGTGATTTTTGGCCATCTTACTCAGTCCCCCTCCGCTCATCAGGTGCAGAAGATTCTTCCCCTCAATGGAAAATAAAAGTGTTATTAATGTTTTAAAAATGTTGAGAATCTCTCTCCGGTCAATCACGCCATGAAGGCCACACCTTTTCCGGTGGGAGGGGGAAGGGTTTATTAAACCCGGAAGTGTGGGTGTGGCTCAGTCTCTGCATGATGGGGGAGGGAGAGGTCATGACTGTCTGAGCTGTGAATCAACTGAACACACTGAATGTCTACTGATCTGTGAGTGTGGTGTTTTGTGTGGTTTTATGGTGGTTTTATGGTGGTTTCACCCTGCTTGAAATGGTATGAAACTGCATTTGAATGTGGTGGCCTTGCACCCTGCATGAAATGGTATGAAACTGCATTTGAATGTGGTGTCGTTGCACCCTGCATGAAATGGTATGAAACTGCATTTGAATTTGGTGGCCTTGCACCCTCCTTGAAATGGTAAGAAACTGCACTTGAATTTGGTGGCCTTGCACCCTCCTTGAAATGGTATGAAACTGAACCTGAATTTGGTGGCCTTGCACCCTGCTCGAAGAGGTACGAAACTGCACTTGAATTTGGTGGCCTTGCACTCTGCTTGAAATGGTAGGAAAATGGATTTGAATTTGGTGGCCTTGCACTTTGGTGGATCCACTACCTGTAACCTCCAGCAACCACCTTCAACTAGCATCGCAACTGGCTTCGACTAAAAAATTACCGATTTTTTAAATGGCAATCTATTTTTAGTCGCGGCCGATTTTGAATTTTTTGAAATAATCGCCGGAACATAGAAGAAGCGGAAACCACTTTTGACCATTAGGGAGACTGACAAAAACCTCCGGGAACCGCACGGAAACCTTGGGTGGGGCGCAAAGTCTCCAGAGGTTTCCGTTCAGGTTTCCTAAGTGGGACAGGGGCATTAACTCTCTCTTAAATCCATCCAGTGATTTGGCCTCCATTGCCCTCTGTGGCAGGGAATGTTCATGATTCCAGCATCTGCAGTTCCTTGTGTCTATGGTCTGTTTTTATGTAATGCTTGCTTTGACGTTACTTTCATTGGACTGTATTGGGTAGACAATGCCTGCATATAGCATGAGCTCTACACTCCAATAAAGTCTTACCCATTGTATGCCAGCTATGGAGTTGTCAGAAGAATCCGACCTTACCTTACGGCCAGTGAAAGGGGATCCTGAGGGCATCCATCTTTCTTCAGGTAGGTATCCTCCCAATCCACTGGCTACTGATATTGTCAAGGCCTCCAGCTATGTCCCCCAACCTCTACCCTATTTTCTCCTCAGCCAGCACCTGATCATCATGACTGATTTCAACTTGATCTCCCCAGCACTCCTCACAAAAGCACCCACCACTTGATTGCCTTCCCAGTCAACACCCTCCATCCCTGATATCTCCACAGTGGGATCTCTTCACATCTAAATTTCACATCATATTACCTTCCCCTCTTCATGCTCAATCCAGTTGCAAGCTCACTTCCACACGAGCATGGGGGGAGCATGGGGACTTGTTATGTCCATTCAGACATCATCTTCGGCCTTGAAAATCCCACCCTGAGAGCCTCCTACAAAACCTGCTCAACGTGTGGTATTTTCAGGTCTAATGACAGCAAGGCTGTTAGAATCCCGAGTAAATTCTGGTCCATTATCCTTGCACTATTTCTTCTCCTTAAATAATTTGTGAGGCCGATTGAGGCAAATATCTGCAAGATTTCCAGTGTTTACTGACATTCTGTAAAGATTTTGATTAAATGAATTGCTGTAATTAAGCAATGTTTCAAAATAAATACTTCTGAAACAGAAATTATTATTAAGCCATCACATCTATGTAACCATATGGTGAATGGAGGTGAAACTGTTTGTTGAAAATGTATTCTTGGAGTAGCAGAAAAGTGATTGAACAAAGCTAATCACAGTTTTTATTATCAGTGTTACAATCATCTCTAAACTGGTACCGTTAATGGGGCAACATCAGGCCCTTAGTGTACTAATTTACTTTTGTGAATTCTTCAGTCTTCAGACTAAAGAAGGGACCCGACCTGAAACGTCTCCGATCCATGTTCTCCAGACCTGCTGAGTTGCACCAGCATTTTGTGTCTTTTTTCCTAATCCAGCATCTGCAATTCCTTGTTTCTACAATTTACTTTAGTAGCTAACATGGATCATCTGCTTGTCTGCATTTAAATACAGAACTGTCTTTATTACAAGTAATCACTATAACAGTGCAAATGGTTTTGTTTTTAAGATAGTTAAAGGATGTTTGAACTATATATCTTATATACAACTCTTAAATGGTCATTGGTACGAAGCGCAGGGTTGAAAGAAAATGAAACGTGAATTTGAGACATTTTGCCTGTTGATGTAATTGTACTTTATTTCGGCAGCAAACAACAACTAACCAGAAGATATCAAGATGTAAAATGTAGAGATGTAGAATAATTTACATTTAAATGATTTAATGTAAACAGTGATCATAAAGGTGTGTGATCCTTGGAGACATTTACCTTCTATAATAAGTAATATTTCAGAAAGACCAACTAATCCTACATTTTAAAACATTTTATAATTAGGAGGTTGGCCCAAATTATAATTCTGGACAGATGACCAAACTTTCTGGTGAAGCTTTAGTTGCAGTGTATAGGGACATAAAATATCACCTGCTAAATAGATAGTTGTTGAATAATAATATGAACTATAAATCAGAATTGATTCTTGATCTTTTTTCTTTATAGTCAGGGAAATTCTGAGTTTCCATTTCTTGGAAAGTTTGCATACCATTGTGTGTCTCCTTCAGTTGGGCTTATAGGACTTGATATTACAATCCCTATTATAATTGGCACCTTCCTACTATCTTGAGTGGGGGTAGGGGTAAAAACTTCATTGGGGTCATCAGGTGGGCACCCTCCTTCCTTGGTGTTTCGTTGATAGGCCCACGACACCTCCAGAGAGCTCAACAGCAACACCTGGCATCCCAGGTGCGCTCCCCTCTGTTTTACCCCTCTTGCTGGTCATTTTGCAGCCCAGTTGGAGTCCTTCCTCTTAAGCCACAGCCAGTTGCTGCTTCGCTCGGCAGCCTCTGACAGCGACCTGACGGCTTGCCGGAAGGCCTGTCCTCGAACTCCCATTCCCTTCAGGAGTCTGGTTGTTGACATGGCTACAAACCCTCTACAACCAACCTCTACAGGGAGCACCTGAGTACGCCAGCTGCGTTGTTCTGCCTCGGCTGCTAAGCCTGAATACTTCAGACATTTGCGTTCATGCGCTTCACCAACTGCAGACTCCCAAGGCACAGTTAACTCCACAATGTACAGGGATCTCTGTGAGGTTGACCACAAGATGAGGTCCGGCCTGAGATTAGTTGTGGTGATCTCTGGTGGAAAGATGAGCTTCTGGTCTAGATCAGTCTGCATTTCCAGTCCCGGGCAGTGTCCAGGAGGAGCGGTTCCTTTCTTGCAAGTGGCTTCTCTGGAAGTTGTCCTGCCTTTACAAAAGGGGTGGTGTTCGAGAAAGCAGGTGTGGGGGAGGAAGGGCATTGGTGGTAGTTCTCCTTCCTTCCAAGGTAATCGCCAGTTGTCGCAGGACCTGATTGTGCCTCCAGGTGTAGCAGCCTTGTGAAATACTGGTTTTGCAGCCAGTGAGGATGTGCCTTAATGTTGCTGGGGTTTGACAGAGAGAACATGAAGGATCCTCTCCAAAGCACTGGTTTAGGTTCTTGGGTGTGGGAAGAACATCGTAGGTGGCTCTGTTGATGAAGCTAAGACGGCTTCCTTCCATGTCCCACAGATCCTTCCAGGTAAGCTTACGATGCTCCAGGTTTTCCCAGGTAGTCCATTGGCCCTGTTTGGACTGTGAGACTGCCTTTACGCATCTCTCTGCCTCCTCTTGCTGACGGACCTCAGCAACTACCAGCTTTCTTCTCTGGGTGGATGTTGCCGTGTGCCATGTGGGTCGACTTGTCCCGAGTCCAATCCCACCTCTTCCCTGCTGCATCTGTCCTACAATGTCTCCATGCCCGAGATCAGATTTTGCTTGCTGTACAGCCTCCAATGGGGTCCACTTCCTCCCAGTTGCCAGTCTGGGAGCAGCCGCTCGTACCGCATCATCTTGAGACTCGGTCAGGGTCATGTCCAGCCTCACTTTGGTGCATTTGTATTTTTCTGTGAGGCTAGTGACAGGCAGTTCCAGAGCGCTGTGTCCATTCAAGCCAATATTGTTGAGGCAACGCGGGAGGCCAAGCTACTTCTTGATGTATGAACTGACTGTCCTCTCCTGCTTCTCGACTTTGGTGATGGGGACCTCGTAGACCGTCAGAGGCCACATCAGACGGGGGAGCAATCCAAACTGCAGACACCATAGTTTCAGCTTACCAGGAAGCGAGGTCTTGTCTATGCTGGCAATGTCTTTGATATTTTTTCCCCTCAGTTGGTCACACTGGTCTGAGTCTTTGAGGCTTGCATTGTACCACCATCCTAAACTCTTGACTGGCAGCTCTGACACCATCGGAATGGGTGTTTCATCAATGTGGAATCGCTTCTCTACGACGTTTCTTCTGATGATGGATATGCTCCTGGATTTGCTGGGTTTCAACCTCATCCGGGCCCATGTTATGTTCGCATGAAGCTTTTCCAGCAGGCGCTTGGTACATGCAATGGTTGAGGTCAGGGTGGTTAAGTCATCCATGTAGGCGTGAATGGGAGGTAGCCTCTGCCCAGACTGCAGCCGTTCTCCTCCTATGACCCACTTGGAAGCTCGGATGATCATTTCCATTGTCATGGTGAAGGCTAGCACGGAGATGGTGCATCCTGCTATTATTCCCACTTCCAGTGATTGCCGTGATGTTGTGTATTCTGTTGTTGTAATACAGAATTGCAAGACTTGGAAGTAGTTTCTGACCAGGTTTGTAATGGTCTTTGGCACATGGAAGAACTCGAAGGCTGTCCAGAGGAGAGAATGGGGAACAGATCCAAAAGCATTGGCTTAATGGACATTGGTTGGAGGATAGGTAGGATAGTATATTCCTGATATTTCATTAAAAATGAGACGAACAATTGCACATGGTGTTTTTCTTCTTTCATTGTGTCATTCTAATTGATTTAATTTTCTAACAATGCATGTGAACTGTGCCAGCAGATATGTGGGAACCAGTCAAATTGAGAGTAATAAAATATACTCAGATTATCCCGTATTTTCAATAACTCTTTATCACATAAAGTTCGAAACGATTAAATAGATTGCATTGTTGTTGGCAGTGCTACATAATTGTTTGTGTGTGTGTGTGTGTGCGCATGTGCGTGTGCGTGTGCGTGTGCGTGTGTGTGTGTGTGCGCGTGTGCGTGCGAGTGTGCGTGTGCGTGTGCGTGTGTGTGTTTTTTTTTGTTTGTTTGTTTGTTTGTGTGTGATCACATCCACTCGAAGAAACTACGCACTAATGGGACATTTTTTATATATTCCAGTAGAGATTTAGCCCGGGAAATCAAAAATTGCCTTATCTGAAAATGTCATGCATTATTTCTCGAGTTATTTATGAAAATGTTCACAGATCTCAAATTACTTAGAAAATAAACGAGATGGTCTCGCTAATGATGTCACAATGGATCTGACTGCCTGCCTCTGCTCGCGCTGTGAGTGACGTCACCCCTGTTATGTCTTCTGTACTTCTTGGCTTCTTGGCTTTCACTTCTTTAAATTTGTCACTTCGCGTTTTTAAACTGCTGCTCTGGTCGTGCTGCGTGCTCCGCTGGGCTCCTTAAAGTCCTAGAACATGGCGGTGGCGGCCATTATCGCTGCACGGGCACGGGTGAGGGTGCAGGGAAGCACGATGGGAAGGTGACCGTGGCGGCCATTACTCCCTTTGGGAGAGGCCGTCTATGGAGACCTGCGATTCCTCCGTCGATCGCAGGGACTCAGGGAATCGTGACGCCTTTTCCTCGCTTGTGATCCCGATCCCATCTGGCGATATCTGGCCGTCATGGAGGATGACCTCCTCTCTGTCTCCCCCGCCCGATCGTCTGTCATGCGGGTGGGTGGGCTTCCCCTAGCGGAAGGCACGATCGGCCGGCCCAACGATGCTTTTGATCATCCTCAGATCGCTCAGGGCCTCGCTCGGGTCCATGCTGGCCGCAGCCTCGCTTGGGCCCGGCGCCAGAACGGAGATGAGGAAACACTTTTTCATACAGAGATTGGTGAATCTGTGGAATTCTCTGCCTCAGAGGGCGGTGGAAGCAGATTCTCTGGATGCTTTCAAGAGAGACTAGATAGGGCTCTTAAAAATAGCAGAGTCAGGGGATATGGGGAGAAGGCAGGAACGGGTACTGATTGGGGATGATCAGCCATGATCACATTGAATTGCGTTGCTGGCTCGAAGGGCCGAATGGCCTACTCCTGCACCTATTGTCTATTGCACTACTACCTGGGTAGATGCTGCCTCTACCCCTCCCCCTCCCTCTCTACCCCCTCCCCGGGGCAGAGAAAGAGAGAGAGGGAGGGGGGTGAGGCAGAGGGGGGAGAGAGGGGGGAGAGGGGGGTGGAGGGAGGGGGTGGAGGGAGGGGTGGAGGGAGAGGGGAGAGGGGAGTGGGAGGGGGGAGGAGGGGGGTGCAGAGGAGGGAGAGGGGGAGGAGAGGGGGGGGAGGGGTGCTTCGCTCGGGTACACGCCCACCTGTAGCCTCGCTCGAGCCCGGCGCCTGGTGGGGAGGCTGCTGTTCTATGACCTGGGTAGGTGTACCTCTACCCCCTCCCTATGCATCCCCTCCCTCTCTGCCCCCTCCCTCTCTGCCCCCTCCCTCTCTGCCCCCTCCCTCTCTGCCCCCCTCCCTCTCTGCTCCCCCTCCCTCTCTGCTCCCCCTCCCTCTCTGCTCCCCCTCCCTCTCTGCCCCACACACTCTACCCCTCCCTCTCTGCCCCCCCTCCCTCTCTAAGGAGTGGTGAATATTGGGATCTATGGGTGAGTGGTGGAGTATTGCGTTCGGGAACCAGCCCTCCCCTGTGACGCCGTGCGCCCCCCCACCCCTCAATCTCTCCCCCCCCCCTCTAGCCGTGCCTGCGCAGTTGGGGGTTATGCATGAGTGGATAGGACGGGGGATGGGGTAAAAGGAGTGAATGAATAATATTAATATAATATCAAGTGGTGGGTTAGTGTGTGTGTGTGGGGAGTGGTTAGTGTGTGTGTGACGCCGAAGGCCCCCCCCCAAACGGTTCCCACTTTGTCTAGTCCCCTCTAAAACAGTGGCAGCCTCGCCAACAGTCTGTCTCGTCCTTTTCTTTCTTTGGTGTTTTTAGTATGTTGTTAAATGTATGTTTTAGTGTATCTTTAGCTTTGTATTATGTGGGGGTTGGGGTTGGGGGGAACTTTTTAAAATCTCTTTCCTCGACGGAGATGCGATTGTTTCCCGTACAATATCTCCGTCCACGCTGCGGCCTAATATCGAGGAACTGGTGGCCTCTTGCTGGGGATCGGCTTTGGGGGCTCCAACAGCGGGAGCCTGCGGATATAACATCATGGAGTACGACTTCGTGGGGACCGCCTTCGGGAGCTCCTACAGCAAGAGCTTCGTCCGCCACGATCGCGGGAGCTTTGATCGCCCCAACACGGGAGCTTTGATCGCTGGCTGCGGGAACTTCGATCGCCCCGACTGTGGGTGGTTCGACTGCCCTGTCCGCAGGAGAATAAGAAGGAAAAAAGATAAGACCTTATTGCCTTCCATCACAGTGAGGAATGTGGGAGCCGCTGTGGTGGATGTTTATGTTAATTTTTATGTCGTTGTGGATCTTGTTGCTTTTTTTCTGGTATGACTGTATGGTAAATCAAATTTCACTGTACCTTTAAATGGTACACATGACAATAAAGGACCATTGAACCATTGAAATTACTGGACTTCTCAATTTTCCAGTTCTGGTGAGAGGTCTTTGAACTGCAAAATTCTTAATCTCCCTTGAAATGAGAAGCTTTCCTGCTTTACCTTTATTTACTTGGTTGAGACCTGCGAAGAGAATGTTGCTGGTCATTCTCTACAGAATTGTCATCCATAGTTAAGCAATATCTGACCTGTGTTGGGCCACTGTGACACATTGCATGTCTCCTGGAAAAGTGAGATCCACAGCCATTATGTGAGTTCCTAATTGCTTGCTGTACCTGTACATTAACGATTCATGTACAAAGTTACTCATATGCCTCTGCACAACAATCCTTCACCATTTAATAATATCATACAACTATTTTTTCTACCTAAGTGGATGACCTCACATTTTTCCATATTCAAAGGTCTCAAAAGTTTTAAAGGTCTTTTATTGTCACGTGTACCAATTAAGGTACAGTGATATGTGAATTACCATTCCATATTCCATATTATTGCCCGATCACTTAGCCTGTCTTGAAGTCTCCATGCACCCTCCTCACAATTCGCACTGCCATCCAACTTTGTATCTTTAACTCGCGTATAGATTCCCCTTATCCAAATTAAAGTCATTGATTGTAAACATCGGGGATCCCAGCGTTGATCCAGCTGGCACTCTGGCACTGGCACCAGTCATACATCTCAATACAAAAAGTACGTGTTTTTTCTGTTCACCAGTTAACCAACCCTTAATGCACAGCACTACTCTCAAACCCATGTGCTTTAATTTAATTTAAATTTTATCGGATTGAGTGGAATGGAATATTAAGCAAAATTTAAAAAAATGGAAATCCCAACCCCCCCCATCACATTTCTGGCCAGTTCTACTTTAGAATCAGTGACCAACATTATCTCAGGAGGTGGAGACTAAAATTAAGTATTTTTGTCTCATTTGCCATTTTAACTGTAGGCTGCATTATGTAAATATTTCCCTGATCACCATCATCAACTCACTCACTTCTAATGGGAAGTTATTGATTTAAAGCTGACTGTTTCTCCGCCGTGTCAGCCAAGCCTACCTGTAAACCACCCTGCGTCCTGCCAACCCCACCTTATCTCCCATCTACCCCAATGAATGTCTCTTGACCAGGTCCAACTTCATGTCAGCCAGCTTGATCCTCTCCCCCCTCCTCCCCCCCGTTAATCTTTCAATGTGTCCGACTGCTTTCAGGAAAAAGAAAAAAAGTAATATCGGATCATGTCATGAAATCTTACCGTTATTAATGAAGCCTATGTTGGGGTGCAGGGGATGGTGGGGAGAAAAGGCAAAGAGATATCAACAAAATGCACTTATCTTCACATGACATCCAATTTGTTTTCTGCTGTTTCACAAACCTCAGCACCATTTCAAATGGGTGAATTCATGTTTGGCAACCCATCTACCATTTCCTAGTGGGAACAAGGAACTGTAGATGCTGGTTTATACCAAAAATAGACACAAAGTGCTGGAGTAATTCAGCGGGTCATGCACCATTTCTTGAGAAAATGGATAGGTGACGTTACGGGTCGGGACCCTTCTTCAGACCCGTATCGTCACCCATCCTTTTTCTCCAGAGATGCTGCCTGACCCACTGAATTACTCCAGCAGTCTGTGTCTATTGCTATTTCCTGGTGTAGTGGTTGTTATTTTTTACAGTCCCATAAATGAATATTTAAATAAACACCTGCTGAATTGTATTCACCAACAGCATTTAGACCAACCTGATGTACAGGCAGGTAAGGCTTCTTCATATTTTTATTTTCCTAAAAATAAGAATACCCTCTTCAAATTGGCAATCTTTTGGGAAAATCTCGGTTGATTTAGCTTCAGGTACCAACTTAGTCTACAGTTACCAGGAAGAGAAGGAATCTCCCTCAATTCTTGTTCTGATTTCCAGTTGGATGTTCAAGTTATCTTTTGCTGGTAACAACATGGGAAACATTTACTGTGAAGACGGAAATATTTTTAATTACTTTATAACGTTTACTGAAAAGAGACACATTTTCAGAGGGAAAATTTGTCCTCCAGGATTATATTTTTCTTTAAACCCATGTGATTTTAGAAGTAGTTAAAATCTCCATGAAGTGCCACAGTGAAGAATTTCAATCATTTTCACTCTCGTGAGGGTGAATTCACCTTGGATAGTAAATGAAAAGAGATTGACAGAGTTTTGCATGTTCTTTTGTGTTAGAATAGTTTATTTTTAAAGAAGGGACAGTTTGAGTGGAATTTTATTGCTGCAGAATTCAGACAGACGATTATCTGTCATGTTCACCCTGGTTAGTGTGAATTAAAGTAACCAGCAATTTATCAAATTGTTACACAGTTGGGCATCCTAAATCTGCACATATTAGTCAATACAATTTAAATGTTTTAAAAAAGAATTTGAGAATGTGAGAGTTATAAAATGCGCACATGTAATACTGATAGGTGTGGAAATAGCACACACAAGGGTTGGGTAGAATTTCAACTTGAATTACCTTTGTTAACCATTCATGGTGGTATGTGGTTACACACAGCCGGCATGTTTATTTCTGTTTACTTCAATGGAAGTTAATGTGCAGGAAATGAGTACAAATGATAATTGATAATCTGGCTTGAGCAATTAAGGATGATTTTTTTTCTCCCATTCAATTAATTATTCCAAATGAAACAAACCTACTCTGTACCATGTGTAAGAAGGAACTGCAGATGCTGGTTTACACAGAAGATAGACACAAAAAGCTGGTGTAACTCAGCGGGACGGGCACTATCTCCAGATAGAAGTAATGGGTGACGTTTCGGGTTGAGGCCTTCTTCAAACTGAGAGTCAGGGGAGAGCGAGACACAAAGGAAGGGTAAGGTGTGAAAACGAGGTGTCAAACGAGATGGAGATAGTTGTTACAAAAGAAAAAGAAAAATGTAACAACAAAGCAAATAGAGATAAAACTCCCCAGGTACTTTCCCCTGCAATCGCAGGAGATGCAACACCTGTCCCTATACTTCCTACCTTGACTCCGTCCAAGGACCCTCACTTGAACCTCCTCCAACCTCATCTACTGTATCTGCTGTTCCAGCTGTGGACTCCTATATATTGGCGAGACCATGCGTAGACTCGGCGATCCTTTAGCTGAATACCTCCACACAGTCCGCCTAAACCTACCTGATCTGCCGTTTGCTAAACATCCTAACTTCCCCCCCCTCCCATTCTCACACTGACCTTTCTGTCCTGGGCCTCTTCCATTGTCAGAGTGAGGCCCAGCACAAATTGGAGGAACAGCACCTCATATTTCGCTTGAGAAGCTTACACCCCAGCAGTATAAATATTGACTTCTCTAACTTCAACCTGAAACATCACCCATTCCTTCTATCCTGAGATGCTGCCTGTCCCAGCATGTTGTGTCTATCTTCTCTGTACCATCAATGGTTAAGGAATACCATGTTGATAATAGCACATGAATGTTTATTTTAATCATTGTCTGTCATAAAAAGATACAGCATGGACTTGACCCTTTGTCACTTTGACCCTGCACAACACTGTTTTTTTTAAAACAATAATCCAATTCTAATCCATTTTATTCTCCTCACATTGTCATCACCTTGCCACCCCCCAAATTCTACCACTCATCTATACACTGTTTACAATGGCCAATTTACCTGCCATCTGCACATCTTTGGGATGTGGGAGACAAACAGAGCACATGGAGTTAACTCATACAGTCACATGGAAAACGTGCACACTTTGCTTGGAGGTCTGGATCAAAATGGAGCCTCTATGTTGACCTGACATTCTTTGCAAATTCAAGACATGTTTTGGATTGTGTAGCCTTGCATAAAAAAAGTCACTCAACCATCCATGGTCCAACCATACTCCAGCAATCTGAATCTTGCCTCTCCTTAGTAGTCCATTGTGATCCTCCTAGTGACTTAAGAGGTCCCAGTATTCACAACTATCAATATTGTAATTGTAATTGTAATTAATTTATTAGCCAAGTATGTGAACATACAAGGAATTTGATTTGCCAACAGTCATACAAAAAAGCAACAAGATACATAACCACATAAAATTAAACATACACTTAAACAGCCACCACAACGGTGTGTGAGAATCCCCAGGGCACACTTGCTATCCCCTTGCTATGATCATGGGCCTAATTTAACATGACCAATACATGAATTTTGGAGTTGCTCCATCCGTTGCAATGGTGAAGCATGCAAAGGCCTTTAAGAGTGCAAGGCCTTTTCTGCACACAAGTCACTTTGGGCCATGGTCCTCATGTGCTGTTAAATGTATAAATGTTTATTGACCAGTTCTGCAGTGCCCTGTTTACATGCCTTTACAAGTGGCATTCAGTTTCGAGAGGGTTATTGTATTAATAATGTCTCAAGACTATTTAAACACAGGTAATAAAATACATTATTTAATCAATCAAGCATTCTCCTTCTATACACTCTGAACCCCATCAAGAAATCAATCTCATCTACCATTTTAATTAGACAAATTGTAGTTAAAAAAAACCCATTATCAGCATGAGTCAAAAACAGTCACAAGGATGAAAGGAAACAGACATGAGAAAATAAACAAAAGCTAATGTCTGAAGAAGGGTTTCGACCCGAAACGTTGCCTATTTCCTTCCCTCCATAGATGCTGCCTCACCCGTTGAGTTTATCCAGCATTTTTGTCTTCCAAAAGCTAATAAAGAACGTGTTATAGATAAACACAAAACGCTGGAGTAACTCAGCGAGACAGGAAGCATCTCTGGAAAGAAGGAATGGGTGACGTTTCGGGTCGAGACCCTTCTTCAGTCTAGTTACGGAAAAGGGAAACAAGAGATATAGACGATGATGTAGAGAAATAAAGAACAAAGAATGAAAGATATGCAAAAAAGTAACGATGATAAAGGAATCAGGCCATTATCAGCTGTTCGTTGGGTGAAATCGAGAAGCTGGTGTGACTTGGGTGGGGATGGGATAGAGAGAGAGGGAATGCCAGTGTTACTTGAAGTTAGAAAAATCAATATCTGTGAAGTTAGAGAAATCATACCACTGGGCTGTAAGCTGCCCAAGCGAAATATGTTCCAACTTTTTGTGCCTGTCTTCGGTTTAAACCAGCATCCTTCCTACATATTAGAGATAAATATCAGAATGTAAACATGTGTACGTATATTTTCATCATAACCTGTAATAATTACAAATGAATAGATAAAACTATATGACTAATTACTTTGGTGATGGTAATGTCACATTAATCTTAGTACATGAAGCGTGTGCCACCTTCAAAAATTAAGTGACTGCAATACTTTTCAACATCTTAATGTTTTAGCATATTTTTACTGTTCTGCATTGCTTTGGTTTCAGATTTACAATTTATTTTGGCTGCTGAAGTCAGAAAGAGGATGGAACTGGAAGAATTCTCCAAAGGGAGATGGTACTCACGACCAGGCAGCCCCAACCATTAGTTTATGGATCTTTGCTGTGAAATCTTGAAGACAAGTCTATGATTTACTCTGGAAGCGTCTGAGTGGTAACAACTTGCAGAAAAGCGATGGAAAGGTGCTGATTTTGCATCTGTTTGGTGAACAAATGACTAACAGGACAATATATTATATTCTGAACCAAACTGCAGAATATTAAACACACTCACCATGCTAATATTTCATAAAATATCTGAAGAACATATTCAGGGGTGGGTATTCTATCTTTAAAATCTAGCAGAGAAGCTAGAAATTAGTCTCTCACCTGTCAAGGTTGCCTCAAAAGTAGCATGCTCTCTGCTGATCACATGTTTGTGGGTTAGCGCCCCAATGTTGAGCATATATGTATGCTGACTCTTTAGTACATTATTGGGTGCTCTTCACGGTAGCTCACTGTGTGCAAATTGGCTGCCAGATTACCTAAATTATGATGGCGGCTAACTGTAAAAAATAAATAATTGGCTATGAAGCTCTTTTTTTTAATCAAAAAATGTATTCAATTATTAAAAATAATATTTACAACACAATAAAACAAAACAGAACCCACCACCATAATACAAGACAAACAAATATACTAAATAAACTATTATACAACTATCTTACAATCCTTGTCAAGGATGCATTCAACCCCCCTTGGTGCCCAGCGGTCCCGGAAATCCCCCAGGGTGCCCGTGGAGAGCGCGTAGTCCCTCTCTAACACCACCCGGGCGCGGACCTAATCCTGGAAAAGGGGCAGGCAGCCGGCTCGTGCAGAGCCCTCTTCCACCTGGCGCCATGACTCGCGGATGGCCAGCTTGGCCAGGCCTAGGAGCAACCCAACCAGGACATCCTCGGTCCACTATGAAGTTCTTAGGAAGCACTTTCATGTAAAATAATAATTTCCTCATTTACTGACTTTGGGTGAATTTAGATTTACTGCGTTTGGGTGAATTTGGATTAACTGAATTTTGCTGTCTGAAACACAATCACCCTGCTTGATTATTTCTAAAGTCAACTATTGAGAATCAACGATAAACACAAAATGCTGGAGAAACTCAACAGGCAGACAGCATCTCTGGAGAGAAAGAATGGGTGACGTTTCAGGTCAAAACCCTTCCCAAAACGTCACCCATTCCTTCTCTCCAGAGATGCTGCCTGTCCCGCTGAGTTACTCCAGGATTTTGTGTCTATTTTCCGTGTAAACCAGCATCTGCAGTTCCTTCCTACACATATTGAGAATCAACTTAAGGAGTTTTGAAGATCTTTTTAGCTACTACGAATTGACTATTTCCTTCCTTTAAGGCATACCCGCATATCTACCACAAGAATTTCAACCCAAAGTTGGGAAAAGCAGAAATTTTTGGCAATCTATGCTGCACGTAAAAACATTGCTTTATTTTACCAGTTTAACAGCATGGAGCATGGAAATTCTTACAACAGTTTGTTCAGCTAAAGCTACACATTCTGTGCTTGTAGATGATTTGGAATTGACGGGAGTGCGTTCCAGCCTCCACAGACATGTCCACATCCCCAGATGCCATCAAAGAATAAAGTTGATGATCACATCTCTCTAGAGTCATGTTAATCTATTTGGCTCTGATATTTGATTATCAAGCCTGCCACAGAAGTTTGAATCATTTCTGCGTTGTAGATAACTTGGTCCCAAAGGGATCCCACTTATTGTACTCTCAAGGAGGATAACAATTGCTTGTCAGCCGACTGACAAGTGTGGGTTCAATTTTATCGAAGACAGTAATCCCTGAAGGTGGCATGGTGAGAAGTACAATTTACCATAAAATATGTGGCTACATTACTAATACTTTCCTCATTACACTATGAACACACCGTGCATTAATTAATTATTCTTGTGGAGCTTCAATAGTGACTTCCTGCCTTGCTGCAATACAATTTATGTTATCATTTGTGCTTGGAAGTGTGAGCAAGTGTTCATACGCGTGGTCTTCATGCCAGACCATTTCATTCATACCCAATGTCCATTATCAGCTGTCTGATCAATGACTGCTGTGAGCATGTTAGTAGGGCTGATACTCTTTTACCTTGCAAAGATTGACTTTGAGTTCCACCGCGGGGCGTGGACTTACCAACGGAGCCGATTCCTTGCCTGGGATCGATGTTCCAACCGCGGCCTGTGGACTTTACCATCAAGAACTCGCAGTCTCGGGAGAGACTGTGGATGTTGGGAGCTCCAACAATGCAGAAGGTTTGACAAGCCCCGACCCGGGGTCCGATCGCCGGCGCGGGGGAGCTGAGATTCCCCCTGATGCAGGAGTGATCGCCACGATGCGGAGGGCCCGAACGTCGCTGGCTACGGGAGTCAAGATCGTCCCGTCAACGGAAGGCTTGAGGCCCCCGACTGCGGGAGGACAATGAAGGGAAGAGATTGAACTTTTTTTTTTTCGCCTTCCGTCACAGTGAGGAATGTGGAGGAATCACTGTGGTGGATGTTAATGTTAAAATGTATTTTGTGCATTCTGTTGCTTTTTATTTGTATGACTGACTTGGCAAATGAAATTCCTCATATGTTGCAAAACAGTATTAACAGGCTAATAGAGTATTAATGTTTTGTATTGTATTGTCATAGTGTTATAGAGTGATGCAGTGTGGAAACAGGCCTTTTGGCTCAACGCCCACACCAGCCAACATGTCCCAGCTACACTAGTTCCACCTGCCAGCATTTGGTGTAGTGATGTTGTGATAGTGTGATATAGACTGAATCAGCCCTGATCGCTGGCTCGAAGGGTCGAATAGCCTACTCCTGCACCTATTGTCTATTGTCTATTGTTGGATAAGCTATGATGTGCCAAACAGTTTGATGTTCTAGATATCAGTGTTCACGTATTGTTCATCGACTACTGCATGGTGTTCGACTCTCTAAACTTACACCAACATCGGGGAACTGGGTCTTTGCTCATCCCTATTCAATTGGAGTCTCGACCTCCCCATCGGCGCACCGCAATCTGTACAAATTGGCAATAGCACTTGCTCTTTGCTGACTATCAGCACAGAGACATCTAAAGGCTGTGTGATCAGTCTCCTGCTTTACTCCCTCTATACCCATATCCATGTAAGCAGACACAGCTCCATTGCCATTGAAGCAATGGCCAGGAAAGCACACCAAAGACTACTTCCTGAAAAGGCTTAGGACGTTTGGCATGTCCCCAACAACTCTCACCACGTTCTACAGATGCGCTGTAGAAAACATTTTATCGGGATGCATAACAGCATGGTTTGGGACCAGCTCCATCCAAGACCATAAGAAATTGCAAATATTGTGGACGTGGCCCTGACCATCACATGAACTGACCTCCCTTCCATTGACTCCATTTACATCTCACACTGCCTCAGCAAGGTCACCAGCATAATCAAGGACAAGTGAGTGGGGGCGCTGTCCTGTGTGCGGCTGCCCAGCCAGCAGCTGTCTGTCTTTTCATCTTTATTTTTTATTTTAGTTAGTAAAGTGTTTTGTTTTGGAGGTCTAGACTTTTTTGTGTGGGGGGTGGGTGGGTGGGGGAAGGGGGAAACTACCTTTCAGGGTCCCTACCTGGCCGGAGAGGCAGCTTTTCTCCGGGCTGCAGCTTCGACCCGTCCTCGTGGCCTACCAGTGGGCCTGGAGCGGCGTTTCCTGTCGGGGACCGCCCAGAACCTCGGCTTCGGCGGCGGCGCAGTGCTGGGGCACTATCGCGGAGCGGGCGATGCCTTGCCCGGGTCGCCGTGCTGGAGCTCCGGAATGCTGAGACCGCAGGTGAACATCGCGGAGCTGCGGGACTGTGGAGCGACCAGCTGCGGGCGGCGGCACTGAACTTTACACCGGGAGCCTGGGATCTCTAGATGAGATCGCCAGTTGTGGAGCTCCAACCGGCGCGGCCTTGTTGGCTTCGGAAGCCGCGGCCCCCAGTGCGGAAGCGGCTGTTCCAGGGTTCCCAGGCCGCTGGGAGGACTCTCACGACGCCGGAGCAATATCACCCCGCGAGAACGGCCTGGAACATTGGGCCTCTGTAGAGGCAACTGTGGAGGCCTCAATGGGCCCGACTATGGGTGAACTAGGGTTGGGGACTGGACTTTGTACCTTCCCTCATGGTGGGAGCCATTGTGGGGGGATGTTCAGTGTTAAGACTATCTTGGTGTTATGTCTGTATTCTCTTTTTTGTGTGCTGCATAATGGCAAAAAGCATTTCACTTCACTACACCTGGGTGTATGTGAATGTGACTAATAAAAATACTTTGAACCTTGAAGTTGCATCCTGGCCACTCCCTCTTCTCTCCTCTCCCATCATGCAAACGGTATAGAAGTGTGAAAATGCACACCTCCAGACTCAGGGACAGTTTCTTCCCAGATGTTATCAGGCAACTGGACCATCATACCAATAACTAGAGCGCAGTCCTGAACTACTATTTACCTTATTGGAGACACACGGATTATCCTTGATCGGACTTTACTGGCAAAACGTTGTCATATATCTTACACTGTGGAAGGTTCGATTATAATTGTGCATTGTCTTTCCGCTGACTGGTTAGCACGCAACAAAAGCTTTTCACTGTACCTCAGTACACATGACAATAAACTAAACTAAACTAAATATTTCTAAAAGTGCTGCTGATACCACCATTGCTAGATGAATAATGGGTAATGATGCGTCAGAGTATAAGAATGAGAATGAGAATCTGATTGAATGGAGTGCATACTGATTCATTGCATCATGTGTAGGAAGGAACTGCAGATGATGGTTTACACCAAAGATAGACACAAAATGCTGGCGTAACTTAGCGGGTCAGGCATCATCTCTGGAGAAAAGGAAATAGTGACGTTTCATGTTGAGAACCTTCTTCAGACTTGAGAGTCAGGGGAGAGTGAAACTATAGGAATGAAAAGGTACAGAACAAATCAGAGCCAGATTGCATCATGGCCTGGTTTGGTAACTTGAACAGCCTAGGAATGAAGGAGACTGCAGAAAGTTGTAAACATTTCCTTGTCCATTACAGGTATTGACATCCTGACCATTGAAAGAATCTACAGGAAGCGCTACCTCAAGAAGGCAGCCAATATCATCAAAGACCCACATCACTCTGGTAACATTCCCATTTCACTGCTGCCATCGAGAACCAGGGAGCCGTTACTCTCCAAGAACAGATTCTCTCTATTAACTACCAGGCTCTTTGAACCACAGTGCATAACCCTACCTCAGCACCAAACCATTATGGACTTTGTATAGGTCGCACCAGGTATTTTGGTTTTCCATTTTTATACTCTGATTACTGGGTATCTGTTAATTTATTGCATTATTGTTTATTGAATATTATTTTGCTTATTTTAATGTGCCTGTCAGCAAGGAAGAACGTCATTGTTCTATCCCAGTGCATATGACATTTAACCACTTGACATTTGTCCTTTGATCTACTTCCTAATTTACTTGACCTCCAATAAGGATCATAAACTTCCCTTCCTCCAGCCCAGTTCTCCTCGACTCAGCCATGCTCCAGATCGCCAGCAGGCCAGTGGCTTTTCCTCTGGATCGCGCCGCCCACCCGACTGACATGAGGCCAAGACCTACAATGCCATGGCTGCCGGAAGAGGCCGCATTGATGTTCACCACCTCCCCTGCCGGTCCCAGCCCCAGCCCAGCGACTCCGAACTTCACAACCTCCCTGACCATGCACGGGGTGGGACAGACCGACACCACCTCCGATCCTTACCTGCACTCTGGCAGTCCGTGGGCCGGAACCATCATCTTAACTGGGTACCAGACCCAGTTCCAAACTGGGTGCCTCCATGCTGCCGGCTCTAACTGTGTTACGTGGACTGACTCTCCTGAGTCCTACTGTTCCCCCTCCCCCTCCAACAGGGAACTTCAATACTGTCACCACTGGGTACTGCTGCCCTGCCCCCTATTCCAACCATGCTATCTCTTCTACCTTTTGTCTCACACCTTCTGTCTTTTCATCTATGGCCTTTGCCCAACCACCTGCCTATCAAACCCCCTCTCAGCTGTATCAACCTATTACCTGCCTGCTCCGTCCTGCACTTTCTCCCTTCCAACTTTCTTCCCCCCTCCCCACCCTCCCTCACAATCAGTCTGAAGAAGGGTCCCAACCCAAAACGTCACCTATCCATGTTCTCCAGAGATGCTGCCTGATGTGCTGTTACTCCAGCACTTTGTGGGGTTTTTTAATCCACTTTGTTGCTTTCACTGCCTCCTCCTCAGATATTGAACAACAGGCGGGTGAAGGTTCAAGCCTTCCATCACTGAACAGCTTCTCACTTTACCATATTTCACTTACTGATTGGTCTTGATTATGGGTTGTGAAGCATTTGAGAACATTACGCATTTCTACTGGTTCTGACGCATGACCTGAATGACAGCTACGTAATATGGCCTGAGCTTAACCTGCATCAAACCTTTTCTGTTATTGAGGAGAGATTAAAAAGACAAGAGTAAGATGCTGAAGCAGTACAAAGGCCAAAGTTGGAATCCATGCAAACCTTCGGATATGGATATGAATTAATTGGGTTTCTTAATTTATCATTAACAGTGAATTAAGAATTTCCAGTGATCTAATTTGCATGATACAGTATGTGATTGCATTTACTGTTATATAACTTCCTTCATTGCTCCATAAACCACGTTAGAACATTTATCCATGCTTTTGACAGTCAACAAGTCTAAACTGTTTATTAAGACAACACAGCTACCAAAATAAAATCTTTGTAAAATTCTTAACTTACCATCTGAGCTGATACATTACAACAGCCTTCTGAGAATTAATCGATTTTTTAATATTTGCAACATGTAATGTAGAACTTGCTTCCTGTTTTATTTTATGCTTTCAATGCTCTGCACCAGAAGGCAATTAACAATATATTTTCAATATTCTAACATAAAAATGATACTACTAGTGAAATTATAATAAACGGCATTCTTATTTGTAATGCTTTTTTTTATTTCCATGCTGCAGTGATGCTCTGAGGAAACCTGTCACTTTCAATCAATATCAAGGAACTGTTCCACCAGTTTTACATGTTTCTCAGGTTAAACTGAATATCATTGATCAATACCTTTTAAATCTTTAAACGTGCATTTTTTTTGTCAGCACACAGATATAGCAAGCAACCTGAAATGTGAGTATTACATCAATGATCAAAGGCAGTGGACCATTATCTATTTTTATTTTATCGTAAGCCAAAGTTATTTAACGGCAAACAATTTCAGCTTTTGCCACTATCATTGCTAGGTGTAGTATAATTTATTTTTCAAAGGTAGCTCAACAAGGCAGAAGTAAATTGATATAACCTTTATGGAAGCAATAGTACTTCACGCATGTCGGTCTTGATATGTATCAAAATCTCAATGTAAGAAAAAACTGACAGTGAATTACAATTTTCAAATGTTTTTGACATATTAATTGTTAGTTATTTAAAGATACTATTTTGTATGACACTCACAACAGTGTTTATAAAACTGAACAGGAGACAATGCATTAATGGTTTTTATCATACAAGGTGCAATCATGCATTTGTAAGCTATTGCATATGACTGATACTTGTATTTCTTAGAAAAAATATTATGCTGAATTTCTATTGAAAATGAATATTGTTTTGATGCAAGCAGCAAACAATTTCTGTGTTATCCACTTAGGAATATTGTTTTGATTTTACAGATGAATAAGAAAGCTTTTATTTTTTTTACAACAGTTTTCTCTGGTGTAAAATGACACGTTTTCAACATTATGTTCGGTGTCCCTTGGTTCTTAAACAAAATCTCACGTCTTTCCTTAATGAAATCTGATAATTTGAAGTTACCACAAAAAATATATATTTAAACAGACATTTTTTAAATGCTGCTTCTTCTAGTCTACATACTAAAATAGGCTGAGAATCCTTGTCCATTTCCATTACAGGGACAGAATTATCTTCTCAAATAATGCAAATTACATTCTACAGGACTTTGATGAAAGCTTCTTCATTCACAATGTAATTAACGTATCTACATATTGGTCACCATTTCAGAACTTATAATTATTTTACATTTATTACGTATCAATTGGTTTTTGAAAATAATATTTGTCTAAAGTCAACATTTATCAGAATGGCTAAAATACTTGCTTATTCCACATCAATGTCTTAATTGTAAAACTGAAAACCTCCATAAAAAAATAATATACGGCAATGTCCTATGCTGCTCCTGATGCTGCTCTTGGAGGTTGCAGTGATACCCAAGGCCACGCTTTGTATTTAATTATTTTTGGCCCTGCATAACTGCAAGCAAAAAATCTGGACCTGATGTCTGCAGTTATGAATGTTTCTTTTTTTTGTTCATTGTTAGTCTGTCGGCAATTGATAACAAAAACCTATTGCATTTGCGGGAGAGACTGAAGTCTCTTCTGATGGATAAGAAATAAGTTCTTAATGTCTCGTAATTTAGGTCCTGGGTTGTCTTATTTGTTGGTCTAATGGCACCGGTGATTCCCTCCCACCTAAATGTTTCTTCACAACAGGCACCTCAAAACCTGTGGAGAAGTACCACCAAAGATGTTTGCATAAATTCCAGCACACCCGCCAGCAGTATAAGCAACCCAACATCAGCACTCCCACCCGGATTCAAACCACACCCAGCTGGCTCCAATGGCCAGGCCACATCACCTAATATGTTCCAAAACAGGCACATTATTCCACACTCTGTCACACTGAAAGAATATTGGGTGGCAATCAGAACACTTCAAGGACAATTCGAAAGCTTCCAAGAAAAAATGCTGCTTCAGAGTGTTGGAAACTTTAGATTATACTTTAGACTTTAGAGATACAGTGCCCCTCGGCCTACAGAGTCCACGCCGACCAGCAATCACCCCATATACTAGCACTATCCTACACACTAGGGACAATACAATTTACAATGTACAGAAGCCAATTAACCAACAAACCTCTACATCTTTGGAGTGTGGGAGGAAACTCGAGCACCAGATGAAAACCCACACGGTCACAGGGCGAATGTACAAACTCCGTACAGCCGGCACCCATAGTCAAGATCGAACCCGAGTCTCTGACGCTGTAAGGCAGCAACTCTACCGCTGTGCCACTGTGCCGCCCTTCTGCCTTGTGACCGCTCAATGTGGAAAAGGGATATCTGTAAAAGCACTGAGAACCTTGATAGAACCTTTATAGAAGCCCATCCGGAACAGCAGAATGAGAACATCAACTTCCATATTACCTCCTTGCCCCATCAAGCACCTGCTGTCCCATCAGTAGCAGAATCTGTAGATCCTGCATTGGCCTCATAAGCCACCTCAAAGCAAGTCATTCTTGGCCGCAAAGAACAAGTGAATGAGAAGAAAGAAAGAGAGGCCTAACTGATAGACAAGATCAGATGTGATAACTCCTGCAAACATTAAGTCAATCCCACGTGTTTTAAGGCAACCATCCTAGCACACCAATGCTACCTCCTCAAATGTTTGAGGAGATTCGGCATGTTGCTGAATATTCTATCGAACTTATATAAGTAAACAGTGCAGAGTATATTGACTGGTGTCATCACTGCCTCGTTTCTCAATTCGAATGCTTTGGAATGAAGGAGACTGCAGAAAGTTGTGGACATTGCCCAGTCCCACAGGTACTGACCGTCCCACTTTCAAAGGGATCTACAGAAAGTGCTGCCTCAAGAAGACAGCTACCATCACCCAAGACCCACACCACCCTGGCTTTCTCTCTTAGTTTAGCTTAGAGCTGCAGCACAGAAACTGTCCCCTCGGCCCACCGAGACTACACCGTCCAGCGATCCCCGCACAATAACACTACCCTGCACACACTAGGGACAATTTACATTTGCACCAAGCTAATTAACCTACAAACCTGTATGTCTTTGGAGTGAGAGAAGAAACCGAAGATCTCGGAGAAAACACACACAGTCACGGGGATAACATACAAACTCTGTACAGACAGCACCCGTAGTCGGGATCGAACCCGGGTCTCTGGCGCTGTAAGGCAGGAACTCTACCGCTGTGCCACCGTGCCGCCCTTTTCTTTTTTATATCTTTTTGCTGATAGAATGGGAGGGGTTGTTTGTAGGTTAGTTATTCAAAACTGGAGGAATGAATGTTCCTACTTTAAGGTTGTTAGCTACCCAAGCAGAATATGAGGTGCCGTTCCTCCAGTTTGTGTGTGGCCTCATTCTGGAAATAATGGAGGCCCATGGCAGAAAGGTCAGAATAGGAATGGGAAGGAGAGTTAAAATGATAGCAACGAGAGATACAGAAGTCCTTGGCGACCGAGTGCAATGGTTCAGCGTAATGGTTGCCGAGTCTACGCATGGGTTTGCCAATTGAAGGAGGACACATCAGGAACAATGGTTGCAGTAGATGAGATTAGAGGAGGTGCACCTGAAATTTTATACTTCTAAAATTTCTTGAAAGGAGTTTATTATAATAATAAAAATATATGATTACCCATTAATTTTACATTTCTTAGTTTGAATATTTAATATCGTTCTATGTACTACTAATAGACTTTATTTAAAATTAGTAACAATAGATTGAGCATGCCACCTACAAAATATAATTCCCTTTAATCATTACAAACATTTGACCATTTTAACATATATCCAAGGTTAGAAATACCAAAATCTGCAACAAATAGAACAAATAGTGATTTTCAATGTACCAAGGTAAAAATAAATGCAGATATTGTCAGAGCATTAGGAATAAAAGTTGGCAAGTTATGCTACAGCTGTATAAAACATTGGTTATGTCACATTTCCAAAACTAAACTAAACAAAACTAAACATTTAGATCATTATGTGCAGTTCTGATTGTCATGCTACAGGAAGAATGTGAATGCTTTGCATAGGGTGTAGAAGAGGCTCACCAGGATGATGCCTGGATTGCACTATATATACTAAAAGGAAAGGTTGGACAAATTTGGATTGTTTTCTCTGGAGCATCAGAGGTTGCAGGACCAACAGAAGTATATTATATTATGAGATGTACAGAAAGTCAGTCTTTTTCTCAGGGTGTAAATGTCAAATAAATGGTAATCTGCTTATCTTTAAACAGTGTCCTCTAGTTCTAGGTTCTCCAACAAGAGAATACATCTTTCTACATTCCCCTTGTCAAGACCCCCCATGATCTGATCTCTCTCGATCAAGTCATTGTTCTAAAATCCAGCAGACACTAGACTAAGTGGGACCCGTTGGCTCCCATGTTCACACGTTGGCTGGTCCCCCAATGCAATATTCCACCTCTCCACCAATTGCAATATTGGTGGCCAGGGGGGGGGGGGGCTTTCTGGAGCACCAGTATGGGTGTTGTGGGCTGAAGGGACAGGTTTCCAGAGGGCTAGTATGGACATTGTGGGCCGAATGGATTCTTGGGCTGGCAGCTCAGTCACTCAAGCCTGGTGTGCTGGCAGCTCACTCACTCACTCATGGCTGGTGGGCTGGCAGTTGACTCACGGCTATTCCTTGAAATTCCATTTCAAGCAGAGTGCAGGCCACCAAATTCAAATGAAGTTTCCTACCATTTCAAGCAGGGCACAAGGCCACCAAATTCAAATGCAGTTTATACCATTTCAAGCAGAGTGCAAGGCCACTAAGGTGACCTCTCCCATCTCCATCTTGCAGAGACTGAGCCACGCCCTCACTTCCGGGTTTTATAGTCCCTCCCCCTCTCACCAGAAGGGGCATGGCCTTCATGGCAGTGATTGACAGGAGAGAGAATCTCAACATTTTTAAAACACTAATAACTCTTTTATTTTTCATCGATGGGAAAACCCCCCTTGTTCTGCGCAGCAGAGGGGGGACTCTGAGTAAGATGGCCAAAAATCACAGCCGTAAGTGGTGGCATTTTTTCTAAAATCAATATGCAGTGCAAACAGGAAGTGGTCAAGTTGAGACTTTTAATTATATAGATGTCTAGCCTGTCTAACCTTTCCCAAGAACAAAAGCCCTTCTAGCTAAGCATCTAGTAGATCTTCTCTGAACTGGTTTTAATGAACTAACATTCTTCCTTATTAAAACATTGTCTTAATAAAGACATGAATGAAACACTGTTCACAATACTCCAGATGTAGTCTCACAAATGCCATAGCTTCATTGAGTCACAGAGCTAAATAGCAAGGAAACAGGCACTTTGGCACAACTAGTCCATGCTGACTAAATTGCCTCATCAAACCTGACCCAATGCCCTCTATAACTGAATCTAGATATATAGCCTCATTATGTCTCCTTCAATATTTACTTCTAGCAAATTCAGCCACTATACCATCAGAGCTTTCACTCATTACATATGACGGGAAGTTTTCAGCTTGAAACTTTAACTCTTTTTCTTACTAATGAAACGTAATTTCCCTTTATAAAACCATATTGACTCCGCCTGATTATTCTGAATTTTGCTAAGTGCCCTACTTTAATATATTTTAAAAGTACTTTATAACAATTTACCAATGATGTTAAGCTAATTGACCTGATGTTTCCTGCTTTTTTGTCTCCCTTTTGGAATAAAAGAGTTTTGCTATTTTCCACCTGAATGTAATCTTCTCTGGGGATATTTGGAAACTTAAAACCAATGCATCATCTTTGTCACTTGCTACCTCTTTTAAGATTCAAGAATGAAGTCCAGCAAGATTAAAAAATGAAGTCCAGCATGACCCAGGGACAGGTTAGACCACAAATTCAACTATTTACTCAGAACCACTCCCCCACGATTCCTAATTTGCAGCTATTTCTGGGTGAAGACTGATGCAAAACACCTGTTTTATTCAACTACCATCTTTAATTCCGTTATTAATTCTCAAGACACATTTTCTGTAAGACTCACACACAACTTTGCTTTTAAAATTTTTACAGAAATTGTTTTTGAATTTCTAGGTTGCTTTATCTCATGTTTTTTCCCCCTAATTAATCCAATGCTATTCTTTGTTTTTTTAAATTATTCTGCTCAATCTTCCAAAATTTACCCATTATTGTACATCCATATGCTTTCTCTTCAAGTCTGACCACCTCTAATTCTTTTGGTTAATCGTTGATGGTCATAAGCCAAGAGTGTTTAATGGTCATGTATATCAGCATGGAGCAATTACATTCATACCTGCAGCAGCTTTACATATCACTGATGCAATAAAATGCACATAATTATACAATAATCAGTGATACAATAAATTGATAATAAGTAATATGAGATAACCATAATAGTGCAAAACCAAAGACAATGCTGTATCCAAAGCAAAGTCCATGGAAGACCATATTTGCTGAGGTAGTGTTTAGCATTGTGCAGTGTTCAAGAGTCAAGAGTCAAGAGTGTTTTATTGTCATGTGTCCCAGATAGAACAATGGAATTCTTACTTGCTGCAGCACAACAGAATATGTAAACATAAACTTCATTAGATTCTGATGACTGTTAGGAAGAAGCTCCTCTTGAACCTCGAGGTCACGGTTCTCACGGTTCTCAGACTCCTGTACCTTCTTCCTGATGGTAGTAGCGAGATGAGAGTGTGGCCAGAGTACTATGAGGGTACTACAGTGTACTATGTTTACATATCTGTTGTGCTGCTGCATTAAAGAACTTAATTGTTCTGTTTTGGGAAATATGACAATAAAACACTCATGACTCTTGAAAAAGGCATCTAATATCATCCCAGGTGATGTTACTCGGCTTGGATATTACTCGGCTTATATTACTCGGCTTGGAGCTCTTCATCTCTCCCACAAACTGAATGTTATGGCGGTTGCCTTCTGGGACTGCTTTCCCTCACTGAATAATGAATTCTATTTTTAATACTATGTCCAGTTTAGCCTATTATTTGGTTGGATCAACAGTGTGTCTAAGAATAATTCCTGATCACTCATTATGAACTCGAGGGCCCTTGCCCACCTAATTTTTTTCAACCTGTATATAGATTTAACCTTCCATGGTTATTGCAAGAAAATCTGACAAGCTCCCGTTACTTCTCTCTCAGTATCCTTTTCATGGAATATGCGGTTGCAAAGAAGGTCTTGGAAAGGATCCAAAGGTCCTTGCTGAGATTCACCCCCAGCAGCTGCTTTGCATAGGTCACTCTGATGTAAGGGCTGTTTCCATGGATGCAGATTGAGATAAACATCAAGTGCTGCTGGAGGATCAGCAACCCAGTGAAATATGCACTTTTGCCTGCCTGAAACCTGTTGGTCTTCAAGTACAAAGAGGTAGATGATTGTCTCATCCACATTGCAGCCATCTTGAGAGCAGCGTGCTTTGGGAGTAAGATTCTGAGCAAGAATGTCTGTAAGGGAAGGCTGCCTCCCGGCACACTCTAGGCTGCAAGAATGCACTGAAACTTGGTGCAGCCAATGCAGATGCTTTGTGGGGAAGGACTGCAGCCTACAATCCTACAGGCACTGGGCATTGAGGGGCGAGGCCCACAATTAATTGAGGGTGTATAGTCCAAAGAGGCCATTTGAGTGACATTGGCGATTACTTGATGACTACAATTTTATTCTCAACTGCACTATGTAATGAAAGTAATTTACTCTTTTCTATTTCCTGTACATGCTTTTATCAATAATGTTTATTTTTAAATGAAAAAAATAATTTGAGTTGTTATTGCAGCAACTTTTCATTGCAGCAATCTGAGGTTGACTCAGATTCAGTTGCTCTGGTGGATAAGCTGCCTACAAAGTAAGTAAGTAAGTAAGTAAGTTTATTGGCCAAGTATTCACATACAAGGAATTTGCCTTGGTGCTCCACCCACAAGTAACAACATGACATACAGTGACAGTTACGAATGACTCAGAAAACACTAAACATTAATAATAATAAGACATTAATGATAAAACACCATTGATCAAGCATGTGAATCAACAAAATACCAGATCAAAGGGAGGCTAGAGATTTTTGGCTGTTGAGCAGAGCAACTATTCGTGGATAAAAACTGTTTTTATGTCTGGCTGTGGCAGCTTTGACAATCCGGAGTCGCCTTCCAGAGGAAAGTGATTCAAAGAGTTTGTGGCCAGGGTGAGAGGGGTCAGAGATGATCTTGCCCGCTCGCTTCCTGGCCCTTGCAGTGTACAGTTCATCAATGGAGGGAAGGTTGCAGCCAATAACCTTCTCTGCTGATCGGACGATTCGCTGCAGCCTCCAGGTGTCGTGCTTGGTGGCTGAGCCAAACCAGACCATGATGAAGAAGGTGAGAACAGACTCTACGATGGCCGTGTAGAATTGGACCAGTCAAAAAGGCACAACAGAGGATGTACTTCCTGTGGCAGATTGTGCTTCCTCAGCTGCCGTAGGAAGTACATCCTCTGTTGTGCCTTTTTGACTGTGGAGTCGATGGTAGCCCCCCACTTAAGGTCCTTGGAGATGATGGTTCCCAGGAACTTAAAAGACTCCACAGATATGACTGTGGTGTTGTTGGTGAGTGGGGTGAGGGGAGGGGGAGCTCTCCTAAAGTCTACAATCAATTCCACTGTCCGAAGAGCATTGAGGTCTAGGTTGTTGCGACGGCACCAGGACGCCAGCTGTGACACAAATCACACAAAGTTCTCATGTATATCTGTGGGGGAGATCAGTTCATGTATCACCGGTGTGTATGAAGTCTTGAACGACAAGTCCCAATTAAAATTTTCCTCCAGAGCCAGCAGAAGAAACTGATGTAGGATCCCATTATTGCACCATTTTAATGCAAGTTCTCAGGTGCAAATGTATCTCTACTTTCTTAAATTTCCACTGTATGATGGAGTCCTGCCACAGAGGAATTGATTAAATTGTCAATGATCATTCTAAGTTTACCAGATGTGTGTTTCATGTGCACTAATGCTCATGTCAACAAACCTGGCAATTTTTTGTATCCGTATACAATTCAGAGATCCTCACTTCTTAACACAATTTGCTCTTTCATTATCAATGTACTAGAATGGCAATGTAATCTTTTTTTTTGTTATAACAATGAAGCAAATATCTGTTCTCTTGATGTTGCCTTTCTTAAAAACAGACTTTTCAGTACCCTTCACGAGCTGAGTCTTATGATCAGAGAATGAAAGCATTAATGTTTTTAAGTAAAGCAGTTACCACACAAAGATTGTAACTAGCATGGAAAGACACAACATACTGGGGTAACTCAGTAGGTTAGGCAGCATCCCTGGAGAACATGGATAAGTAACGTTTCAGGTCGGGACCCTTGAATTCAGTTTGACTGCTCTCTTTTATGCGCTCTGTGGGATGTCTGGGATGTCAGAATAGCACGATAGGCTGCAAGAGTTCTTCCTGTCCCTACCATAACCAAAATCTGTTTTGCACAATCACACATGGAAACATTTTGATATTTAGAAGAAATAAATTGTCACAGAAAGTACTTGCAGAAATTTATTTATTTCTGCAGAATTGTAGTATTTCATTTACTTGGAGCCAAAAAGCATTACCTTTAACATTGCATTGTTATTCCCAACATCCAAACGTATTTAATCATAAAATCTATCTCTGTCACTGTCATTGTAAAACAAATGTTTTTACAGCTAATAGGTACTTTCACATGTCAAGTTACAAATCTAGTGGTTTAGAAAGTAAGTTCAGTATGTCAGGAAAGCTGTAGATCACTAATGACTTGAATTCAGTTTGACTGTTCTCTTTTTTGCACTCTGTGGGATGTCAGAATATTTAATTCATGATGTTAAAAAGATCCTTAAATGTCAGAATAATTATGTCACAGCAGGCATTTAAAACACTGGAAAATGTCATCTGACAGTGCATTTCATGCTCTTTGTTATTTTAGAAAACTAATGAGTGACTGACATATATAGGGGTCATTCTGCAAATTACAGCTGTGACTAAAGATGCATCATTTACATAATCCAAACTTTACAACATCCATCTTGCTTCATCCAGATCAGATGTCTACACACTACATTGTATCCCATGTCTCAAAAACATTCTCATTACTCTAAAACAGGGCAACGTCTATTATTTTTTATAATATTAAGCAAAATGCAGATCCTCCATTATTGTAATGGGCATTGTTTCACAGTCATAGTATTTTTGACCTTTTACTTTCTTTCAAAAGATGAAATATATGTTTTTTTTGAATTTCATACTAATTATGCAAAGAAGATTTTGAGGTGATGCAGAATGCTGGTAGTCAAGGAAACAAGGTCAAATAAATCATCCTTTTGGATTTGCAGTACCACACAGTCCACTCAAGCATTTTCAACATACAGTAAATAACAGAATCTCCGCTTTACATTTACATTCTGAAACTGAAATTTAAGAGCATGAAAATTTAAGATAGATTGTAATAGGTGGATTGTTACTATGGTTCTTTCCTCAGTGAATTTGCAGACGAATGGGCATTTCTTGAGGGGCGAATGATTGATACATTCAAAGAAAAGCTCCAGGAGGAGGGAAGGGGAAATGTTGGTATATAATCTATCCAGATCTATTATTCTCATGGTTTCAACATCAGTGATAAGGGTTCTAAATATTGACTGCTTAGTCTTTTTCTGTTTGATGTGGACATGTAACTTGCTAACTGGGTTCGGTGTGGGACTGCAAGCACATGGTGACTGCATGGTTGGCATCTTAGCTCTCGCAAATGGACACAAGTGAACCCCAATTATATTTTTGCAATCCAATGACTTCATACCTCACCTTTAGCACCAGCAAAACTTTTACATTCCAAATTTACAGTGCATTCAGAAAGTATTCAGACCCCTTCACTTTTTCCACATTTTGTTACATTACAGCCTTATTCTAAAATGGATTAAATTCATTTTTTTAATCATCAATCTACATGCAATACCTCATAATATAAAAGACAAAACTGGTGTTTAGAAATTTTTGCAAAGTAATTAAAATGAAATAACTGAAATATCACATTTACATAAATATTCAGACCCTTTGCTATGACACTCAAAATTGAGCTTCAGTGCATCCTGTTTCCATTGATTATCCTTGAGATGTTTCTACAACTTGATTGGAGTCCACAAGTGGTAAATTAAATTGATTGTACATGATTTGGAAAGGCACACACCTGTCTATATAAGGTCCCACAGTTGACAGTGCATGTTAGAGCACAAACCAAGCCATGAAGACGAAGAAATTGCCCGCAGATCTCCTAGACAGGATTGTGTCGAGACACAGATCTGGGGAAGGGTATAAAACAATTTCTGTAGCATTGCAGATCCCGAAGAGCACAGTGGCCTCCGTCATTCTTAAATGGAAGAACTTTGAAACCACCAGGACTCTTCATAGAGCTGGCAGCCCGGCCAAACTGAGCAATCGGGGGAGAAGGGCCTTGGTCAGGGAGGTGATCAAGAAGCCGATGGTCATTTTGACAGAGCTCCAGAGTTCCTCTGTGGAGATGGGAGAAACTTCCAGAAGGACAACTATATCTACAGCACTCCACCAATCAGGCCTTTATGTTAGAGTGGCCAGATGGTAGCCAATCCTCGGTAAAAGGCACATGACAGCCCGCTTGGAGTTTGCCAAAAGGCACCTAAACAAGATTCCCTGGTCTGA
Organism: Malacoraja senta; assembly: GCA_038087875.1. Lineage (NCBI taxonomy): Eukaryota > Metazoa > Chordata > Chondrichthyes > Rajiformes > Rajidae > Malacoraja > Malacoraja senta. The sequence continues at coordinate 338,447,037 of CM075977.1, read as the reverse complement.
TGAACCCAAGATTGAACTCTGTGGCCTGAATGCCAAGCGTCACGTCTGGAGGAAACCAGGCACCGCTCATCACCTGGCCAATACCATACCAACGGTGAAGCATGTTGGTGGCAGCATCATGCTGTGGGGATATTTTTCAGCGGCAAGAACTGGGAGGCTAGTCACGATCGAGGGAAAGATGAACAGAGTAAAGTACAGAGTGATCCTTGATGAAAACCTGCTCCAGAGCGTTCAGGACCTCAGACTGGAGCAGAGGATCACCTTCCAACAGGACAACGACCCTAAGCACTCTACCAAGTCAATGGAGAAGTGGCTTTGTGACAAGTCTGTGAATGTCCTTGAGTGGCCCAGCCAGAGCCCGGACTTGAACCCGATCGAATATGTCTGGAGGGACCTGAAAATATCTGTGCATCGATGCTACCCATCCAACCTGACAGAACTTGAGAGGATCTGCAGAGAAAAATGGGAGAAATTACCCAAATACAGGTTGAAATATAGGTGCCAAGCTTGAAGCGTCATACCCAAGAAGACCTGAGGCTGTAATCGCTGCCAAAGGTGCCTCAACAAAGTACTGAGTAAAGGGTTTGAATACTTATGCAAATGTGATATTTCAGTTATTTTTTTTTAATTACTTTGCAAAAATTTCTAAACAACTGTTTTCACTTTTTTATTATGGGGTATTGTGTATAGATTGATGATAGAAAAAAAGAATTTAATCCATTTTAGAATAAGGCTGTAACGTAACAAAATGTGGAAAAGGTGAAGGGGTCTGAATACTTTCTGAATGCACTGTATTTCCATATCGAGTTCAGATTCTCTGACTGCTGTGATGGGATTTGGACTTACTTTCATTATTTTATCGGTATCTTTAGAGTACTGGCCTAACAACATTGCCATTACATCATTACATGACTACACAGCTTCTGGCATATTATGTTCAAGAAGGAACTGCAGATGCTGGAAAATCGAAGTTACACAAAAATGCTGGAGAAAATCAAAGGGTGCAGCAGCATCTATGGAGCGAAGGAAATAGGCAACGTTTCGGGCCGAAACCCTTCTTCAGACTGATAGGGGGTGGGGGGCGGGGAGAAAAAAGGAAAAAGGAGGAGGTGGAGCCCGAGGGCTGAGGGAGGGATAGGAAGGGGAGGAGACAGAAGGGGCTCACAAAATAGGGAGAATTCAATGTTCATGCAGACTGGATGCAGACTCCCCAAGCGGAATATGAGGTGCTGTTCCTCCAATTTCTGGTGTTGCTCACTCTGGCCATGGAGGAGACCCAGGACAGAGAGGTCGGATACGGAATGGGAGGGGGAGTTGAAGTGCTGAGCCACCGGGAGGTCAGGTTGGTTTTTGCAGACCGAGCGGAGGTGCTTGGCGAAATGATCGCCAAGCCTCCGCTTGGTCTCACCGATGTAGATCAGCTGACAACTAGAGCAGCGGATGCAATAGATGAGGTTGGAAGAGATGCAGGTGAACCTCTGTCACATCTGGAACGACTGCTTGGGTCCTTGAATGGAGTCGAGGGGGGAGGTAAAGGGACAAGTGTAGCATCTCTTGCGGTTGCAAGGGAAAGTGCCCGGGGAGGGGGTAGAACGGGAGGGAAGGGAAGAATTGACAAGGGAGTTATGGAGGGAGCGGTCTTTGTGGAAGGCAGACATGGGGGGAGATGTGGCGAGTGGTGGGGTCACGTTGGAGGTGGAGAAACTGACGGAGGATTACTTGTTGTATGTGACGGCTGGTGGGGTGAAAGGTGAGGACTAGGGGGACTCTGCCCTTGTTGCAGTGTGGGGGGGATGTGGAGAGAGAGCAGTGTTGCGGGGTATGGAAGAGACCCTGGTGCGAGCCTCATCTATGGTGGAGGAAGGGAATCCCCATTCCCGGAAGAATGAGGACATTTCAGATGCCCTGGTGTGGGACGCCTCATCCTGGGAGCAGATGCGGCGTAGACGGAGGAATTGGGAGTAGGGGATGGAGTCCTTACAGGAAGCAGGGTGGGATGAAGTGTAGTCCAGATAGCCATGGGAGTCAGTAGGTTTATAGTGAATGTCAGTCAGAAGTCTATCACCTGCGATGGAGATAGTGAGGTCAAGGAATGGTTGGGAAGTGTCGGAAATGGTCCAGGTGTATTTGAGTGCCGGATGGAAGTTGGTGGTGAAGTGGATGAAGTCAGTGAGTTGTGTGTGGGTGCAGGAGGTGACACCAAAGCAGTCATCGATGTAGCGGAGGTAGAGGTTGGGGATGGGGCCCTGGTACGTAGCGAACAAGGATTGTTCGACGTACCCGACAAAGAGGCAGGCGTAGCTGGGGCCCATGCGTGTGCCCATAGCTACGCCTTGTATTTGGAGGAAATGGGAGGAGTCAAACGAGAAGTTATTGAGGGTGAGGACGAACTCCGCTAGGCGGAGGAGAGTATCAGTGGCCGGGTATAGGTTGCTTCCCTGGTCGAGGAAGAACCGAAGGGCTTTGAGACCATCCTGGTGGGGGATGGAGGTGTAGAGTGACTGGACGTCCAACCTGACCTCCCGGTGGCTCAGCACTTCAACTCTCCCTCCCATTCCATATCCGACCTCTCTGTCCTGGGTCTCCTCCATGGACAGAACGAGCAACACTGGAAATTGGAGGAACAGCACCTCATATTCCGCTTGGGGAGTCTGCATCCTGGGGGCATGAACATTGAATTCTCCCTATTTTGTTAGCCCCTGCTGTCTCCTCCCCTTCCTATCCCTCCCTCAGCCCTCGGGTTCCTCCTCCTTTTTCCTTTTTTCTCCCCGCCCCCCCCCCCCCTCCCCACCCCCTATCAGTCTGAAGAAGGGTTTTGGCCCGAAACGTTGCCTATTTCCTTCGCTCCATAGATGCTGCTGCACCCGCTGAGTTTCTCCAGCATTTTTGTGTACCTTCTGGCATATTATGTTACTTATTACAACCAGCATGTCGAGGCCAGGAAATAAGTCAACTAGTGTGTAGGAAGGAACTGCAGATGCTGTTTATACCGAGGATATATACAAAATGCTGGAACAACTCTGTGGGTCAGACAGCATCTCTGGAAAAAAAGAAATAGGTGATGATTCGTGTCTGAAAAGAAGGGTTACAACCCGAATTGTCACCTATTTCTTTTCTCCAGAGATGCAGCCTGACCAAATAAGTTATCTACTCATTTGCAAAACACAAATTCCTGGAGTAACTCAGCAGGCCAGGCAGCATACGTGGAGGGAATGGACCAAATTTTGTATTTGAAGAAGGGTCCCGACACGAAACGTCCCCAATCACGTCCCCAAAACGTCCACAAATGCAATCTGACCCACTGAGTTCCTCCAGCACTTTGTGTTTTGCTCACAAATCCAGCATATGCAGTTCCTTGCATCCCTCATCTACTCATTGGTTCAGCTATGTAAAGGCGCACAGGGAAGAAGGAACTCAAAGTCGGAAGTCAATCTAATTCAGGATATAAAGAAACATGAAAACTGAAGCAATAAAAGCAAGATGGGAACATCCCCCTTAAATTGTTGCACCATCACAGTAAATTCTGTTGAATCAAGTTTGCAGCTTCATTTACTGCCTTTTATCCAAATCCCTAGATGTCTCATAACTTAACTCAAACCCATTAAACTCAGACATTGATATTTCAATTGGTTCAGCATCCATAAACTTCAGGAACAAAAAAACCCCTCAACTAGACAAAAACTATGGGCACATATTCACTCCATAATGTAAGCAAACAAATAATTTCCATTCAATAATAAAGTAAACTGCATAACACTTTTCCACATCAATATTGCTCCGGTTTACTATCTCAGTGTTCTGAGTCATACTGTTCCCATGGTTTTCAGCAGGATTACCAGTCCCGTTCTCTGAAAAGGCTTTGGAATGACCAGTGGCGAATTTCACTGTCTTTTCAATTTGTACTGCCTTTCAAAGACATCAAGATGTAATCGATCCTATCTTCCTTTGGCTTATGCCTGATGAAAGGTGTCCTTCTTGTAATATGATATTTTAATTGGTATTTAGGACACTGATCACCTTTTATTTTTTAATTTATTTTTTTAAATTTTATTTATTAGAAGTACATTACATTACAACCACATACATTAGTACTCGTCATTTATATCTTCTTACAATTAATGTACTCCATTTATTTTTTACACTAGAAAAGGAAAAGATTGAAAGAAAGAAGAAAGTGAAGGAAAAAGTGAGTGTAGGAAATGTGACAACAAAAAAGGACGAAGACCCTATAAGAGCAAAATTAAAAACAAAAGAAAAAGAGTTAAGAAATAGACCCTAGGAAAGAAAGAGAGAGAAAAAGAGGAAAAAGAGAGAAACAAATATTTTTATGAGCATTACGTAAATGGGACATACCAACTCTTCAACTATCATCCCCCCTTACCTGACCTCAATTTTTTAAAGTACTTTTGCACCCTATGTTTGTAATAATTCTATAAATGCAGACCACGTCAGGTGGAAGTGCTGATCACCTTTTTATTGGTATATTATTATCACGTGTAATGAGGTATAGTGAGTCTTTGTTTTGCATGCTATCCAGGCAGATCATACCGTACCTGAATATAATTAAACCACACACGAATATGACTAGCAGTGCAAAAAGAGTCAGAACGAAAAGTTCAGAATATAGTGTTATATCTACAGAGAAAGTGCACTTAAAATATGTTCAAAGGACCATAATAGGGCAGATTGGAGGGGGCATTCAACAGTGGGAAGAAGCTGTTTTTGATTCTGATGGTACTAGCTTTTGGAGCTCAATTGGAGTAACCTATAAGCACCATTTTACTTGTGTGTCCAATCCCGCTACAGAGGAGCTCAGCAAATAGGCTTAAATTTACGGATAGTAACATTTCTGGTCGGATAGGTAGCATTTTACACAGCATCTGCAGTTCCTTTTTATTACATTTAGACTTAAATTTATATTTGTGAGGCTATCAGGAGTCTGGTAACGGTAATGGTGTGTAGAAAGGAACTGCAGATACTAGTTTATACCGAAGATGGACCCAAAATGCTGGAGTAACTCAGCGGGTCAGGCAGCATCTCTGGATAAAAAGGATGGATTACCTTTTTGGTTCAGGATCCTTCTTCAGACTGACTTCGCGGGCCTGGACCCTGAGAAGGAGTGTCCCGACCTGAACCATCACCCATCCTTTTTCTCCATAGATGCTGCCTGACCTGTTGAGTTACTCCTGCATTTTGTGTCTATTATGTCGTAGTTGTCTGCCGTCTGGATGACCCTCCTGGGGCACCTGCCTTCCTCTTGTGGCCCACCATTAAATATCATGTTAATGACTGTTCAATCTATAGAGGACATTCCTTCAAAGTGGAGCAAGCCTCCAGCAGGGACTACTGCGCAGCTGGCTGGTAAAGTCTAGCCAACAAGCGCAGAGCAAGAGCAGAAAGAGAACGGAGAGAGTTTCAACTCCAGGATAGCTCGTCAGTCAAGATCTTCCATATAATGTTGGCTGTTACCCATAGAAAGAACTCCAACTTGACACATAGAATGCTTCCCATGACTTGGCTCAGGGTAGCACAGACAAGTAGGCTTGATTTACTTGGATTGAATTTGCTATTCTTTTTAAACTCCGTTATAACATACAACCAAGACACTGTTAATCCCATGCACCTTAATCCTTTGGATCAGCCTACCATGGGGGACTTTATCAAATGCCTTACTAAAATCGATGTAGACAACATCCACTGCACTACCCTCATCAATCACTAAAAGGGTGTGCTTCCAGGGATGCTCTCAGTTAGCATGCAAATACTCAATGTGATTGAAATCTTAGCAATGCCAGACCTGGATGTGAGAGTGGGGGCAGGGGCAGAGATCAATGTGATGATTTCCGAGCTAATAACAGATAATTAAGCACGAGCTTCAGGAATGATAGCTTGGTGCAAAAAAATTTTCAAAAACTAAGTCGGCATTAGATGAATTACTAGGCAAGTAAATTCTCTTTAGCTTATTCGAAGAAACAGCGTTCTGAGCTTTGTATTTTAATAATCCAAAACCATTATGATATAAATTGATGCTCTTGTTTGACCAGATACAGTGCTGTAAAAAAAGATAAACACTTGCTCAAATGGATTCATGGCACACAGTTGACACAAACCCAAGACACCATCCAATGCAGGCTCAATATGTACCTACAGATTTCAGGGGCTTTATCATTCCAAACCTTTCATCGGCAGATATATTGCCATTCATTTCAGAAAAAAAAATCCTGTTATTCCTGCTGAACACTCCATGGCAGCTGAATAAAATTAGAGGACATGGATGCTAAAGTACATTGCGACATTAATTTGCGAGAAACAAATTAAAAATAAGTCATGTTGCTAACTGATAAACAGGGAAAATGAATTTCTCTTCTATTATAATGGTTGAGGTACAGGAAGGAAATAGGAAGGCAATTCCTGCCAGTAGTTCATACTCTTCCTGCAATTCCTTTGTGTGTCGATTTCTAGCTAAGTACTATTCAACTTTCAGTCTCCAGCATTTGTTTGGTTGCTGTATCTCTGTCTATCATGGCTTTCCTTTCATTTAAACTTTCAACAAATTCTCAACAACAATAAACGCCGTTTGAAATTGCATGCCGTGATTATAAAAGAACCAGAAAGGACCTTGAGCAAGGTTTGTGGATTTGGAGGATGTTTGTGAATAAAACCCTTTGTTCCCTCATTCAACAGATAATCTGAGTATCTCAGTGTAACATTGGGCTTTCATATTGACAGGCCAGGCATGATAAACTCTGTGAAATAAAACAAGTACACTTTTCATCATTTTATAATTTTGTATCCAGATGAAATCATCTTCTACGGTTTTAAAGGAGAAGGCTGCAAATTCTTCAGAAATATAACTACATTGATGGAGATAATGTAGTGCTGTCTGGATTGGGTACTGTCTGTGTGGAGTCTGCATGTTCTCCCTGTGACCACATAGGTTTCCTCTGGGTGTCACGGTTTCCTCCCATGTCCCAAAAATGTGTGGGCTTGTAGGTTATTTGGCCTCTGTAAATTGCCTCTAGTAGCGAGTGGATGAGAAGATGGGGTAATATAGCAATAGAGTGAATGCTTGATGGCTGATGGTTGGCTTGGACAGTGGGCTGAAAGATCTGTTTTCATGCAGCAAATTTTAATTCAATCTTCCAACTTAATTCAATTCAATGCAAAGTTGGAGGTTGATGGTTGGGTAGTTAGGAATAAAAACAATCCTATCTTACCTTCAGCTTAAAATTTATCATGAATATAAAATACATTTCCCAGTCATGTTGACATTGTTTATCAAAAATGGTAATAATAACAATTCTTCAGATTTTTATCACTTGATTTATTTGTCAGTTTGAAATAGAAATTGACATTATCAGTAAAAGATGTCAACTCTTGTTTGTATTCTTATCAATATTTTAATATGACATATTTCAATCTATCTATCTCTGCCTTAAAAATATCCATTGAATTGGCCGACACAGTCTTCTGTGGCAAAGAATTCCACAGATTCACCACCCTATGACTAAAGAAATTCCTCTTCATCTCCTTCCTAAAGAAACATCCTTAAATTCTGAGGCTAGGTCCTCTGGTCCTAGACTCCCCCACTAGTGAAAACATCCTCTCCACATCCACTCAATCTCGGCCTTTCACTATTCGGCAAGTTTCTATGAGGTCCCTCCTCATCTTTCTAAACTCCAGCGAGTAGAGGCCCAGTGCTGTCAAACACTCATCATACTGTATGTTAACCCACTCATTCCTGGGATCATTCTCGTACACCTCCTCTGGACTCTCTCCAAAGCCAGCACATCCTTCCTCAGATATGGGGCCCAAAATTGCACAAAATACTCCAAATGCTTATAGAGCCTCAGCATTATATCCCTGTTTTTGTATTCTAGTTCTCTTCAACTAAATGCTAGCATTACATTTGCTTTCCTTCTGACCTGCAAATTAACTTTTTGGGAAACCTGCACCAGCACTCCCAAATCCCTCTGCACCTCCGATTTCTGGATTCTCTCCCCATTTAGAAAATAGTCTACGCCTATATTTCTACGACCAAAACGCATGAATCAACACTTTGCTACTCTCTATTTCATTTGTCACTTCTCTGCCCATGCTCCCAACCTGTCCAAGTCCTTCTGCAGCATCCCTGCTTTCTCTGCACTACCTGGCCCTCCATCTATTTTCGTTTCATCTGCAAACTTGGCCACAAAGCCGTCAATCTCCTCAACGTGAACAGTAGCGGCCCCAGCACCGACCCCTGCGGAACTCCGCTAGTCACTGGCTGCCAACCAGAAAAAGCCCACTTTATTGCCATTATTTGCCTTCTGCCATCCTGCCAACCTGCTATCCAAGTAACTGTCCAAATGTTTTTTAAATATTGTTATCGTAGCTGCCTCATCTACCTCCTCTGATAGATTGTTCCATATACCCACAACCCTCTGTGAAAAAGTTGTCCCTCGTGTTGCTATTAAATCATTCCCCTCCCACCTTAAACCCGTGTTCCCTGGTTCTTGATTCCCCCTACTTTGGCATGTTTTTGATTCCCCCTACTTTGGGTTCATTGGCTTCACCTATTGAGGGATACACAAGTCATGAAGTAGAAGCAAATCTCATAGCCGATTGCCTTGAATGATACAAATGTTTATATTTTACAGTTCCCTTTGGAAACAAATATAACAAACAGCTCTCCATCATATGTCACCCGTTGTTTCCAATGTGTCAGTTCTGATTTAGTTGGCAACACTCTTAATTTGCGTCAATAAAATGTGGTTTCAAGACCAACAGCAAGGTTGTCACACGAGTGTAATACTAAGGGTATGCTGCACTGAAACTGTACTTTGTGGTCAGCAGTTCTAGACATTGGAAGGAATGTTAAAACTGCTTAATGAATCTCTCAGGTTGATACAAAAGATTTCATAGGAGAATTCCAAAATAAAGTTATTGTGGGAGCATACACGATACTTTCTCCCATTTAATATTACAAAGATAGATTATCTGGCCTTATCAAATAGATAGGGTGAATGCGCCAATATAGAGGAAACAAAAACCAGGGGACATAGGTTTAAGGTGAGAGGGGAAAGATTTAATAGGAACATATTTCAAGTATTGTATTCAGTTTTTGGCAACATGTTATAGGGATGATGTTGTCAAACTGGACAGGGTGCAGAGAGCATTTACGAGGTTGTTGTCAGGTCTCGAGGGCCTGGGCTATAGGTAGAGGTTGAGTGGGCTGGGACTCTATTCCTTGGAGCACAGGAGAATGAAGGATGATCTTATAGAGGTATACAAAATCATGAGAGGAATATATCGGATAAGTGCACGGAGTCTCTTGCCCAGAGTAGGGTAATCGAGAACCAGAAGACATAGGTTTAAAGTGAGTAGGGAAAGATTTAATAGGAACCTGAGGGATAACATTTCCACACAGAGGGTGATGGGAATATGGAACGAGCTGCTGGAGGAGGTAGTTGAGGCAGATACTATAACAACGTTTAAGAAACATTTAGACAGGTACATGGATAGGAAAGGATTAGAGAGATATGGGCCAAACGCCGGCAGGTGGGACTAGTGTAGATGGTACATGTTGGTTGGTGTGGGCAAGTTGGGCCGAAGGGCCTGGTTCAGTGCTGTATGACTCTATGACTCAATTCTGTGAGTGGGAGATGATTATGCATAAATAGATAGGCACATGATATTTAGATGACAAATAGGCACATTGATATGCAGAGGATTGAGGAATATGGATCATATGCAGGCAGATGAGATGTTTATCTTGAAATATAGGTGTTGGGGCCGCAACTGTTTACCATATATATTAATGATTTGGAAGAGGGAATTAGGAGCAACACTAGCAAGTTTGCAGATGACACAAAGCTGGGTGGCAGTGTGAACTGTGAAGTGGATGTTAGGAGGTTGCAGGGTGACCTGGACAGGTTGAGTGAGTGGGCAGATGCGTGGCAGATGCAGTATAATATAGATAAATGTGAGGTTATGCACTTTGGCGGCAAAAACAAGGGGGCAGATTATTATCTCAATGGTGTTAGGTTAGGTAAGGGGGAGGTACAGCGAGACCTGGGTGTCACTGAAAGTTGGCTTACAGGTACAGCAGGCAGTGAAGAAAGCTAATGGAATGTTGGCCTTCATAACAAGAGGATTTCAGTATAGGAGTAAAGAGGTTCTTCTGCAGTTGTATAGGGCTCTGGTGAGACCACATCTGGAATATTGTGTACAGTTTTGGTCTCCTAATTTGAAGAAGGACATCCTTGTCATTGAGGCAGTGCAGCGTAGGTTCACGAGATTGATCCCTGGGATGGCGGGACTGTCATATGAGGAAATATTGAAAAGACTAGGCTTGTATTCACTGGAGTTTAGAAGGATGAGGAGGATCTTATAGAAACATATAAAATTATAAAAGGACTGGACAAGCTAAATGCAGGAAAAATGTTCCCAATGTTGGGCGAGTTCAGAACCAGGGACCACAGTCTTAGAATAAAGGGGAGGTCATTTAAGACTGAGGTGAGAAAAAACTTTTTCACTCAGAGAGTTGTGAATTTATGGAATTCCCTGCCACAGAGGGCAGTGGAGGCCAAATCACTGGATGGATTTAAGAGAGAGTTAGATAGAGCACTAGGGGCTAGTGGAATCAAGGGATATGGGGAGAAGGCAGGCACGGGTTATTGATAGGGGACGATCAGCCATGATCACAATGAATGGCGGTGCTGGCTCGAAGGGCCAAATGGCCTCCTCCTGCATCTATGTTTCTATGTTTCTATGTTTCTATGTTCTAAATCATGTTTAACACAGACATTGTGGGCCTATGGGTCTATTCTTGTGCTGTACTGTTCGATAAATCCAATTTGCCTGGAGTGTTTCTCAATTCCAACAATGGCTCTCCTTCAAATAAATACTTCATTGTCTGTAAAAGACGATGAGACAACTCAAACTGATGAAAACTGTATAAATGCAGGTCTATTACTTAATTCCTAGAGGCTGCCATACCTAGGGGTTTGAAAGAAAACTCAGTAGGAGACAAAACTAATTGTTTGGAGTGTTTAAGAAGAAATATAGATTTGTTCCTTCAAGATATTCCCATTTACTACAGCCAATGAAATATTTTGGAACTGTAATTACTGTCACAAGCAAGCTTTACTGAGGGATACATGTTAATTGGCATACCAGGCAATCCTTTTTGTTCTCCAATAGAAAGAGCCACTTATAAGGTGCTTCACTTACAGGACTCAGAGTTCAATGGATCTTTATTGTCACGTAAGAAGAGCACAGTGAAATTCTTTTGCACAACCACAAATGTACAGTTGGCACAAAAAACAAATAAATGAACAAAACCGAAAGCACAAACATTCGAGTGTGCAAAGTCCAGTCCACGTGTTGGAAGTCCTGGATCGCCCCCAATCCAGGTTATGTGCCTCTTAGCTGAAATTTGATACCTCTGCCAGTGCAGCACCGCTTCAAAGTTGCACCGAGGTGTGTGTCTGTATTGAGTGAATTGAAATTCTCAGCAAGGCATTTGTTTGCCAGCTCCCATCGTTCTGGAGCTAGCAGAGGAAATCAGCTTGAGGTCAGACTGAAAGTGCCAGGTGTGGTATCATATTACTGTGGGTGGCAGCTTTTTATTGAACTTGTGTGCAACACATACAGTGGATAAAAGATGGATGGGAGGTGGGCATCTATAATGCAACTTTTATTTATTTCCTGAAATATTTATTTTCTAAAATAGAATCACCTCTGATAGAGATTTTTGTTATTCAACAAGTAGCTGCACAGTGGCGCAGCAGTAGAGCTGCTGCCTCAGAGCGCCAAAGACCTGAATTCAAGTCAAGTCAAGTCAAGTCAAGTGAGTTTATTGTCTTGTGTCCCTGGTAGGACAATGAAATTCTTGCTTTGCTTGAGCACAACAGAACATAGTAGGCATTTACTACAAGGCATTCTATAAATATATACACAATGGTCAATATACTGATAAAGTGTAAATAACAGTATTGGCTAGTAAAGTTCAGTGTTATGTCCGAGCCAGGTATAATAGCCTGATGGCTGTGGGGAAGTAGCTGTTCCTGAACCTGGTCGTTGCAGTCTTCAGGCTCCTGTACCTTCTACCTGAAGGTAGTAGGGAGATGAGTGTGTGGCCAGGATGGTGTGGGTCCTTGATGATGCTGCCAGCCTTTTTGAGGCAGCGACTGTGGTAGATCCCCTCGATGGAAGGGAGGTCAGAGCCGATGATGGACTGGGCAGTGTTTACTACTTTTTGTAGTCTTTTCCTCTCCAGGTCACTCAAGTTGCCGAACCAAGCCACGATGCAACCGGTCAGCATGCTCTCTACTGTGCACCTGTAGAAGTTAGAGAGAGTCCTCCTTGACAAACCGACTCTCCGTAATCTTCTCAGGAAGTAGAGGCGCTGATGTGCTTTCTTAATAATGGCATCATTGTTCTCGGACCAGGAAAGATCTTCAGAGATGTGCACGCCCAGGAATTTGAAGCTCTTGACCCTTTCAACCATCGACCCGTTGATATAAACGGGACTGTGTGTCCCCATTCTACTCCTTCCAAAGTCCACAATCAGTTCCTTGGTTTTGCTGGTGTTGAGGGCCAGGTTGTTGTGCTGGCACCATATGGACAGTTGCTCGATCTCTCTTCTATACTCTGACTCATCCCCATCAGTGATACGTCCCACAACAGTGGTGTCATCAGCGAACTTGATGATGGAGTTCGCACTATGTCCGGCTACGCAGTCATGAGTATAGAGTGAGTACAGCAGGGGACTGAGCACGCAGCCTTGAGGTGCTCTCGTGCTAATTGTTATCGAGTCTGACACATTTCCACCAATACGAACAGACTGTGGTCTGAGAGTGAGGAAGTCGAGGATCCAATTGCAGAGGGATGCGCAGATACCCAGTTCTGCGAGTTTGGTAACCAGCTTGGAGGGGATGATTGTGTTAAATGCCGAGCTGTAATCGATGAATAACAGCCTGACATATGAGTTTTTGTTGTCCAAGTGGTCCAGAGCGGAGTGGAGGGCCAGCGAGATCGCATCCACCGTTGATCTGTTGTGGCAGTAAGCGAACTGCAGTGGGTCCAGGTTTTTGTCGAGGTAGGGGTTGATCTGCGTCATGATCAACCTCTCAAAGCACTTCATCACCACAGGCGTTAGTGCCACAGGTCGATAGTCGTCGAGGCACGTTACCTTACTCTTCTTGGGCACTGGTATAATTGATGCCCTTTTGAAGCAGGTGGGGACCTCAGACCTCAGAAGTGAGAGGTTGAAAATGTCTGTAAAAACTCCAGCCAGTTGGTCCGCACAGGTTTTTAGAACACGACCAGGTATACCATCAGGTCCAGGCGCTTTTCGAGGGTTCACCCCTCTGAAGGATTGGGTTCACCCCATCTCAATCCTGTGTACGGGTGCTACATGTGCGGAGTTTGCATGTTCTCCCAGTAACTGCGTGGGTTTCCTCCAGGTGCTCTCGTTTCCTCCCACATTCCTAAGTGGTGCAAGTTTGTATTGATTGGCTTCTGTAATTTGCCCCTCGTGTGTAGGATGTGAAAGTGTGGTAACATGGAGCTGGTGTACGGGTGATCATAGAAACATAGAAACATAGAAAAATAGGTGCAGGATTAGGCCATTCGGCCCTTCGAGCCAACACCGCCATTCAATATGATCATGGCTGATCATCTAAAATCAGTACCCCGTTCCTGCCTTCTCCCCATATCCCTTGATTCGTTTAGCCCTAAGAGCTAAACCTAGCTCTCTCTTGAAAACATCCGGTGAATTGGCCTCCACTGCCTTCTGTGGCAGATAATTCCACAGATTCACAACTCTCTGGCTTAAGAAGCTTTTCCTCATCTCAGTACTAAATGACCTACCCATGATTCTTAAACTGTGACCACTGGTTCTGGACTCCATCAACATTTTTCCTGCATCTAGCCTGTCCAATCCTTTAAGAATTTTATATGTTCCTATAAGATCCACTCTCATCCTTAATTAGATCCTCTAAATTCCAGTGAATACAAACCCAGTCGAACCATTCTTTCATCATATGTTAGTCCCGCCATCCCGGGAATTAACCTGGTGAACCTATGCTGCACTCCCTCAACAGCAATGATGTCCTTCCTCAAATTAGGAGACCAAAACTGCACACAATAGTCCAGATGTGGTCTCACCAGTGCCCTGTACAACTGCAGAAGAACCTCTTTACTCCTATAATCAAATCCTTTCACAATGAAGGCCAACATGTCATTAGCTTTCTTCACTGCCTGCTGTACCTGCGTGCTTACTTTCAGTGACTGATGTACAAGCACACCCAGATCTCGTTGCACCTCCCCATTTCCTAATCTGACACCATTCAGATAATAAACTGCCTTCCTGTGCTTGCCACCAAAGTGGATGACCTCACATTTATCCACATTATGCTGTATCTGCCATGCTTCTGCCCACTCACCCAAACTATCCAAGTCACCCTGCAGCCCCATAGCATCCTCATTGCAGCTCACACTGCCACCCAGCTTTGTGTCATCCGCAAACCTGGAGATGTCACATTTAATTCCCTCATCGTTAATATATATAGTAAATAACTGGGGTCCCAGCACCGAGCCTTGTGGCACCCCACTAGTCACTGCCTGCCATTCTGAAAAGGACCCGTTAATTCTTACTCTTTGCTTCCTGTCTGTTTACCTGCATGTTAACTTTCAGTGACTGGTGTACAAGGACACCCAGGTCTCGTTGCACTTCCCTTTATCCTAATCTGACACCATTGAGATAATAATATTCCTCCTTGTTCTTGCTGCCAAAGTGGATAACCTCACTTTTATCCACATTATGTTGCATCTGCCATGCATCTGCCCACTCACTCAACCTGTCCAAGTCACCCTGCAACCTCCTTACATCCTCTTCGCAGTTCACACTGCCATCCAGCTTTGTGTCATCTGCAAATTTGCCATTGTTACTTTTAATTCCATCATCTAAATCATTAATATATATTGTAAATAGTTGTGCCCCAGCACCGAACCTTGCGGCATTCCACTCGCCACTGCCTGCCATTCTGACAGAGACCCGTTTATTCCTACTCTTTGTTTCCTGTCTACCAACCAATTCTCTATCCATGTCAATACCATGTGCTCTAATTTTGCACGCTAACCTCTTGTGTGGGACCTTGTCAAAGGCTTTTTGAAAGTCCAGATACACCACATCCACTGGCTCTCCCTTATCCATTCTACTTCTAACATCTTCAAAAAATTCCAGAAGATTAGTCAAGCATGATTACCCCTTCATAAATCCATGCGGATTTAGATTGACCCTGTCACTGCTTTTCCAAATGCGCTGCTATAACATCTTTAACAATCGACTCAAACATCTTCCCCACTACTGATGTCTATAATTCCCCGTTTTCTCTCTCCCTCCTTTCGTAAAAAGTGGGGTTTTAAACTTCCTTGATAAGGAACTGATCCAGAGTCGCGAGAACATTGAAAATGATCACCAATGCATACACGATTTCTAGGGCCACCTCCATGAGTACTCTGGGATGCAGACCACCAGGCTCTGGAGATTTATCTGCCTTCAGTCCCAACAGTTTACCTAACATCATTTCCTGACTAATGTGGATTCCCTTCAGTTCCTCCCTCCCACTAGATCTTCAGGACCCTAGTATTTCTGGGAGATTGTTTGTGTCTTCCTTAGTAAAGACAGAACCTAAGTACTTGTTTAACTGTTCTGCCATTTCCATGTTTCCTATTATAAATTCACCCATCTCTGATCGTAAGGGACCTACATTTGTCTTCTTAATCTTTTCCTTTTTACATATCTAAAGAAGCTTTTACAGTCAGTTTTTATATTCCCCGCAAGTTTTCTTTCATGCTCTTTCCCCCCCCACTTAATATATATTAATCTGAGTTCGATGATCAGCCATGATCATATTGAATGGCGGTGCAGGCTCGAAGGGCCGAATGGCCTACTCCTGCACCTATTTTCTATGTTTCTATGTTTCTGTTAATTAACCCCTTTGTCCTCCTTTGTTCTAAATTTATCCCAGTCCTCCGGTTTGCTGCTTCCTTTGGCCAATTTATATGCCTTTTCCTTGGATTTAACACTATCCCTCATTTCCCTCATTAGTCACGGTTGAGCCGGCTTCCTAATTTTATTTTTTCGCCAGATGACAAGTTTTGGAGTTCATCCATGCAGTCTTTAAATCTTTGTCATTGCATCTCCACTGTCAACCCTTTAAGTATCATTTGCCAGTCTATCCTAGCCAATTCCTGTCTCATACGTTCAATGTCTCCTTTCTTTAAGTTCAAGACCCTAGCCTCTGAATTAACCGTGTCACTTTCCATCCTAATGCAGAATTCCACCATATTATGGACACTGTTGCACAAGGGGCTTTGCACAACAAGATCTCTCACTAATCCTTCCTCATTACACAATACCCAGTCGAGGATGGCCTGCCCGCTAGTCGGCTCTATTCACTTGGACCATCTCCGACATCTCCCTACCGTTTCTGAATCTCACCGTCTCCATCACAGGAGACAAACTGTTGACCGAAATCTACTACAAACATGTTGACTCCCATTACTATCTAGACTACACTTCTTCACACCCTGCATCCTATAAAGACTCTATCCCCTACTCACAATCCCTCCGTCTATGCCGGCTCTGCGCCCAGGATGAGGTTTTCCGTACTAGATCATCGGAGATGTCCTCATTCTTTAGGAAACATGGGTTCTCCTCTTCCATTATAGATGAGGCTCTCACTAGGGTTTCCGCGATATCCCGCAGTTCCACTCTTGCTCCCCCTCCCCCCATGCGCAACAAGGACAGAGTCCCCCTTGTCCTCACCTTCCACCCCATCAGCCGTCGCATACAGCATATAATCCTCCAACACTTTCGCTACCACTTACGGGATCCCACTGCTGGCCACCTCTTCCCATCTCCACCCCTTTTTGCTTTCTGCAGAGACCATTCCCTCCACAACTCCCCGGTCAACTCATCCCTTCCCACCCAAAGCACTCCCTCCCCAGGTACTTTGAACTGCAACCGCAGGAGATGCAACACCTGTCCCTTTACCTCCCCCCTCGACTCCATCGATGGACCCCGCCAGTCTTTTCAGGTGAGGCAGAGGTTAACTTGCACCTCCTCCAACCTCATCTACTGTATCCGCTGTTCCAGGTGTCATCTTCTGTACATCAGTGAGACTAAGCGCAGGCTCGGCAATTGTTTCGCTGAACACTTCCGCTCAGTCCGCCTTAACATACCTGATCTCCCGGTTGCTCAGGACTACAATTCCCCCTCCCATTCCCAATCCGTCATTTCTGTCCTGGGCCTCGTCCATTGTCCGAGTGAGGCCCAGCGCAAATTGGAAGAACAGCACCTCATATTTCGCTTTGGTAGCTTACACCCTGGCGATGTGAACATTGACTTCTCTAACTTCAGATAGACCTTGCTTTCCCTCTCCCTCCACCCCCTCCCCCTTCCCAGTTCTCCCACCAGTCTTGCTGTGTCCGACTACATTCTTTCTCTGTCCCTCCCACTCCCCTGACATCAGTCTAAAGGGTCTTGACCCAAAACATCATCCATTCCTTCTCTCCATGATGCTGCCTGTCCTGCTGAGTTACTCCAGCATTTTGTGTCTATCTTCGATTTAAAGCAGCATCTGCAGTTCTTTCCTACACATCTAGTTAGTTCTTCCACATATTGGTAGCAGCGCTACCAATATAAAAATACCATCCCGTATACATTTCAGGAAATCCTCCTCCTCAGCGCTGCTACCAATTTGGTTGGCTCAATCTATATGTAGATTAAAGTCACCCATAATAACCACTGTACCTTTGCTACACGCATCCCTAATTTACTGCTTGATGCTATCCTCAACCTCCCTACTGCTGTTTGGTGATCTGTATACCACTCCAACAAGCGTTTTCTGCTCTTAGCTATTTCGCAGTTCTACCCATACCGATTCTACAGCATACAAGCTAATGTCTCTTCTTGCTATTGCAATAATCTCCTCTTTAACCAGCAATACCATCCCACCTCCTCTTCCTTTCTGTCTATCCTTCCTGAATATTGAATACCCCTGCATGTTTAGCTCCCAGCCTTGGCAACCCTGGAGCCATGTCTCCGTGATTCCAACTATATCATATTCCTTAACTACTAACTGCACATTCAATTCTTCTACCTTTTTACGAATGCTCCTCGCATTAAGGTACAAAGCTTTCAGGTTTGTTATTCTTATCTCCCTTCTACCTTTTGCTTCTGTTCTCCTTTTATGTCCCTCTGACCTTGCATTGGTTCCCATCCTCCTGCCCTGTTAGTTTAAATGTGACCTTTCCAACACTCTTTTTCCTGTTAACTGCACACATACGCTTCCACGTTGTTGCTTCCACCACCCCCCCCCCTGTTTAGTTTATATCCACCCGTGTAGCACTAGCAAACCGATGATCGACGTGGACTCGGTGAGCCAATGGGCCAAATTCCATGCTATATATCTAAACTAAACAAAACTACTAACTTTTCTGATTTAGTCACACATGAAAACCAAATAGCTTCAGCTGCAGTGGAATTCTGCTGCTGGATTTATCTGTATCCATCGGTAACCAATGTAAATATAGTTGCCAGATATTTATCTCAACATCCAGAAATCAGTGACACTTCCTGCAACATTTTCCTGTCATCATTTCTCTGTTGCAGTTTGATTGCCTCAAAGGAAGCAGCAACAAATTGTAACTAATTCACAAGTGAGCAGAGATCTACAAAACGACCATTAGAAAAATTGCTGCTATATGAGAAAACAGCAATTGCTGAACAGTTCTTTAGAAGAGCTTGCAAATAAAGTAAAGAAGTAAAGGCAATAAAAAAGTCCTGAAATGACCAATGTTTAAAATATGGTTTGTAATAAATTACAAAATATTGCAAATTACAACCTACCCAACTTTTAGTTTAGTTTAGTTTAGAGATACAGCTTGGAAACAGGCCGCTCGGTACACCAATGCCGAGCCGACCAGTGATCCCTACACACTAACACTATCCTACACACACTGGGGATAATTTACAATTTTACCAAGCCAATTAGCCTACAAACCAGTACGTCTTTGGAGTGTGGGAGGAAACTGGAGATCCCAGAGAAAACCTGGATAACCTGGATAACTGCCATGGGGCGAAAGTACAGACCAGGTCACGGGAGAACCTACAAACTCTGTACAGACAGCACCCGTAGTCAGGATCTAACCCGGGTCTCTGGCGCTGTCAGGCAGCAGCTCTATCGCTGTGCCACCGTGCCGCCCTTAGTTAAGTTTATTTTTTCAAATGATTATTATGCAATTACCAACACCAGAATAACTCTCTTAATTTACAATATGTACCAGCTGGATTTCTGAATTTCTGTAATTCTTTAATTGGACATTTTCTCATTGAGTGATAGAGATATAGAGCATGGAGACAGGCCACTCAGGCAAACTCATCAACACTGACCAAATTGTCTTTCTAAGCTACTGACATAAACCTGTGTTTTACCCATCTCTATCAAAACCTTTCTGCTGACTGGTTAGCACGTAACAAAAGCTTTTCACTGTATCGCGGTACACGTGGCAATAAACTAAATTGATACTGAGAGTATATTGGAAACAAGATGAATTTTAGAATCTATTTTCAATACGGAGGAAGGGACTATTTGCACGCATAGAATTTTTTGTTTGTATTTAGAAATTATTGTTTACAGAAAGTGCCATTAGAATTTTTAGTACAAATGTCTTACTGTGTCTTTGTTCATTATGCAAATATTTAACTGTGTTTTTCCACCCCAGACCTGTGATTAAGAAGCTTAGCTGAAATTAATGGGGAAATTGTAACTACGGGTGGAAATCCACAGATTATTGTGCAAGTCAAGTCACATTTATTTATATAGCACATTTAAAAAACAACTCTCCTTTTCTACACTTGCACTTTTTCCTTCACTTTCTTCTCTCTTTCAATCTTTTCTTTCTCTAGTGTAAAAAAATAAATAAAGGGAGTACATTAACTGTAAGAAGATATAAATGACGAGTATTAATGTATGTGGTTGTAATGTAATGTACTTCTAATAAATAAAAATTAAAAATAAAATAAAAAACAACTCTCGTTTGCCAAAGTGCTTTACATTCGTTATCAGAATAGTATAAACAAACAAACTACATACATATATACATGTAGCCCTCGCTCAGAACGTCAAGAAAGGCTTGGGAGTATAGATAAGATTTTAGTCTTGACTTAAAGGAGTCGATGGAGGGGTCAGGTCTGATGGGAGGGGGGATGCTGTTCCACAGTCTAGAAGCTGCAACCGCAAAGGCGCGGTCGCCCCTGAGCTTATGCCTAGACCGCGGGATATTCAGCAACCCCAAGTCGGACGATCTGAGGGACCTGGAGGTGGAGTGGTGGGTAAGAAGACTTTTAATGTAGGTGGGGGCCAAGCCCATTGAGGGCTTTGTAGACATAGAGGAGGATCTTGAAATGTATACGGAACCGCACAGGGAGCCAGTGGAGAGAGGCCAGGATCGGGATGATGTAGTCCCTTTTTCGGGTGCCCGTCAGGAGTCTCGCTGCGGCGTTTTGGACCAGTTGCAGGCGGGACAGGGAAGATTGGCTGATGCCAGTGTAAAGGGAGTTGCAGTAATCTAGGCGGGAGGAGATAAATGCGTGGATGATCTTTTCGAGGTCATCAAAGTGGAGGAATTGTTTTATTTTAGCTATCGTCCGAAGCTGAAAGAAGCTAGCTTTTACCACGGCATTGACTTGTTTGTCAAATTTCAGTGCTGAGTCAAATATCACGCCAAGGTTTTTGACATGAGGTTTGAGTAGTGGGGTAAGGCTTCCAAGGCTGCCTGCTATCATTTTGATTGAGTCCGAGGGGCCGAGAAGGATGACCTCAGACTTACTCTCGTTTAGTTGGAGGAAGGTCTGGGCCATCCAACACTTTATATCCTCGAGGCAGTGGGTAAGGTTAAACAGATTTGATTGGTTTTTGGGCTTCAGGGGGAGATAGAGTTGTGTATCGTCGGCGCAGCATGGAAGGAAATGCCGTGCCTTTCAATGACGGCCTAAGGGGAGCATATACAGGGAGAAGAGAATGGGGCCAAGGATGGAACCTTGTGGAACCCCACAGCAGAGATTAGCTGGGGAGGAGAAAGAGTTGCCTATGTTAGTCGAGAAACTCCTACTTTTGAGGTAGGAGATGAACCAGCTCAGGGCAGTGCCATCAATACCAACCCCGTACCGGAGACGGTCAATTAGGATGGTGTGGTCGACAGTATCAAATGCTGCACTGAGGTCAAGAAGGAGCAGGATTGCACAGTCGCCGGAGTCAACGGTGAGCAGTAGGTCATTGTGTACCTTCAACAAGGCAGACTCTGTGCTATGGTGAGCCCTGAAACCTGATTGGAAAGTTTCCAAGATAGTGTTTTGGTGAAGGTAAGGCATATGTTGACTTAAAATTACCTTTTCAAGGGCTTTTGAGAGGAAAGGCAGTTTAGAAATGGGTCTGTAGTTGCTTGGCAAGGTGGGGTCAAGGTTAGTTTTTTTCAGGAGTGGCTGGACCACCGCATGCTTGAAGCAGGTAGGTACAGTCCAGTGGCCAGAGAGCTGTTGAAGATGGCGAGGATGCTGGGACCGGCTGTTGTAATGACGTCCTTTAGGAGGGCAGAGGGGACAGGGGACCTTGGAATTATGAGCGTTTTTGGAGATAAGGGTGGAAAAGTATTTAGTTCTTGCAGATTTTACCGCTTCCTGGTAATTGTTTTTCAGGAGTTCAAAGGAAATTTGAAGCTTATCAGATTTGTACTTCCGTTCTGATTTTCTGCATTCTCTGACTTAGGTGGAGTCATTGAGCCACGGCTCGCCTTTAGGCTTAGGCTTTTTCATTTTAAGAGGAGCAAAAGAATCCAGGATGGAAGAGGAGGTAGTATTGAATAGCGAAATGAGGTCGTCGGTACTGAGATGGGGGGTAGACGCCTCAATAGTGCAGATGTTGGGGGCGGCTATGAGAGCCTCAGAGAACTTACTGGTCGTCGTGGAGTTAACGTAGCGGGAGTAGCGAGCGGGGAGATGGGATTTTGAGGGAGAGAAAGGCAGAGATATATATCAAATATAATAGCACTATGGTCAGACAGGCAGGCATCAATAATATCTGTGTTACAAATTGGGAGACCAGACGAAAGCAGGACCAGGTCTAGTGTATGGCCAAACTTGTGCGTGGGTCTAGTGGTGAGTAGAGACAGATTGAAGGACTCAACCAGGTTCATAAATTCACTCACAAGAGGCATCGTGGGACAGCAAACGTGAATGTTAAAGTCACCAAGAATCAGGACCCGGTTAAATTTGGGCAACAAGCTAACGATAAGATCACCAAATTGTGAGATAAAGTCCTTATTCGTTTTTGGTGCGCGATACACAAGAACAATAAAAAGCAGACAGATTAGACCAACTATGATTAGTTGATGTTCAAAACTGGAGATGTGATCAGTGTTCAGAAGGTGGCAGTTGAAATTCTTCTTAAACACAGTGGCTAGGCCCCCACCGCGACCTGAGAGCCTGGGCGAGCTGAAAAAGTTACAGGTATCGGGGCAGTCTTCACACAGGGCCTGGCTGGGAGCCCGCAGGCCGACAGACCGGGGTACAGGAGGATCGACCGGAGAAAAGCATACCTGGGCTCAAGGGACCACCGATGGATGGAGCGGTAGGGCCGACCAGGTCCATCCTCACCGCGCTGGGCAAGGTAAGTTGATGTTAAACGGGCAAGGCTTCATTAGTGTTGAGGACATGAACTTTGCACTTGAGGTAGCTTCGTATGTTTGACTGCCAAATATCAGCCTAGCTCAGAGCCATCCTGTGTTGCATGTAGTCACCAAGTTGTGAGGTTGGATGTGTGGTATGAGCATGGATAAAATAAACCAGCATGGGTGGGGCGAGGGTGCACATAGAAAGAAAGTGTCTGAAGCAAAGAATACGAAAGGGTTAAACCAGCAATGTCAGCTTTATGACCAAATTGGTGAGAACATTAACTTGCTTCCACCCTGCTTGGTCATGTTGAGTGGTTTATGAACCACTTATGAACCACTTTATGTGGTTTATGGGCCCAGTATGCTTGGGTCAGCAGAGCTTGAAACCTTTTTTGTGAGACCTAAACATCCGGAGAAAACCCACGAGGTCACAGGAAGAATGTACAAACTCCACACAGACAGTGCCCGTAGTCACGATCGAATCCGGGTCTCTGGCACTGTGAGACAGCAGCTCTACCGCTGAGCCACTGTGCCGCCCTTTGCTGACTACGGAAAAAAAAATTCAGTGGTGCTTTTGGTAGAGCTGTTATCTCACAGCACCAGAGACCTAGGTAGTGTCTGTTTAGAGTTTTCATGTTATCCCTGTAACCATGTGGGTTTTCTGCGGGAGCTCTGGTTTCCTCTCACATCCCCAAAACGTGCAGGTTTGTAGGGTAATTGTCATATGTAAATTACCACTAGTGTGTTGGGACTAGATGAGAAAGTGGGATAAGTTAGTAATAGTGTGTGGGTGTTCAATGGTCAGCGTGGACTTGATGGGCTGAAGGGCCTGTTTCCATAATGTGTTTCTAAATCTAAAGTTAAAGCTGTGGGCTTTGGATAATAAACATTGTTTTCTGGACAAGGCAATTGGTCAGAAATGGACTGACCATTACTTCTGAATTTTTCACCAAACCTACATTGTAATTAAGAAAAATATAATTTGAGCACAAGATTAAATCAACAGATTATCCTAACAATCCAGCAGGTTCATTATTGGCTTTTAGAAAGGATAACTGCATCCTTATCTGGTGTGGCCTTCATTAGTGTAATTTACATTAGATTAGTGTAAATGGGGAATTGATGGTCAGCACAGACTTGGCGGGTTGAAGGGCCTTCTTTTGTGCTCCATTACTCTCTTCTTCTTTCGTGTGGCGTGCACAGCCTAAAGGTGTTGGACAACTTGTTCTATTTGATCTTCCGTTGGTGCACGTCGAGTTGATTGCATGAGTCGAAACAGGGCGGACCACATGAAGGTTACAATCTTCCACCCCCTCCATTACTCCATGACCACTAACCCAGCCTGTTCAAATTTGTTGCACTGATATATGAGGTGATGCTCTGTGGAGAAGGTGATGTTCTGTCGGAAGACGAGTCCCAACCTGAAACGATCACCTATCCATGTCCTCCAGAGATGTTGCCTGACCCACTGAGTTACTCCACCACTTTGTGTCTTTTTTGTAAATCAGCATCTGCAGTTGCGTGTTTTTTCATTAAATAAGAACTGTCATAACTGAGGTTGAAAATATCATTGGAGATGACCTTTGCCTTTTGCATTGCTGTTGGCAACATTTGGGGAAGTTAATTGCTTGAAAAAAGTTCAAGAGCATACAGAACCAGAGGAGACCAAAGGAGTACAATTTCCCAATAGCCCAGAATTACTTGTAAACATTCTAAATGTTGTTCCGCTCTGGGTTTAACCAGTTTCCAACTGCAACGTACCAGTTATTTTGGATTATTATTAATCTGCCAGAAGGCTTTCAAGGTAGACACAAAATGCTGGAGTAACTCAGCAGGACAGGCAGCATCTCTGGAGACAATAGACAATAGACAATAGGTGCAGGAGTAGGCCATTCGGCCCTTCGAGCCAGCACAGCCATTCAATGTGATCATGGCTGATCATCCCCAATCAGTACCCTGTTCCTGCCTTCTCCCCATATCCCCTGACTCCGCTATCCTTAAGAGCCTTATCTAGCTCTCTCTTTAAAGTATCCAGCGAACCAGCCTCCACCGCCCTCTGAGGCAGAGAATTCCACAGACTCACAACTCTCTTGAAAAAAAGTGTTTCCTCAGCTCCGTTCTAAATGGCTTACCCCTTATTCTTAAACTGTGGCCCCTGGTTCTGGACTCCCCCAGAAGGAATGGGTGATGTTTCGGGTCGAGATCCTTCTTCAGACTCTTTTCAAGGCATTGCTTGTTTTATTGCTGGGTGGGGATATTTACCGAGGGTTAAAGAGACTGCGGAATTGGAAGACAATGTTTTCTCAGTTGTGAAAAATTGTTAAAGGAATGTGAGAAGAATTAGAATGTTCCACCTATTCTGATATTTTTCTTCAAATGATTGTCAGATTTCCTCTTGAATATTTGGCTTGCTTGATATTTTCTACCACAGCTGAATAAAAAATTTCTTTATTTTGTTAGAGGATTTTAAGAATTTATGGCACAATGGTGCAGCAGTAGAGTTGCTGCCTTACAGCGGCAGAGGCATGGGTTTGATCCTGGCTTCAGGTGCTGACTGTATGGAGTTTGTACGTTCTCACTGTGATCGTGTGGGTTTTCCTCCCACATTCCAAAGACATGGAGGTTTGTAGGTTAATTGGCCTGTAAATTGTGTGTAGGATGCAAAATTGGGCTATCACCCATTGAACTAGTGTATGGGTGATAGTTGCCTGACATGGTGGGCCAAAGGCCTGTTTCCATGCTTTATCTCGAAACTAAACTAAACTAAATTTCTTGTAATTGGCAGAGTTTAATTTCGGCATGTTCTAGTACATTTTTGTTTCTCCTAAGTTTATTACGAACAACCATAGCAATTGATGTTAATCATTACAAATCATTTTTTTGTATTTTCCATATTCTATATCATCCATAATATAGAATAAAATCTACAATTTGCTTTATAACATTACTGACTTTTACCAGATTGTCTTCATGAAATGTTTGAGTTGAATTGCTTAACAGTTCTTAAAAAAGATAACATCCCATCCTGTTTTAATTGATGTGGACACTTTTAATTACTATGTCATCTTTGATTTAAGATAGAATTAATTTTAATATATATGAATCAATAGAGGGACTATTATTACATTAATATTCTGGGTAATTATTATGGGTATATAATTGTACGTGGAAGTTGTGGTGTATTAAAGTATTTATTTAATAATTCCATATCTCAGATTGGACATGTTGTCTATCCTGTTAAACAATAGCAGCAGACAGTTTAAATCAAAATTTCCATTGCTTGACCTTTAATATGGTAAGTGTGTTTTTTTTTACTACTGTTCTATATGCTGATGTTGCAATGCATCAGACATCAAGCTTGATCCTAATTGTAGTTAGCAAGGTGATTATTCTTACAACTAACTATCGCACAAAAATAAGGTGATGACTTCTTTACTCATCTTTCCACTTTAATCCTATAATGCAGTTTCCAGGAAACCTAAACACCTATCAAGCAATTACAGTAGTCAATGAGATAGGTTTATTCAACAGGAATTAATTATTTATAAATAACATTTTTGGAAAATCCGATTACTTACGTTAGAATTAATATGAGGTGCAAGAAATGTACCATGCATCAAATTAGTGTGAAATGATTGGTATGACATCTCTATGTCTAGTCCGGGCCATCCAGAGAACGGAGCCGGTTTGGTTTTACCTTTTGGCTTAATGCTGCTGTAAATGTCGAGCAGGCATCCGTTATTGGCAACAGGAGCTGCCACAGTCTTCTTCCTTGGCCCACAGATGAAAAACCTTTAGATTCTATGGGCTATTTATATAAAGAGTTTTCATCAGTTCTTTAAAGAACACTTAACACTTGGTGAAGCTTACAGGGAGTAAATTTAATTCATCATAGTTCGGAATTCATGGTTAATATTGCTAGTCTCCCAAATTGCCAATCCATCAATTGGGCAGCGATTCCCCTCAGAGAGTAATGCCGGACAACAGGAGGACGTACTCACACACTCCCCCATAGCAGCACCCCCCCACTTTGTAACATGTTGTTGTGTCGGAAGGAACTACAGATGCTGGATTACACCGAAGATAGACACAAAAAGCTGGAGTAACTCAGTGGGACAGGCAGCTCTGGATAGAAGGAATGGGTGACGTTTCGGATTGTGACCCTTCTTCAGACTGAGAATTTGGGGAGAGTGTTCTTGTTGATCATCATCCAGGTTGGAGAATGAAAATAAAGAGTTTGAGGAGGCAAGAGAGGCTGGGGCATAGCACAAGAAGGTGATGGCGACAGAAGTGCAGGGGAATGGCAAACATAGAAACATAGAAAATACGTGCAGGAGGAGGCCATTTGGCCCTTCGAGCCAGCACCGCCATTCATTGTGATCATGGCTGATCATCCACAATCAGTAACCCGTGCCTGCCTTATCCCCATTCCCCTTGATTCCGCTAGCCATGAAAGCTCTATCTAACTCTTAAATTCATCCAGTGAATTTCATCCATTGCCTTCTGTGGAAGAGAATTCCACAAATTCACAACTCTCTGGGTGAAAAAGTATTTTCTCATCTCAGTTTTAAATGACCTCCCCTTTATTCTTAGACTGTGGCCCCTGGTTCTGGACTCCCCCAACATTGGGATTTTTTTTCCTGCATCTAGTTGTCCAGTCCTCATCCCCTCTCATCCTTCTAAATTCCAGTGAGTACAAGCCCAGCCTTTCCAATCTTTCCTCATATGACAGTCCCGCCATCCCGGGGATTCATTTTGTGAACTACACTGCACTCCCTCAGTAGCAAAGATGTCCTTCCTCAAATTAGGAGACCAAAACTGCATACAATACTCCAGATGTGGTCTCACCAGGGCCCTGTACAACTGCAGAAGGACCTCTTTACTCCTATACTCAAATCCTCTTGTTATGAAGGCCAACATGCCATTAGCTTTCTTCACTGCCTGCACAAGTCCTGCATGTTCAGTGACTTGTGTACAAGGACACCCAGGTCTCGTTGCACTTCCCTTTTTCCTAATCTGGCACCATTGAGATAATAATATGCCTCCTTGATCTTGCCGCCAAAGTGGATAACCTCACATTTATCTACATTGCACTGCATCTGCCATGCATCTGCCCACTCACTCAACCTGTCCAAGTCACCCTGCAACCTCCTTGCATTCCTTTCACAGTGCACACTGCCACCCAGCTTTGTTCCATCATCTAAATCATTAATATATATTGTAAACAGTTGCGGCCCCAGCACCGAGCCTTGCGGCACTCCACTCTCCACTGCCTGCCATTCTGAAAGGGGCCCGTTTATTCCTACTCTTTGTTTCTTGTCTGCCAACCAATTCTCTATCCATGTTAATATCCTAGCCCTAATGCCATGTGTTTTAATTTTGCCCACTAATCTCCTGTGTGGGACCTTATCAAAGGCTTTCTGAAAATCCAGATACATTACATCCACTAGCTCTCCTTCATCCTAGTGGGGAAAGAGAGGGAACTGATCAGTTGTCACATGGCCAGAAATCATGTATTCTAGTCTCTAATTATGTCTCTAAGCAGCTCTGGAATGGAAGGCTTCAGAAATAATTATAAATGACCAAAATATGTAAGTATCGTAAGTGGAGGCAATTAGTTACTTGTCACGCGTACTGAGGTACAATGAAAAGCCTTTTGTTGCTTACTATCCAGTCAGCATAAAGACTAAACATGATTACAATTGAGTTGTCCACAGTGTACAGATACAGGATATCCATTTGAATCCGATTAAAGATGCGTCCACAGTTCTCTGCATTTCTTGCAGTCTTGGATGGAGCTGTTCCCAAACCATGTTAGACAATAGGCAATAGACAATAGGTGCAGGAGTAGGCCATTCAGCCCTTCGAGCCAGCAGCACCATTCAACGTGATCATGGCTGATCATCCACAATCATCCCCTACCGCCACATCAGGTCCATGGATGATGCCATCTCCCTACACTCATCCCTGGAACATCTGGATAAGAGAGACATCTTGTGTTGTGGTGCACCCTGATAAAACCCTTTCTACAGTGCATCTGTAGAAGTTGGTGAGAGTTGTTGGGGACATGCCAAACTTCCTAAGCCTTCTAAGGAAGTCGAATCTGTAGAAGTAGTTAGTGTGCTTTCATGGCCATTGCTGCGATATGGCTAGTCCAGAACAAGTTGCTGGTGATATTTACTCCTAAGAACTTGAAGCTTTCAACCATCTCTACTTCGGCACGTCAATGTCTACGGGGGTATGTGTACCACTGTACTTCCTGAATTTGATGCAGAGATGAGCACTGACTTCAAGTTCCATGTGTTTGGTTATGCACCTGGATGGGATAATGGAATTAAAAGCAGAGCTGCTGTCTATGAATAGGAGTCTGACGTAGATGTCTCTCTTATGCAGATTTTCCAGGGATGAGTGTAAGGAGATGGCATCATCCGTGGACCTGATATGGCAGTAGGCGAATTGCAGTGGTTCAAGGATGCTTGGTAGACTAGATTTAATGTGTTCCATAACCAGCCTCTCAACACACTTCATGATGGTAGATGTCAAGGCTACTGGATGGTAATCATTAAGGCATGAGACCTTGCCTTTCTTCGGTGCTGAGATGATAGTAGTTTCTTGAATCAGGTGTGTACCTCAGAATGGAGTTTTAGTATTGAGGGGGTACTGCAGTGCCAGATACGTTGCATTTTGATTGAAATATCTCTCATGTTAAAGTTCTCATGGCACTATTTAGAAAGGCAAGAGATTTTTCCATAACATCTGTTGTTACTTTGTGAACTAAGCCACTGAAGTCGGTTGATATAAAAGTCTTTATTTATCAAGAGAAGCAGATGGAGATCCTTTTGTTAGAATCTCCCAAACTTAAAGTACATCAACTTTTTATACTCTTAAGATCAAGGATAATCCCGGTGATTCAACACATTTTCAATAGCTACAATAATATTGTTTACTTTGATATTTTGAGTCTGACAAAAAGTTGCATTAAATTACACATTTGCAAAACACTACATTCCAACACCTTGCTTAAGAAGGAACTGCAGATGCTGGAAAATCGAAGGTACACAAAAATGCTGGAGAAACTCAGCGGGTGCAGCAGCATCTATGGAGCGAAGGAAATAGGCAATGTTTCGGGCCGAAACCCTTCTTCAGACTGATAGGGGTTGCTGAAGAAGGGTTTCGGCCCGAAACGTTGCCTATTTCCTTCGCTCCATAGATGCTGCTGCACCCGCTGAGTTTCTCCAGCATTTTTGTGTACATTCCAACACCTTTGCTGGTTCAAAGTAATTCATATGGATGGTCTAAAGGTTCTGAGAAAAGAGAATCCAGACACAAAATTAGTGTTGCGAGGGCTGACTCTCTTGAGTACACTAATATCCTATTTACTTATAGACAGACAAATATACCTATAACCAGTCTGAAGAAGGGTCCCAACCCGAAACATCACCTATCCATGCTCACCAGAGATGCTACTTCCAGCACTTTGTGTCCTTTTATGTCTATGGCCATGTTTGATGTGCAATTGGTAGAGTTGATGCCTTACAGCGCCAGAGACCCGAGTTTGATCCTGACTATGTGTGCTATCTGTACGAAGTTTGTATGTGCTCCCCGTGACCACGTGGGTTTTCCCTGGGTGCTCCGGTTTCCTCCCACATTCCAAAGACGTACAGGTTTGTAGGTTAATTTGGCTTTGGTAAAAATTGTAAATTGTCTCTAGTGTGTAGGATAGTGTTAGTGTATGGGGATTGCTGGTCAGCGTGGACTCGGTGGGCCGAACGGTCCGTCTCCGTGCTGTATCTCTAAACTAAACAAAATTGCTATTAGAACCATATAGGTCCTGTTTAATGCAGAAAACAGTGATTTTCTCAAGACAATTTTTTCCAGTGTTACATTATTTTCGGGGTAGGGGCAGGTCAGCTTTCAGTTAGGCAGTAGTGCTTCACAAGTACGCATTCAGTGCGCCAAATAGAGGTGAACTCTGGTTTCTGCATATTCCATCCCAACATTCACAAACACTGTTAAAGCAGCCCACAGCATGGGGAAGGAGGATTGGTCCATCCAGGCAATGGGTGGATCCCAGCTGTTTGTGGATATACAGTATATTGTGACTTTAGGATGTAGATCATCTTTCAGATCAGATCTTCTACCTGAGAAAAACATGAAAAATAAAATTGTGGTCACTCCACTACTCTCATTCAGACTGACTAATAACACGAACGATAGCATGATGATAGATCTCTGGGACTGTCTTCAATTACACATTAGTTACCAGTGACTTTGGTGGAAGTATTTTATTTTCGCTTTTCTTTCAAAGCTGTTGAAACAGCTAACAAACAAGGCCAACTTGAACACTTGCAACATTTTTTGGGAATACTGTTGCAGTTCCCGCTGATCTACGTCATAGGTACAATTTTTAACAAGTGCAACATTGTCAAGAACCTTGTGAAAAGTTAGTATATCTTACCAACCAATAGAAATCTGCATGACAATAATGGGAGAACTTGGGGAAATGCCACAAGGTCTCATTTGATTAGAATTTTGAGGAAATATGGTAACATGTCTCTTTTGTTTCCTTATTGATGTCCTCAGCAGGATTCTTTACATTCATTACTGATACATTAGAAATTAGAGAGTATTAGAAGAGGTTGGATAGACATGGATTGTTTTCTCTGGAATGCCAGAGGTTGTGGGGAGACCTGATCAAAGTATATCAAATGATGAGAGGCATAGATAGAGTAGACAGTCAGAATATATTTTTCCCAGGGTGGAAATGTCAATGACTAGAGGGCATAACTTTAAGGTGCGAGGGACAATGTTTAAAGGAGATGTGCGGGGCAAGTTTTTTTACACAGAGGGTGGTAAATAACTAGAACGTGCTGTCAAGGGTGGTGGTGGAGGCAGATGTGAAAGTGGCATCTTAGGAGGCTTTTAGATAGGCACATGGATATACAGGGAACGGAGGGACATGGACCACGAGTAGGCAGATAAGATTAGTTTATCTTTTCATCATGTTCGGCACACACATAGCGGGCTGAAGGGACTATCCTGAGGAATTGAGGAAAGTGGGGAATTGAGGGGACTGATGAAATTCGGCATGTCTCCAGTGACACGAACAAACCTCTACAGATGTATCACAGCATGCATACATACTGTCATGTTGCATCACAGCTTGGTTTGGGAACAGCTCTGCCCCAGTCAACAAGAAATCGCAGAGAGTTGTAGATGCAGCCCCATCCATCACATAGACCAAACTTCCATTGCCTCCCATCTACACTTCATGCTGTCTCGGAAAAACAGCCAACATAATCAAAGACTTGTCTCACCCTGGTCATTCCTTCCCTCTGCACCATCTGGCAGAAGGTAAAGAATTTTGAAAGTGCGCACCACCAGACTCAGGAATAGCTTCTTTTCCTCTATTATCAGGCTTCTGAATGGTTCTCTGCAAGCTAGTATACAGATCGATTCACCTCTACCTCATTGAGGAAATTGGATTTTGGCTAAGGAACTGATGTGCTATAATGCCTTACAATGCTGAGAGCTATAGTATATTCTGTATTCTGTTTCTTCCTCTTTATCTATTGTCCTTGAGTATTGTATCTGCCTATGGTACATCTGATCTACTTGAATAGGATGCAAAAATAAACTTTCCAGTGCAACAATAATTATAAACCTAAACATAAACCTTCCTGTGCTGTACTTTTCTATGTTCCATGTTGTAAATTAATAGATTCAAATGGGTTAAGTGTCAGTCACAACAATGCATGTAATGATTAGCATATTAAAAACGTGGGTACATGCTAGAGACTGCTTTAGTGAATTCAATGGATTGTAAAACCTCCTGCCCCTTCAACCTGAGAGCAACAAGAGTACACTATTCAGTCGCTCAGCCATGTTCTTCCAGTCAATGAGATTTACATCTGAAATATCTCCAGCTAATGTTCTGCTTACTATTGATCCACATGTTGGCTCTGTTAGTAGTATTTTCACCACTGGAGGCAGAAGGTTGTGGGTTCAAATCCCACTCAGGACACTTGAGCACCATATCCCTATACTGTTTCTGCTATACTGATGGAGGTGCTAACTTTAAATCAAGGCTTTGGTTTCACTAGGGACTTCGGGCTTTGTTTTATTTTGCACTATAGCGATTCAGGGTCTGATGAAGGGTCTCGACCCAAAACATCTATCTATCTATCTATCTATCTATCTATCTATCTATTCTATCTATATACTTTTAAAACTCTGTGGCTGTCGTCCGTCTGTACGTCCGACGGCCTGCTTGACTTTGCCGCGCGGCCTTTGATACGGCCCCTGGCCCACGCGGCGCGCGGAAAGGCCCACGTTTTTCGCCATTTCCAAAGAGATGACATTTATCTTTACGAATAGCCACTCCTGATTAAATTCGGTCCTGTTTATGTACACGTTTTTTAATAAAATCCATCCCCCCCCCAACCCCAATGTGATTTTCTCCGATTGTCTCCGATTTTCTCCGAAAACGACGCCATCTTTTTTCCCCCGATTTTTCCCAAAAAACAACGCCATCTTTTTTTCGCCGATTTTCACCCAGGGGTCTGAAGCACGTTCGGGAACAACACCCCGGGTGTCATCCATCCCCCCACCAACCCCACTTTGATTTTCTCCCATTTTCTCCGAAAACGACGCCATCTTTTTTTCGCCGATTTTCTCCGATTTTCCCGAAAACGACGCCATCTTTTTTTCCCCGATTTTCTCCGAAAACGACGCCATGTTTTATTTGCCGATTTTTTCCGAAAACGACGCCATCTTTTTTTGCCGATTTTCTCCGATTTTTTCCGAAAACGACGCCATCTTTTTTTCAGCACATTTTCACCCCGGGGTCTGAAGCACGTTCGGGAACAACACCCCGGGGTGTCAAGCACTTTCGGGGACCAGACCCAACGGGTCTGCACTTGGTCTAGTATACTTTTAAAACTCTCTGGCTGTCGTCCGTCTGTACGTCCGACGGCCTGCTTGACTTTGCCGCGCGGCCTTTGATACGGCCCCTGGCCCACACGGCGCGCGGAAAGGCCCACCTTTTTCGCCATTTCCAAAGAGATGACATTTATCTTTACGAATAGCCACTCCTGATTAAATTCGGTCCTGTTTATGTACACGTTTTTTAATAAAATCCATCCCCCCCCAACCCCAATGTGATTTTCTCCGATTGTCTCCGATTTTCTCCGAAAACAACGCATCTTTTTTTCCCCGATTTTCTCCGAAAACGACGCCATCTTTTTTTCGCCGATTTTCTCCGATTTTTTCCGAAAACGACGCCATCTTTTTTTCAGCACATTTTCACCCCCGGGTCTGAAGCACGTTCGGGAACAACACCCCGGGGTGTCAAGCACTTTCGGGGACCAGACCCAACGGGTCTGCACTTGGTCTAGTCTATATACTTTTAAAACTCTGTGGCTGTCGTCCGTCTGTACGTCCGACGGCCTGCTTGACTTTGCCGCGCGGCCTTTGATACGGCCCCTGGCCCACGCGGCGCGCGGAAAGACCCACGTTTTTCGCCATTTCCAAAGAGATGACATTTATCTTTACGAATAGCCACTCCTGATTAAATTCGGTCCTGTTTATGTACACTTTTTAAAATAAAATCCATCCCCCCAACCCCAATGTGATTTTTCTCCGATTGTCTCCGATTTTCTCCGAAAACGACGCCATCTTTTTTTCCCCGATTTTCTCCGAAAACGACGCCATCTTTTTTTCGCCGATTTTCTCCGATTTTTTCCAAAAACGACGCCATCTTTTTTTCAGCACATTTTCACCCCGGGGTCTGAAGCACGTTCGGGAACAACACCCCGGGGTGTCAAGCACTTTCGGGGACCACACCCAACGGGTCTGCACTTGGTCTAGTATACTTTTAAAACTCTCTGGCTGTCGTCCGTCTGTACGTCCGACGGCCTGCTTGACTTTGCCGCGCGGCCTTTGATACGGCCCCTGGCCCACACGGCGCGCGGAAAGGCCCACGTTTTTCACCATTTCCAAAGAGATGACATTTATCTTTACGAATAGCCACTCCTGATTAAATTCGGTCCTGTTTATGTACACGTTTTTTAATAAAATCCATCCCCCCCCCAACCCCAATGTGATTTTCTCCGATTGTCTCCGATTTTCTCCGAAAACGACGCCATCTTTTTTTCCCCGATTTTCTCCGAAACGACGCCATCTTTTTTTCGCCGATTTTCTCCGATTTTTTTCGAAAACGACGCCATCTTTTTTTCAGTGCATTTTCACCCCGGGGTCTGAAGCACGTTCGGGAACAACACCCCGGGGTGTCAAGCACTTTCGGGGACCAGACCCAACGGGTCTGCACTTGGTCTAGTATACTTTAAAACTCTCTGGCTGTCGTCCGTCTGTACGTCTGTAAGTCCAACGTTCTGTACGTCTGTACGTCCAACGTTCTGCTTGACTTGTCCCGCCTTTGATACCGCCCCCGCGCCCCGGCGGCGCGCGGAAACGCCGATATTTTTACCGTTTCTAAAGAGGTTACGTTTATCTTTACGAATAGACGATCCTGATTAAATTTGGTCGTGTTTAGGTACGCTTTTTAAAATAAAATACCTCTCTCCCCCCCCAAACCAAACATTTCAAAATGTTTAAAAAAACAGCTCAGCCGTAGAATGTTAGTAAAGATTCCGTTGTGTGATGTCACAATGCACAATGGTCACAGATGTCCAATCGGAATGGATTCATTTACATATGCCTTTGCAGCGACCCAAGCTCCGGCCCCTCCCCCCCAACCCCCGCAGCATTGGGCATTGTGACATCACAAAACGGAACCTTCATTAACATTCTATTGCTGAGAGCTGTTTGTTTAACATATTGAAATTTCCCCATTCCCTATCACCCCCACACATGCGGCGACGCCCTGCGACACGTGTGACAAATCGAAATGAATCCGTTTACATATGCCTTGGCAGCACCCACAGCCCAAGCCCCTCCCCCCAACCCCACAGCCTGTGTCGAAAGGCGTCGCCACGTGTGTGGGGGAATAGGGAATGGGGAAATTTCAAAATGTTTTAAAAAAACAGCTCTCAGCAATAGAATGTTAATGAAGGTTCCGTTTTGTGATGTCACAATGCCCAATGCTCAAGATGTCCAATCGGAATGAACCAATTTACATATGCCTTTGCAGCAGCAACAGCACCAGCCCCTCCCCCCCACCCCCGCAGCCTGTGTCGAAGGGCGTCGTCACGTGTGTGGCAATAGAGAAAGAGGATTGGGGGTGATATGGAATGGGTAACAGATGGACTGTCCCTACCCCTCCTACTTCAACTCTCCCTCCACTCTCTTCCCCCTCTCTGCTCTACCCCTCCCTCCCCTCCCACACCCTCTCTTCCCCCTCCACCACCCCTCTTCACCCCCATCTCCCCCCTACCCCCTTCCCCTCTCTCTTGCACCACTCCCCGTTATCCCTCTGCCCCTCACTCCCCACTGTTCCCCTCTCCCTCCCCTCCCTCTCTCCCTCTCTTCCCCCTACTCCTCTCCCCTTCCCCTCATCCCCTCCCCCCCTCCCTGCCCTCCCTGCTCTCCTCCCACTCCCCACTCTCCTCCCCCTCCCTCTCACCCACCCTGATCTCCTCTCCCTCCCCAATCTCTCCCCTTTCCTCTTCCCCCTCTCCCCTCCCTCCCCCTCTCCTCTTCTCTCCCCACCCCGTCTCCCTCTCCCCTCTTCTCTCCCCACCACATCTTCCTCTCCACCCTCCCCCGCCTGTGTTTGGGGGGTGGTTAGTGTGAGTGTGATGCCGCAGCCCACCCCCCCTCCCGCAAACGCGCGTTGGGAAAACAGCCCGCCAACAGTCTCTCTGTCTTTAAAATATTAATATAATATCAAGGGGTGTGATGAGTGTGTGTGTTTGTGGGTGCCAGATTCACACCCCCGCAACCCTGCTTTGGAGGTACAGACCCAACGGGTGGTTAGTGTGACGTCACAGCCCCCCGCCCCAAACGCACGTTCGGTGTCCAGACCCAACGGGTCTGCACTTGGTCTGCACCCCCCACTCTTCCCCTCTCCCTCCCCACCTCTCTCCCTCCACCCTCCCTCTCTCCCTCTTTTCCCCCTACTCCTCTCCCCTTCCCCTCATCCCCTCTCCCCCTTCCTGCCCTCCCCGCTCTCCTCCCACTCCAAACTCTCCTCACCCTCCCTCTCACCCACCCTGATCTCCTCTCCTTCCCCAATCTCTCCCCTTTCCTCCTCCCCCTCTCCCCTCCGTCCCCCTCTTCCCTCCCCTCCCTCCCCACTTCTCTCCCCACCCCGTCTCCTTCTCTCCCCTCCCCTCCTCTCCCCAACCCCGTCTCCCTCTCCCCCACTCCCGCCGCCTGTGTGTTTGGGGGGTGGTTAGTGTGAGTGTGATGCTGCAGCCGCAGCCCCCCCCCCCAAACGCAAGGTAAACAAAAAAATGAAGTATAAACTCAGCGGGTGCAGCAGCATCTTTGGATCGAAGGAAATAGGCAATGTTTCATAACAAAACACGTCTGAAGATGGGTTTCAGCCACAAACATTGCCTATTTCCTTCGCTCCATAGATGTTGCTGCACCCGCTGAATTTCACCACCTTTTTTGGGTGTACCAGTCTCTCTGTCTCTCCCCTCTCTCTCTCTCTCTGCCCTTCTCTCTTCACAGCCCGCAGCTTAACTCATGAACACCAGCTCAAAACACCCCCCTTCACCTATCTCCAACATCCTCTCCTTACTCTCTCCACACCCACCTCTCTATCCCCCTTCCTCGCACCCCTTCCTCTCTCCCCCTTCCTCTCCACCCTCCTCCTCCCCCTCTTCAATTTTTTTTAATTCTACCATTAAATTTTCACTCTCTGCCCCCCCCCACTAGACGCACCTGAGAGGTGAGGGCTATTCGTCAGTGGATAGGGTGGAGATGGGATAAAAGAAGCAAATTTAAAAATTAACATAATATCAAGGGTTGTTATGAGTGTGTGTGTTCGTGGGTGCCAGATTCCCACCCCGCAACCGTGCTTTGGAGCAAAGGGGGTGGTTACTGTGATGCCACAGCACCCACCCCCCCCCCCCACCCGCCAACGCACGTTCGGTGTCCAGACCCAACGGGTCTGCACTTGGTCTAGTATACTTTTAAAACTCTCTGGCTGCCGTCCGTCTGTATGTCTGTACGTCTGTACGTCCAACGTTCTGCTTGACTTGTCCCGCCTTTGATACCGCCCCACGCCCACGCGGCGCGCGGAAACGCCGATATTTTTTACCGTTTCTAAAGAGGTTACGTTTATCTTTACGAATAGATGATCCTGATTAAATTTGGTCGTGTTTAGGTACGCTTTTTAAAATAAAATACCACTCACCCCCCACCAAACCAAACATTTCTATATGTTTAAAAAAACAGCTCAGCAGTAGAATGTTAGTAAAGATTCCGTTGTGTGATGTCACAATGCACAATGGTCACAGATGTCCAATCGGAATGGATCCATTTACATATGCCTTTGCGGCGACCCAAGCCCCAGCCCCTCCCCCCAACCCCCGCAGCATTGGGCATTGTGACATCACAAAACGGAACCTTCATTTACATTCTATTGCCGAGAGCTGTTTGTTTAACATTTTGAAATGTCCGCATTCCCTATCGCCCCCACACACGTGGCGACGCCCTGCGACACGTGTGACAAATCGAAATGAATCCGTTTACATATGCCTTTGCAGCAGCCCCCAGCCCCAGCCCCTCCCCCCCAACCCACAGCCTGTGATTATGTTTATCTTACGAATAGACAACCCTGATTAAATTTGGTCGTTTTTATGTACTTAAAAAATAAAATACTTCTCCCCCCCCAACCCCCAAACATTTCAAAATGATTAAAAAAACAGCTCAGCCATAGAATGTTAGTAAAGATTCCGTTGTGTGATGTCACAATGCCCGATGCTAACAGATGTCCAATGGGAATGGATTCATTTAGATATGCCTTGGCAGCAGCCCCAGCCCCAGCCCCTCCCCCCCAACCCCACAGCCTGTGTCGAAGGGCGTCGTCACGTGTGTGAATAGAGAAAGAGATTGGGGGTGATAGGGAATGGGTAACAGAATGGACTGTCCCTACCCCTCCTACTTCAACTCTCCCTCCCACTCTTCCCCCTCTCTCCTCTCCTCTCCCTCCCCTCCCACACCCTCTCTTCCCCCTCCACCACCCTCTTCACCACCATCTCCCCCTACCCCCTTCCCCTCTCTCTTGCACCACTCCCCGTTACCCTCTGCCCCTCACTCACCACTCTTCCCTCTCCCTCCCCCACCTCTATCCCTCCCCCCTCCCTCTCTCCCTCTCTTCCCCCTACTCCTCTCCCTTCCCCTCATCCCCTCTCTCCACCTCTAACACCCCCTCCCCCCTTCCTGCCCTCCCCACTCTCCTCCCTGTCCCTCTCCCCCACCCTGCTCTCTTCTCCCTCACCAATCTCTCTCCTTTCCTCCTCCCCCTCTCCTCCCTCCCCTCCCTCCCCTCTTCTCTCCCCACCCCGTCTCCCTCTCCCCCCTCCCCCCCTCTTCTCTCCCAACCCCGTCGCCACCCTCCACCCTCCCCACACCTCTCTACCCTTCTCCTCGCCTTACCCACCCCTCTCTCCTCCCTCTCCATCCCCTTCTCCTCACCCCTCTCATCCCCCTCCTCCTCCCACCCCCATTACTCTCTCCCACATCCCCCTTCCCTCTCTCACCCCCGTCCCCTTCCCCCTTACCCCGCTATCCCTCTTCAACCACTCCCCCTACACCTCTCCCCCTCCCTCTCTCCCACTTACACCACTCCCCCTACACCTCTCCATCTCCCTCCCCATTCTTCCACTTAACTCCCAAACCCATCCCCATCTCCCTCCACAACCCCCTCCCCCACCCCTCTCCCCCACCCCTCTCCCCCCTCCCTTCTCTCTCACTCCCCTCTTCCACTCTCCCTCCCCCACCTCTATCCCTCCCCCCTCCTCTCCCTCTCTTCCCCCTACTCCTCTCCTCCCCTTCCCTCATCCCCTCTCTCCACCTCTAACATCTCCTCCCCCCTTCTCCCCCTTTCCTGCCCTCCCCGCCTCTCCTACCACTCTCCTCCCCCTCCCTCTCCCCCACCCTGCTCTCTTCACCCTCACCAATTTCTCCCCTTTCCTCTCCCCCTCTCCCCTCCCTCCCCCTCTCCTCTTCTCTCCCCACCCCGTCTCCCTCTCCCCTCTTCTCTCCCCACCCCGTCTTCCCTCTCCACCCCTCCCCCCGCCTGTGTTTGGGGGGTGGTTAGTGTGAGTGTGATGCCGCAGACCCCCCCCTCCCGCAAACGCGCGTTGGGAAAACAGCCCGCCAACAGTCTCTCTGTCTTTAAGACAGAACTGCAGATGCTTGCAAATCAAAGGTACACAAAAAAATGCTTGATAACCTCAGCGGGTGCAGCAGCATCTATGTATCAAAATAGACGTTTCGTGAAAACCCGTCTGAGGATGGGTTTCCGCCAAAAGCATTGCCTATTTCCTTCACTCCATAGATGCTGCTGCACCCGCAGTGTTTCTCGAGTTTTATTGTGTGTACCAGTCTATCTGTCTCTCCCCTCTCTCTCTCTCTCTGCCCTTCTCTCTTCGCAGCCCGCGACTCAACTCATGCACGCCTGCTCCAACCCATCCCCTTCACCTCTCTCCCCATCCACTTCTTCCTCTCTCCACCCCTCTCCTCTCTCACCCTCCTCTCTCCCCACCTACCTCACCCCCCTTCCTCTCAACCCTCCTCCTCCCCCACCTCACAATTTTTTTTTCTAACATTAAATTTTCTCTCTCTGCACCACCCCCCCCCCCTCGAGACGTACCTGAGAGGTGAGGGCTATTCGTCAGTGGATAGGGTGGAGATGGAATAAAAGAAGAAAATTTAAAATATTAATATAATATCAAGGGGTGTGATGAGTGTGTGTGTTTGTGGGTGCCAGATTCACAACCCGCAACCCTGCTTTGGAGGTACAGACCCAACGGGTGGTTAGTGTGACGTCACAGCCCCCCGCCCCAAACGCACGTTCGGTGTCCAGACCCAACGGGTCTGCACTTGGTCTAGTATACTTTTAAAACTCTCTGGCTGTCGTCCGTCTGTACGTCTGTACGTCTGTACGTCCGTACGCCGCCTTTGATACCGCCCCTGACCCACACAGCCCATATTTTTTACCATTTCCAAAGAGATGACATTTATCTTTACGAATACCCACTCGTGATTAAATTCGGTCCTGTTTATGTACACGTTTTTTAATAAAATCCATCCCTCCCCCACCCCCATGTGATTGTCTCCGATTTTCTCCGAAAACGACGCCATCTTTTTTTCGCCAATTTTCTCCGAAAACGACGCCATCTTTCTTTCGCCGATTTTCTCCGATTTTTTCCCGAAAACGACGCCATCTTGTTTTTCCACGATTTTCACCCGGGGTCTGAAGCACGTTCGGGAAAAACACCCCGGGGTGTCAAGCACTTTCGGGGACCAGACCCAACGGGTCTGCACTTGGTCTAGTATACTTTTAAAACTCTCTGGCTGCTGTACGTCTGTACGTCCGTACGTCCAACGTTCTGCTTGACCTGTGCCGCCTTTGATACCGCCCCTGCCCACATGGCGCGCAGAAAGGCCCATATTTTTTACCATTTCCAAAGATATCACATTTATCTTTACGAATAACCACTCCTGATTAAATTCGGTCGTGTTTATGTACACGTTTTTTAATAAAATCCACTCCCCCCCCACCCCCATGTGATTTTCTCCGATTGTCTCCGAAAACGACGCCATCTTTTTTCGCGATTTTCTCCGATTTTTTCCGAAAACGACGCCATCTTTTTTCGACGATTTTCTCCCCGGGTCTGAAGCACGTTCGGGAACAACACCCCGGGCTGTCAAGCACTTTCGGGGACCAGACCCAACGGGTCTGCACTTGGTCTAGTATATATATAAAACTAGAGAAATATTTATGTTTTATATATTTACTAGACCAAGTGCAGACCCGTTGGGTCTGGTCCCAGAAAAGTGCTTGACAGCCCGGGTGTTGTTCCCGAACGTGCTTCAGACCCCGGGGTGAAAATCGTGGAAAAAAAGATGGCGTCGTTTTCGGAAAAAATCGGAGAAAATCCGCGAAAAAAGATGGCGTCGTTTTCGGAGAATTTCGGAGACAATCGGAGAAAATTACATGGGGTGGGGGAGGGATGGATTTTATTTAAAAAAGGTGTACATAAACAGGACCGAATTTAATCAGGAGTGGGCTATTCGTAAAGATAAATGTCATCTCTTTGGAAATGGTAAAAAATATGGGCCTTTCCGCGCGCCGTGTGGGCCAGGGGCGGTATCAAAGGCGGCGTACGGACGGACAGACGTACAGACGTACAGACGTACAGACGTACGACAGCCAGAGAGTTATAAAAGTATACTAGACCAAGTGCAGACCCGTTGGGTCTGGTCCCCGAAAGTGCTT
Organism: Malacoraja senta; assembly: GCA_038087875.1. Taxonomy (NCBI): domain Eukaryota; kingdom Metazoa; phylum Chordata; class Chondrichthyes; order Rajiformes; family Rajidae; genus Malacoraja; species Malacoraja senta. The sequence continues at coordinate 338,404,895 of CM075977.1, read as the reverse complement.
GACACCCCGGGGTGTTGTTCCCGAACGTGCTTCAGACCCCGGGGTGAAAATGTGCTGAAAAAAAGATGGCGTCGTTTTCGGAAAAAATCGGAGAAAATCGGCGAAAAAAAGATGACGTCGTTTTCGGAGAAAATCGGGGAAAAAAGATGGCGTCGTTTTCGGAGACAGTCGGAGACAATCGGAGAAAATCACATTGGGGTTGGGGGGGGATGAATTTTATTTTAAAAAGTGTACATAAACAGGACCGAATGTAATCAGGAGTGGCTATTCGTAAAGATAAATGTCATCTCTTTGGAAATGGCGAAAAAGGTGGGCCTTTCCGCGCGCCGTGTGGGCCAGGGGCCGTATCAAAGGCCGCGCGGCAAAGTCAAGCAGACCGTCGGACGTACAGACGGACGACAGCCAGAGAGTTTTAAAAGTATACTAGACCAAGTGCAGACCCGTTGGGTCTGGTCCCCGAAAGTGCTTGACACCCCGGGGTGTTGTTCCCGAACGTGCTTCAGACCCCGGGGTGAAAATGTGCTGAAAAAAAGATGGCGTAGTTTTCGGAAAAAATCGGAGTTAATCGGCGAAAAAAAGATGGCGTCGTTTTCGGAGAAAATCGGGGAAAAAAAGATGGCGTCGTTTTCGGAGAAAATCGGAGACAATCGGAGAAAATCACATTGGGGTTGGGGGGGATGGATTTTATTAAAAAACGTGTACATAAACAGGACCGAATTTAATCAGGAGTGGCTATTCGTAAAGATAAATGTCATCTCTTTGGAAATGGCGAAAAATGTGGGCCTTTCCGCGCGCCGTGTGGGCCAGGGGCCGTATCAAAGGCCGCGCGGCAAAGTCAAGCAGACCGTCGGACGTACAGACGGACGACAGCCAGAGAGTTTTAAAAGTATACTAGACCAAGTGCAGACCCGTTGGGTCTGGTCCCCGAAAGTGCTTGACACCCCGGGGTGTTGTTCCCGAACGTGCTTCAGACCCCGGGTGAAAATGTGCTGAAAAAAAGATGGCGTCGTTTTCGGAAAAATCGGAGAAAATCGGCAAAAAAAAGATGGCGTCGTTTTCGGAGAAAATCGGGGAAAAAAAGATGGCGTCGTTTTCGGAGAAAATCGGAGACAATCGGAGAAAATCACATTGGGGTTGGGGGGTGGATGGATTTTATTAAAAAACGTGTACATAAACAGGACCGAATTTAATCAGGAGTGGCTATTCGTAAAGATAAATGTCATCTCTTTGGAAATGGCGAAAAAGGTGGGCCTTTCCGCGCGCCGTGTGGGCCAGGGGCCGTATCAAAGGCCGCGCGGCAAAGTCAAGCAGACCGTCGGACGTACAGACGGACGACAGCCAGAGAGTTTTAAAAGTATACAAGTGCAGACCCGTTGGGTCTGGTCCCCGAAAGTGCTTGACACCCCTGGGTGTTTTTCCCGAACGTGCTTCAGACCCCTGGGTGAAAATCGGTGGAAAAAAAGATGGCGTCGTTTTCGGAAAAATCGGAGAAAATCGGCGAAAAAAAGATGGCGTCGTTTTTTGAGAAAATGGGAGAAAATCAAATTGGGGTTGGTGGGGGATGGATGACACCCCGGGGTGTAGTTCCCGAACGTGCTTCAGACCCCTGGGTGAAAATCGGCGAAAAAAAGATGGCGTCGTTTTTGAAAAAATCGGGGAAAAAAAGATGGCGTCGTTTTCGGAGAAAATCGGAGACAATCGGAGAAAATCACATTGGGGTTGGGGGGGGGATGGATTTTATTAAAAAAACGTGTACATAAACAGGACCGAATTTAATCAGGAGTGGCTATTCGTAAAGATAAATGTCATCTCTTTGGAAATGGCGAAAAACGTGGGCCTTTCCGCGCGCCGTGTGGGCCAGGGGCCGTATCAAAGGCCGCGCGGCAAAGTCAAGCAGACCATCGGACGTACAGACGGACGACAGCCAGAGAGTTTTAAAAGTATACTAGACCAAGTGCAGACCCGTTGGGTCTGGTCCCCGAAAGTGCTTGACACCCCGGGGTGTTGTTCCCGAACGTGCTTCAGACCCCGGGGTGAAAATGTGCTGAAAAAAAGATGGCGTCGGTTTTCGGAAAAAATCGGAGAAAATCGGCGAAAAAAAGATGGCGTCGTTTTCGGAGAAAATCGGGGAAAAAAAGATGGCGTCGTTTTCGGAGAAAATCGGAGACAATCGGAGAAAATCACATTGGGGTTGGGGGGGGGATGGATTTTATTAAAAAACGTGTACATAAACAGGACCGAATTTAATCAGGAATGGCTATTCGTAAAGATAAATGTCATCTCTTTGGAAATGGCGAAAAACGTGGGCCTTTCCGCGCGCCGTGTGGGCCAGGGGCCGTATCAAAGGCCGCGCGGCAAAGTCAAGCAGACCGTCGGACGTACAGACGGACGACAGCCAGAGAGTTTTAAAAGTATACTAGACCAAGTGCAGACCCGTTGGGTCTGGTCCCCGAAAGTGCTTGACACCCCCGGGGTGTTGTTCCCGAACGTGCTTCAGACCCCGGGGTGAAAATCTGCTGAAAAAAAGATGGCGTCGTTTTCGGAAAAAATCGGAGAAAATCGGCGAAAAAAAGATGGCGTCGTTTTCGGAGAAAATCGGGGAAAAAAAGATGGCGTCGTTTTCGGAGAAAATCGGAGACAATCGGAGAAAATCACATTGGGGTTGGGGGGGGATGGATTTTATTAAAAAACGTGTACATAAACAGGACCGAATTTAATCAGGAGTGGCTATTCGTAAAGATAAATGTCATCTCTTTGGAAATGGCGAAAAAGGTGGGCCTTTCCGCGCGCCGTGTGGGCCAGGGGCCGTATCAAAGGCCGCGCGGCAAAGTCAAGCAGACCGTCGGACGTACAGACGGACGACAGCCAGAGAGTTTTAAAAGTATACTAGACCAAGTGCAGACCCGTTGGGTCTGGTCCCCCGAAAGTGCTTGACACCCCGGGGTGTTGTTCCCGAACGTGCTTCAGACCCCGGGGTGAAAATGTGCTGAAAAAAAGATGGCGTCGTTTTCGGAAAAAATCGGAGAAAATCGGCGAAAAAAAAGATGGCGTCGTTTTCGGAGAAAATCGGGGAAAAAAAGATGGCGTCGTTTTCGGAGAAAATCGGAGACAATCGGAGAAAATCACATTGGGGTTGGGGGGGGGATGGATTTTATTAAAAAACGTGTACATAAACAGGACCGAATTTAATCAGGAGTGGCTATTCGTAAAGATAAATGTCATCTCTTTGGAAATGGCGAAAAACGTGGGCCTTTCCGCGCGCGTGTGGGCCAGGGGCCGTATCAAAGGCCGCGCGGCAAAGTCAAGCAGACCGTCGGACGTACAGACGGACGACAGCCAGAGAGTTTTAAAAGTATACTAGACCAAGTGCAGACCCGTTGGGTCTGGTCCCCGAAAGTGCTTGACACCCCGGGGTGTTGTTCCCGAACGTGCTTCAGACCCCGGGGTGAAAATGTGCTGAAAAAAAGATGGCGTCGTTTTCGGAAAAAATCGGAGAAAATCGGCGAAAAAAAGAATGGCGTCGTTTTCGGAGAAAATCGGGGGAAAAAAGATGGCGTCGTTTTCGGAGAAAATCGGAAACAATCGGAGAAAATCACATTGGGGTTGGGGGGGGATGGATTTTATTAAAAAACGTGTACATAAACAGGACCGAATTTAATCAGGAGTGGCTATTCGTAAAGATAAATGTCATCTCTTTGGAAATGGCGAAAAACGTGGGCCTTTCCCGCGCGCCGTGTGTGCCAGGGGCCGTATCAAAGGCTGCGCGGCAAAGTCAAGCAGGCCGTCGGACGTAAGACGACGACAGCCAGAGAGTTTTAAAAGTATACTAGACCAAGTGCAGACCCGTTGGGTCTGGTCCCCGAACGTGCTTCAGACCCCGGGTGAAAATGTGCTGAAAAAAGATGGCGTCGTTTTCGGAAAAAATCGGAGAAAATCGGCGAAAAAAAGATGGCGTCGTTTTCGGAGAAAATCGGGGGAAAAAAGATGGCGTCGTTTTCGGAGGAAATCGGAGACAATCGGAGAAAATCACATTGGGGTTGGGGGGGGATGGATTTTATTAAAAAACGTGTACATAAACAGGACCGAATTTAATCAGGAGTGGCTATTCGTAAAGATAAATGTCATCTCTTTGGAAATGGCGAAAAAGGTGGGCCTTTCCGGCGCCGTGTGGGCCAGGGGCCGTATCAAAGGCCGCGCGGCAAAGTCAAGCAGGCCGTCGGACGTACAGACGGACGACAGCCAGAGAGTTTTAAAAGTATACTAGACAAGTGCAGACCCGTTGGGTCTGGACACCGAACGTGCGTTTGCGAGTGGGGGGGCTGTGACGTCACACTACCACCCGTTGGGTCTGTACCTCCAAAGCAGGGTTGCGGGGTGTGAATCTGGCACCCACAAACACACACACTCATCACACCCCTTGATATTATATTAATATTTTAATTTTCTTCTTTTATTCCATCTCCACCCTATCCACTGACGAATAGCCATCACCTCTCAGGTGCGTCTCGAGGGGGGGTGTCAGAGAGAGAAAATTTAATGTTATTAAAAAAAAAATTGTGATGAGTGGGAGGAGGAGGGTGGAGAGGAAGAGGGGAGAGAGGAGGGGAGAGAGGAGAGGGGTGGAGAGAGGAAGGAGAGGATGGGGAAAGAGGTGAAGGGGGGGTTGGAGCGGGCGTGCATGAGTTGATCCGCGGGCTGTGAAGAGAGAAGGGCAGAGAGAGAGAGAGAGAGAGCGAGACAGAGAGAGAGACTGGTACACAAAAGAAAGCTGGAGAAACACAGCGGGTGCAGCAGCATCTATGGAGCAAAGGAAATTTGCAACTCTTTTGGCCGAAACCCATCCTCAGACGGGTTTTGTTCCGAAACGTTTCCTATTTCCTTTGATCTATAGATGCTCCTGCACCCGCTGAGATTATACAGGTATTTTTTGTGTACCTTTGATTTTCCAGCATATGCAGTTCCGTCTTAAAGACAGAGAGACTGTTGGCGGGCTGTTTTACCAACGTGCGTTTGCGGGAGGGGGGGGTGGGCTGCAGCATCACACTCACACTAACCACCCCCCAAACTCACACTAACCACCCCCAAACACACTCGGGGGGAACGTTGAAAATTTAATGTTTTAATTATTATTTTTTAATCTATATTTTAAAAAGTATTTTTAAAAATTCAACGTTAACAAAGTGAAAAAGCAATGATTTAGAATCTAAGCTGTCAATGAAAAGACAGCAAATTTATATTTTAAAATGGTATTTGTAATTAAAAGTTAGTGTTAAAAAGTAATAATGTTAAGTGATAAATAATTCAATTCAATGTAAAACAAATAAAGAATTTAACAATGAAATACAATCAAATGTTAATTTTAAAAAAAAATCTTTGAATTGAAAAGCACTCTTCACTAAGCAAGCGCCCCCACAGATGAGAGCGTCTGTTTGAATGGAGATCGCGTGCCCGCCTCCACAAAGTGACAGACACTAAGCACCCGCCCCCACAAACTATCTTTAAAAAACAACAACAAATTCAACGCTGACAAAGTGAATTAACAATTATTTTGACTCTAAGCTGTCAATGAAAAGTATGCACATTTTTTTTAAAGAAAGGTATTTGAAATGAAATGTTGTCTTTAAGAATTAAAGATAATCGTTAGTAATTTAGAAATTTCAAAATGGTAAAGAGGGAACAAACGTTGAAAATATGTTGGAAAAAAGTTTTTTGAGAGGACGGGGAGGAAGAGGGGGGCGAGGAATGGGGAGAGGAACGGAGGAGAGGAAGGGGGAGAGAGGAAGGGGGAGAGAGGAAGGGGGAGAGGAATGGGGAGAGAGGAAGGGGGAGAGGAAGGAGGAGAGGAATGGGGAGAGGAAGGGGGAGAGGAACGGAGGAGAGGAAGGGGGAGAGGAAGGGGGAGGGGAAGGAGGAGAGGAAGGAGGAGAGGAAGGGGGAGAGGAAGGGGGAGAGGAAGGGGGAGAGGAGCGGAGGAGAGGAAGGGGGAGAGGAAGGGGGAGAGGAAGGGGGAGAGGAAGGGGGAGAGGAAGGGGGAGAGGAGCGGAGGAGAGGAAGGAGGAGAGGAAGGGGGAGAGGAAGGGGGAGAGGACGGGGAGGAAGAGGGGGGCGAGGAATGGGGAGAGGAACGGAGGAGAGGAAGGGGGAGAGAGGAAGGGGGAGAGAGGAAGGGGGAGAGGAAGGGGGAGAGGAGCGGAGGAGAGGAAGGAGGAGAGGAAGGGGGAGAGGAACGGAGGAGAGGAAGGGGGAGAGGAAGGGAGGGGTTTTGAAATTAAAAGTTAGTGTTAAAAAGTAGTAACGTTAAGTGTGAAATAATTCAATTCAATGGAAAACAAATAAAGAATTTAACAATGAAATCCAATAAAATGTTAATTTAAAAAATGAAATGCACTTGAAGATTTATAATTTACAGGTAATTGAGAAAATTCGATGTAATAAAAATAAAGAAATTAACAATGATATTCAATCAAATGTTAATATTTAATAATTAATTTGTTAAATTAAATGGACTCTTTAAGATTTATAATAATGATCAGGTAAATTAGAAACAAATAAATTCAATCCACTAAAAATAAAGCTGATTCTTATCGTCAGACAAATGCAATTCAGGACTTTTCTCTTCACAAGCAAAGTCAGTATGACGGTTGGTGAATAATTCGAATAACCGCTCAGTTGTGCACGACTCATGCACCAAAGTGGGGGAGGAGCGTGTGTCGTCACACACACTAAGCACGCGCACCCACAAACAGATGAGAGCGTCTGTTTTAATTGAGAGCGGTGCCCGCCTCCGCAAAGTGACAGACACTAAGCACCCGCCCCCACAAACAAAATCTAACTTGTTCACCCGTTTAGATTATTTTTCTTTTTTTGTGTACCTTTGATTTTGCAGCATCTGCAGTTTCTTCTTAAAGACATAGAGACTGTTTGCGGGCTGTTTCCCCAACGCGCGTTTGGGGGGGGGGGGGGGTGCGGCATCACACTCACACTAACCACCCCCCCAAACACAGGTGGGTGGAGGAGGGGAGAGGGAGACGGGGTGGGGAGAGAAGAGGGGAGAGGGAGGGGGGAGGGAGAGGGGAAGAGGGGAGTGAGGGGCAGAGGGGTAGCGGGGAGTGGTGCAAGAGAGAGGGGAAGGGGGTAGGGGGGAGATGGGGGTGAAGAGGGGTGGTGGAGGGGGAAGAGAGGGTGTGGGAGGGGAGGGAGGGGTAGAGGAGAGAGAGGGAAGAGTGTGGAGGGAGAGTTGAAGTAGGAGGGGTAGTGACAGTCCATCTGTTACCCATTCCCTATCACCCCCAATCCTCTTTCTCTATTTCCACAAACGTGACGACGCCCTTCGACACAGGCTGTGGGGTTGGGGGGGAGGGGCTTGGGCTGTGGGTGCTGCAAAGGCATATGTAAACGGATTCATTTCGATTTGTCACACGTGTCGCAGGGCGTCGCCACGTGTGTGGGGTCGATAGGGAATGGGGACATTTCAAAATGTTAAACAAACAGCTCTCAGCAATAGAATGTTAATGAAGGTTCCGTTTTGTGATGTCACAATGCCCAATGCTGCGGGGGTTGGGGGGGAGGGGCCGGGGCTTGGGTCGCCGCAAAGGCATATGTAAATGGATCCATTCCGATTGGACATCTGTGACCATTGTGCATTGTGACATCACACACGGAATCTTTAGTAACATTCTATGGCTGAGCTGTTTTATTAAACATTTTGAAGTATTTAGTTTGGGGGGGGGGAGAGGTATTTTATTTAAAAAACGTGTACATAAACAGGTCAGAATTTAATCAGGAGTGGGTTTATGTAAAGATAAATGTAACCTCTTTAGAAACGGTAAAAAATATCGGCCTTTCCGTGCGCCGCGTGGGCGTCGGGCCGTATCAAAGGCCGCGCGGCAAAGTCAAGCAGACCGTCGGACGTACAGACGGACGACAGCCAGAGAGTTTTATATAATAACTAGACCAAGTGCAGACCCGTTGGGTCTGGACACCGGACGTGCGTTTGCGGGTGGGGGGGGGGTGCTGTGGCGTCACAGTAACCGCCCCCTTTGCTCCAAAGCACGGTTGCGGGGTGGGAATCTGGCACCCACGAACACACACACTCATAACAACCCTTGATATTATCTTAATTTTTTAATTTGCTTCTTTTATCCCATCTCCACCCTATCCACTGACGAATAGCCCTCGCCTCTCAGGTGCGTCTAGAGGGGGGGGGGGCAGAGAGTGAAAATGTAATGTTAGAATTAAAAAAATTTGAAGAGGGGGAGGAGGAGGGTGGAGAGGAAGGGGGGAGAGAGGAAGGGGTGCGAGGAAGGGGGATAGAGAGGTGGGTGTGGAGAGAGTAAGGAGAGGATATTGGAGATAGGTGAAGGGGGGTGTTTTGAGCTGGTGTTCATGAGTTAAGCTGCGGGCTGTGAAGAGAGAAGGGCAGAGAGAGAGAGAGAGAGGGGAGAGACAGAGAGACTGGTACACTCAAAAAAGGTGGTGAAATTCAGCGGGTGCAGCCGCGTCTATGGAGCGAAGGAAATAGGCAATGTTTGTGGCTGAAACCCATCTTCAGACGTGTTTTGTTATGAAACATTGCCTATTTCCTTCGATCCAAAGATGCTGCTGCACCCGCTGAGTTTATACTTCATTTTTTTGTTTACCTTGCGTTTGGGGGGGGGGGGCTGCGGCTGCAGCATCACACTCACACTAACCACCCCCCAAACACACAGGCGGGGGGAGTGGGGGAGAGGGAGACGGGGTTGGGGAGAGGAGGGGAGGGGGAGAGAAGGAGACGGGGTGGGGAGAGAAGAGGGGAGGGAGGGGAGGGAAGAGGGGGACGGAGGGGAGAGGGGGAGGAGGAAAGGGGAGAGATTGGGGAAGGAGAGGAGATCAGGGTGGGTGAGAGGGAGGGTGAGGAGAGTTTGGAGTGGGAGGAGGGCGGGGAGGGCAGGAAGGGAGGAGAGGGGGGGAGGGGATGAGGGGGGGAGGGGATGAGGGGATGAGGGGAAGGGGAGAGGAGTAGGGGGAAGAGAGGGAGAGAGGGAGGGTGGAGGGAGAGAGGTGGGGAGGGAGAGGGGAAGAGTGGGGAGTGCAGACCAAGTGCAGACCCGTTGGGTCTGGACACCGAACGTGCGTTTGGGGCGGGGGGCTGTGACGTCACACTAACCACCCGTTGGGTCTGTACCTCCAAAGCAGGGTTGCGGGGTGTGAATCTGGCACCCACAAACACACACACTCATCACACCCCTTGATATTATATTAATATTTTAAAGACAGAGAGACTGTTGGCGGGCTGTTTTCCCAACGCGCGTTTGCGGGAGGGGGGGTGGGCTGCGGCATCACACTCACACTAACCACCCCCCAAACACAGGCGGGGGAGGGTGGAGAGGAAGACGTGGTGGGGAGAGAAGAGGGGAGAGGGAGATGGGGTGGGGAGAGAAGAGGAGAGGGGGAGGGAGGGGAGAGGGGGAAGAGGAAAGGGGAGAGATTGGGGAGGGAGAGGAGATCAGGGTGGGTGAGAGGGAGGGGGAGGAGAGTGGGGAGTGGGAGGAGAGCAGGGAGGGCAGGGAGGGGGGGAGGGGATGAGGGGAAGGGGAGAGGAGTAGGGGGAAGAGAGGGAGAGAGGGAGGGGGAGGGAGAGGGGTACAGTGGGGAGTGAGGGGCAGAGGGGTAACGGGGAGTGGTGTAAGAGAGAGGGGAAGGGGGTAGGGGGGAGATGGGGGTGAAGAGGGGTGGTGGAGGGGGAAGAGAGGGTGTGGGAGGGGAGGGAGGGGTAGAGCAGAGAGGGGGAAGAGTGGGGAGGGAGAGTTGAAGTAGGAGGGGTAGGGACAGTCCATCTGTTTCCCATTCCCTATCACCCCCAATCCTCTTTCTCTATTGCCACACACGTGACGACGCCCTTCGACACAGGCTGTGGGGTTGGGGGGGAGGGGCTGGGGCTGGGGCTGCTGCCAAGGCATATGTAAACGGATTCATTTCGATTTGTCACACGTGTCGCAGGGCGTCGCCACGTGTGTGGGGGTGATAGGGAATGGGGACATTTCAAAATGTTAAACAAACAGCTCTCAGCAATAGAATGTAAATGAAGGTTCCGTTTTGTGATGTCACAATGCCCAATGCTGCGGGGGTTGGGGGGGAGGGGCCGGGGCTTGGGTCGCCGCAAAGGCATATGTAAATGGATCCATTCCGATTGGACAGCTGTGACCATTGTGCATTGTGACATCACACACGGAATCTTTAGTAACATTCTATGGCTGAGCTGTTTTTTTAAACATTTTGAAGTATTTGGTTTGGGGGGGGGGAGAGGTATTTTATTTTAAAAACGTGTACATAAACAGGTCAGAATTTAATCAGGAGTGGGTTTATGTAAAGATAAACGGAACCTCTTTAGAAACGGTAAAAAATATCGGCCTTTCCGCGCGCCGCGTGGGCGTCGGGCCGTATCAAAGGCCGCGCGGCAAAGTCAAGCAGGCCGTCGGACGTACAGACGGACGACACACACAGAGTTTTATATAATAATAGATAGATAGATAGATAGATAGATAGATAGATAGATAGATAGATAGATAGATAGATAGATAGATATACATCAATATCACATTTATATATGTGTGTATCATATTTAATATATATATTTACACACGTGTTTACAATATATAAATATAGGCAAATATATTTGCCTTCATGGCTTATGTTCCCTATATATTAACGTGGGAAAAACTATGTTCCCTATATTCTCAACGTGGGAAAAACTATGTTCCCTATATTCTCAACGTGGGAAAAACTAAGGAGATGGTGGTTGACTTCAGGAGGGCGGGAAAACAACACCATACACCTCTGCACATCGATGGAGCTGATGTGGAAAGGGTCAACAGCATGAAGTTCCTAGGACTCCACCTGTCAGATGACCTGACGTCCACGACCAACACCACAGCACTGGTCAAGAGAGCCCAGCAGCGACTACACCCTCTCCGAAGACTACGTAAAGCAGGTCTCCCCACTACACACATACGAACTTTTTATAGGGGGACAATCGAGAGCACATTAACCTACGGCATCACTTCCTGGTTCGGGAGCTGCAAGGCGTACGAACGGCACCAACTAGACAGGATTGTGAAGACCGCCAGCAGGATTATTGGTGCTCCACTCCCTTTCCTGCTGGACATATACAGGAAGAGATGTATCAGCAGAGCCATCTCCATCATCAAAGACCCCTACCACCCATCCCATCACATATTCTCCATCCTGCCATCTGGGAAGAGGTACCGGAGCATTAGGTGCAAAACCAGCAGGATGCTCCTCAGCTTCTTCCCGCAGGTTATAAGACTGATAAACGGACTTTGTCCCCTGCCAAAGTATCGTGCACCAACCACCAACCTGGACACACTGCAGCAGAGCCACTGTCGTGCCGCTGCCGATCGGAACGCCTGTTGATGTTTACTAGAGTAGAGTGTTAATTTGTTCATGATATATGTATTTTTACTTCTATTTATTTTTTACTGCACACACTGAAATGGACTCTGGTTGAGGAACGTTTTTTTGTTTCCTCTGGGTATGCGAATACTCAGGAAATGACAATAAAGATATACAATACAATACAATATTAGAGGCAAAAAAAAATAATGGCAAATATAATTGCCTTTATGGCTCATGTACATCATGAGTTGCTTTAAATCATAGTTGCTTCTGATCCATGAGGAAGTTTGAAATGATCTCTATTATCTGTATCTTGCCTCACACACAGAAACACACACATACCGTTCCCCCACAACACTCATTAAACCAAAGATAATAATGCAAATGGTCCAGAGACCTTTCATTGCGCATTGCCGCTCATTTTATAGGCAGTTTCCCTTTTTAGTTGTTTTTCAAAGAAGCACCTTATTTATTATAAACAAAGATCATAATGTTGTAACATAGAAGGCTAAAATAGACCAAGATAAACTGCAAAATCCAATGGACTGACGTGGATTAAACTGCGAGAGGCATAACGGAGATCCGGGTCTTATTCATAAAATGGCGGAAGTGACGTTCCGTTGCGTACTACACGTCAGTCAATTGGATTTCGTAGGAGTGGTCTATCTTGCTCCTCTAGTATCTCTGGGACAGAGGGCAGCAGGTGACACAACCTTTACACAACAGCAAGGATAACTTCTTAATCTTTTCTTTTTAACGTTGAAAATCTCCCAAAAGGGAGGTGCACCGTTCCCAGAGGCACTGCAATACTGGGTCGATACGTGGAGTGGACGGAGCAAGCCCCTATTCCATCTCCCTGTTCCAAAAATCAATTTAATATATGGTCCCTAGATAAGGGACGTATCAGATATTAAACTGATAAGAACAGATACTACACTTGATCTTAGCCAAAAGGCCGAGAAGCGATACCCGCAACTGCACGCACCCTTTCACATCCTGCCCGCCCTCCCACTTCTGAGCCAGACTGGGGGCCTCCCACGCCGGCCCCTCGCCAGCCCGGGTGCCGTTTGGTGGCGTTTCTCTCCCGGGACCCGCACCCTCTCCCTCTCCCACCCTTTCCCTCAAACTTTGCTGTGAATATGTGAAACTCTTGCAATCCCTCCAATCAGACGGGAGAGGTGGTGCTTGCCTGCAGTGACGTCACGGGCACAGGCACAAGGCCAAAGCTCTGTTGGTGTATATTGGAGCTGCAGGTAACTCTCATCTGTGCTAGCGGGACATCTGTTGGTCTATAGTGGAACTGCAGGTAACCCACTGCTATCGAGACATCTGTTGGTGTAAAGTGGAACTGATCTGTCGTTTTCGCACCTTACATTCTCTTTGTACCCATCCACTTCTCCAGTTTCCTTCTCTCATAAGTCTGAAGAAGGGTCTCGCTCCGAAACGTCACACCTGCCTTCCCTCCAGAGATGCTGCCTGTCCCGCTGATTTACTCCAGCATTTTGTGCCTATATTTGGAGTAAACCAGCATCTGCTGTTCCTTCCTATACAAGTGACATTTACTGTGCTATCGAGTCTGTGGAGAAGGGTTTTGAACCGAAACTTTGCCTGTCCATTACCTGCATAGATGCTGCCTGTACTGCTGAGTTCCTCCATCACTTTCTGTTCTACGTAAGATTCTATAAGCAGCAGTTCCTAGTGTCTTTATCAACACCAATTGTTGGTAGAAACATATAAAATAGGTGCAGGAGGAGGCCATTCAGCCCTTCGAGCCAGCTTCATTGTGATCATGGCAGATCGTCCCCAATCAATAACCCGTGCCTGCCTTCTCCCCATATCCCTTGATTCCACTAGCCCCTAGAGCTCTATCTAACTCTCTCTTAAATCCATCCAGTGACTTGGCCTCCACTGCCCTCTGTGACAGGGAATTCCATAAATTCACCACTCTCTGGGTGAAAAAGTTTTTCCTCACCTCAGTCTTAAATGACCTCCCCTTTATTCTAAGACTGTGGCCCCTGGTTCTGGACTCGGCCCACATTGGGAAAATTTTTCCTGCATCCAGCTTGTCCAGTCCTTTTATAATTTTATATGTTTCTATAAGATATCCCCTCATCCTTCTCAACTCCAGTGAATACAAGACTAGTCTTTTCAATCTTTCCTCATATGACAGTCCCACCATCTCAGGGATCAATCTCGTGAACCTACGCTGCACTGCCTCAATCACAATGATGTCCTTCCTCAAATTAGGAGACCAAAACTGTACACAATACTCCAGATGTGGTCTCACCAGAGCCCTATACAACTGCAGAAGAACCTCTTTACTCCTATACTGAAATCCTCTTGTTATGAAGAACAACATTCCATTAGCTTTCTTCACTGCCTGCTGTACCAGTAAGCCAACTTTCAGTGACCGGTGTACAAGGACGCACAGGTCTCGCTGCACCTCCCCCTTACCTAAGATTCAGATTCAGATCAGATAAGATTCAGATAACCTAACCCCATTGAGATAATAATCTGCCCCCTTGTTTTTGCCGCAAAAGTGGATAACCTCACATTTATCTATATTATATTGCATCTGCCACGCATTTGCCCACTCACTCAACCTGTCCAGGTCACCCTGCAACCTCCTAACATCCTCTTCACAGTTCACATTGCCAACCAGCTTTGTGTCATCTGCAAACTTGCTAGTGTTGCTCCTAATTCCCTCTTCTAAATCATTAATATATATGGTAAACAGTTGCGGCCCCAACACCGAGCCTTGCGGCACTCCACTCGCCACTGCCTGCCATTCTGAAAAGGACCCGTTCACTCCTACTCTTTGCTTCCGGTCTGCCAACCAATTTTCTATCCATGTCAACACCCTACCCCCAATACCATGTGCTCTAATTTTAGTCACCAGTGTATGTGATGTGGTGTGTGGTGTAATGGAGACATAAGACACTGCAGCTGTGGAATCTTGAGCAAAACACAAAGTGTTAGAGGAAGTTAGTGGTTCAAGCAGCAGGGACTAGACAGACGGTCGGTTCAGGTCTGAAGAAGTGTGATGCAGCTGGTAGAGCTGCTGTCTCATAGTGTCAGAGGCCCAGGATCGATCCTGACCTCGGACACTATCTCTGTGGAGTTTGTACATTCTCTCTGTGAGTGTTGTAGATATCTCAGGGTGTTCCAGTTACCTCCCACATCCCAAAGATATATGGGTTTGTAGGTTAAATAGTCGAGTAAAATTGCCCCCAGTGTGCAGAGAGTGGGTTAGAAAGTGGAATAAGATAGAACTGGTGTGAATCAGACTGAAGAAGGATCTTGACCTGAAATGTCACCCATTCTTTCTCTCCAGAGATGTCCCGCTGTTTTTGTGTCTATGGTCGATAGTGTAGACATGAAGGGCCGAAGGGCCTGTTTCCATGCTGCATCTCAAAACCAAACAGCTCTGACCTGTAACATCGCCTGTCCATTCCCTCCTCTGATGCTGCCTGACCCATTGCATTCATCCAGCTCCTTCTCATAGAGCTCCAGATGCAGATATGTTACAGAATATCAGCGCAGCCCTTCCCCAACTCTCCATCCTCCACTTCCCTCTCATTGGGGAATACTAATTGCAAGTAATAATTGTGGATCCTGCTGATCTGCCTCCACACAGATTTCCTGTTTGGGCCCTTAAGGAACCTACTCTTTCTCTGCTTAATCTTGCCAAGGCCATTTCATGCCCTCTTTATCCTCCTCATTTCTTTATCTTCTCTCCTACATCACGTGTAAACCTCAAAGCACCCCCTCCATTTCAAATGCTCATTCCTAACAATTGCTTTAATGCCCCCTCCTTCTCCACGACTATCTTTAAACTTCCTAAACAGTGCAGCACGGTGGCGCAGCACCATAGTCGCAGGTTTGATCCTGTATACGGGTGCTGTTTGTACGTTCTCCCCGTGACTTTGTGGGTTTTCTCCGAGATCTTCAGTTTCCTCCCACACTCCAAAAATGTACAGGTTTGTAGGTTAATTGGCTTGGTATGAATGTAAAATTGTCCCTAGTGTGTGTAGATAATGTTAATGTGTGGGGATCGCTGGTGGGTGCAGACTTGGTGGGCCGAAGGGCCTCTTTCCGTGCTGTATCTATGATCATTCTCCCTCATCCAAGCTTCAGCAATGGCAATCCCAGTTGGCCATTCGTGTGTGATGGTGGTGGGCAGCCAAGGGACTGCCTGAGCCGGCAGTTTGCCTCTCCTCCGGCCGGGCTTCTGTCCATGCCCAGGTGTCCCTGGAGTGGGAGCACACGTTGACCTCGTGCACTTTGGCTGCTTCCTGGGACCGCTGGGAACCACAGGGGCTTGTGTGCATCAAGGTTCAAGGTTCAAGGACATCATATTTTAGTTAATACCAAGATAGACACAAAATGCTGGAGTAACAAAGCGGGATAGGCAGCATCTCTGGAGAGAAGGAATGGGTGACGTTTCCGGTCGAGACTTCTTCAGACCAATAATGTCTAATACTAATGTTTTGCTTTGAAACTATTTTATGGGGTTTTTTTAATTGACATTTCCTTAGAATGTATTAGTTGTTCTTTAAACCTGTAATAAACGTAAAAGGTAATTCCAGTAAATGTTGGGAAAGTTATAGGGGGACTTGTCTCCCCCATGTTTTGAGAGGTGGGGGACAACCCCCCCATGTTTTGTGACCCGGGCGCTACAGCCAGTCCCAGGTTGCCTGCGTGCCCCGGGACTGGTTGTTGCGCCCAGGTCGGCTGGCAGGTCTGGCCGTAGCGCCCAGGTCGGCTCGCTTGTCCCAGGGCTGGCTGCAGTTCCCAGGTCGCCTGCGTGCAGGGCTGGACTTAGATGAAGAGAGGTCTTAGGCTGTTCCACTTGTGAGGCCCCTCCCAATCCCCCACCCCCACGACTAGAGGAAGATGGTCCACCAGATTCACACTGATTTACAGCCGAGCGTGGCCAATGAGATAAGGGGCTGGAAAGCTGCGCTTTTTATTTATTTATTTATTGCCAGTGCTAGTGTCGAGTTATCGGCTTAAAACACTATTATTCCGAAATGGAGGGCAAGGAAAATTACTGAAGGGTTGTTTAGAGACTACAGTGTGTTGTGACAGCATATGTAAGAAAGGCCTATGACAGTGTCAAAAATATTATACACCTTGCAGGGCTCTCACTTATTTTTTTTTCTCTGTTGTCAGCCGGGCAACCTTGGCAGCTTTTTAAGTTGCTAAATGACAGTTTAGGTGGTCATTTAAGACGGCTTGCATGACGCGTGCGATAATGTGCTTGGACGAAGTGTGTAGTTACCAGTTGGAATTATGCTCAATGAAGCATTCACATATTATTTCTGCTTCAAATAAAGTCACAAACTAAACATATTCACCAATCAAGACATGATATATACCACAATGACATGCAGCAAAATTATAATACAGTATCTCAACACTTTTTACACATTGCAATGAATGCAATTTCTATTATTTCTTTCCACTTCGAAACAAAAATGTGGTTGGATTAATCAGCGTATGATCAACCTCGGTGAGATCAAGAGTATGCTTGGCGATCGCTTCACCCAACACCTCCGCCCGGTTCGCAATAACCAACCTGATCTCCCGGTGGCTCAGCACTTCAACTCCCCCTCACATTCCGAATCCAATCTTTCTGTCCTGGGCCTCCTCCATGGCCAGAGTGAGGCCCACCGCATATTGGAGGAGCAGCATCTCATATTTGCTTGGGTAGTTTACACACCAGCGGTATGAACATTGGCTTCTCTAATTTCAGGTAGTCCTTGCTTTCTCCCTCCTTCCCCTCCCATTCCAAGCTCTCCCACAGCCAACTGTCTCCGCCTCTTCCTTTCTTTTTCGTGTCCCCCCCCTCCCGACATCAATCTGAAGAAGGGTCTCGACCCGAAACGTCGTCTTTTTCTTTGCTCCACAGATGCTGCCTTACCCGCTGATTTTCTCCAGCTTTTTTGTCTACCAATGGGATCCCACCACTGGCCACATCTTCCCATCTCCTCCCCTGTTGACTTTCCGCAGAGACCGCTCACTCTGTAACTCCCTGGTCAATTCATCCCTTCCCACCCAAACCACCCCCTCTCCTGGCACTTTCCCTTGCAACCGCAGGAATTGCTACACTTGTCGCTTTACCTCCCCCCTTGACTCCATTCAAGGACCCAAGCAGTCTTTCCAGGTGCGGCAGAGGTTCACCTGCACCTCCACCAACCTCATCTGTTGCATCCGCTGCTCTAGGTGTCAGCTGCTCTACATCGGTGTGATCAAGAGTATGCTTGGCGATCGCTTCACCCAACACCTCCGCCCGGTTCGCAATAACCAACCTGATCTCCCGGTGGCTCAGCACTTCAACTCTCCCTCCCATTCCGAATCCGACCTTTCTGTCCTGGGCCTCTTCCATGGCCATAAATTGGAGAAGCTGCACCTCATATTTCGCTTCGGCAGTTTACACCCCAGCGGTATGAACATTGACTTCTTCAATTTCAGATAGTCCCTGCTTTCTCCTCCCCTTCCCAGCTCTCCCTCAGTCCACTGTCTCCGCCTCTTCCTTTCTTCTTTCCGTCACAACAGTCTGAAGAAGGGTCTCGACCCGACACGTCGCCTATTTCCTTCGCTCCATAGATGCTGCCTCACCCGCTGAGTTTCTCCAGCATTTTTGTCTACCCATTCACACAAGTTCTGTTATCCCACTTTCCTCACCCACTCTCTACACATTAGGGGCAATTTTACGAAGACAAGTGAACCTACAAAGCCAATACGTCTTTGGGATGTGGGAGGAAACCCACACGCTTGCAGGGAGAATGTGCAAATTCAACACAGACAGTGCCCGAGGACAGGATCGAACACAGATCTCTGATGTGTGAGGCAGCAAGTCTACCAGCTGTGCCACTATATTTTGTTTTCCAACACACACAAAATTATACGTTGATAACTTTGGTTACAAAAAAAATGAAAATATCCATTTTCAGTCTTATATCTCCAATTGACGCTATGTCCCCCTTTACAGCTACTGTATGTTTTAATTCAGTTCAAGACTATTGGGGCAGTACATTGGCCATAAAGTTGCTGCCTAAAAGTGCCAGAGACCCGATATTGATCCTGAATATGGGTGTTGTCTGTATGGAGTTTGCTCCTTTTCCCTTTGATTGCATGGATTTTCTCCGGGTGCTCTTGTTTCCTCCCACATTCCAAATGTGCAGGAACCTATTTCAGACCCAACCCAAAATGTAATATTTTCCTTTTGTCCAGAGATTCTGTCTGACCTGTGGAGTTACTCCAGCTTTTTGTGTCTATCTTCAGTTTAAACCAGCATCTGCAGTTATAAATAAGAAAACTATATAAATATATATATATATATATATACATATATATATATATATATATATATATATATATATATAGTTTTCTTATTTATAACTTTGTTTACAGAGTACTATGTTTACATATTATGTTGTGCTGCTGCAAGTAAGGATTTCATTGTTCTAACTGGGACGTGAGAGAATAAAACACTCTTGACTCTTGACTTACTCCGCTAATGTGTGGGATAGAACTAGTGTACGGTTGGTCGGCGTGGACTCGGTGGGCGGAAGGACATGTTTCCACGCTGTATCTTTAAATTAAACTAAAAACACTAAAACCAGACGGAGTCTAAAGAAGGGTCTCTACTCGAAACGTCACCCAATTTCTTCTATGCAGAGTTGCTGACTGCTCCATGGAGTTCCCCTGCACAATTAAGGCATGGAATAGTCTTCACCCTACCATAGTTACCCAACCAGACGCAACTAAATTTAAGGTAGCTCTTTTTTCCCCCAAGAACCCTTTTTTGCTTAAGTCCAAGTCAAGAGTCAAGAGTTTTATTGTCATGTGTCCCAGATAGGACAATGAAATTCTTGCTTGCTGCAGCACAACAGAATATGTGAACATAATACAGAACAGGAGATAAAAGTTCAGAAGGTACACAAAAATGCTGGAGAAACTCAGCGGGTGCAGCAGCATCTATGGAGCGAAGGAAATAGGCAATGTTTCGGGCCGAAACCCTTCTTCAGACTGATAGGGGGTGGGGAGAAGAAAGGAAAAAAGGAAAAAAGGAAAAAAAGGAAAAACGGCGGAGGAGGAGCCCGAGGGCTGGGGGATGAGACAACCAGAGGGCTGATGAAGGGGAGGGGACGGCAAGGGCTAGCAGAGTTGGGAGAATTCAATGTTCATGCCCCCAGGATATAGACTGCATTTCCTCCAAATTCCGGTGTTGCTCGCTGTGGCCATGGAGGAGACCCAGGACAGAGAGGTCAGATACGGAATGGGAGGGGGAGTTGAAGTGCTGAGCCAAAAGTTCAGTGTGTTTATATAACATAGACCATACAAAATAAATAAACAGATAAAATGCAGTAGGTTGTTATTGTTCAGCCCTCCACCACCTCCAGTTCAAAATTCCATTTAGAATATTTTTGGAGGACCAGGAAACCAGAAGCAAGAGTTACTCCAGGGAGTTACTCCAGCTCCAGGGTCAGGGAGTGATTCTGCGTTGGTTTTCAGCGAGGCGGCGACAGGACAGCAATGGCGGTCAGATCTCCCACAATTCAAAGCGAGGGAGAAAGTGCCCAGCGCCGACCAGTTGCCGTGACAGTGCGCATGCGCAGGACGGCCGATAATGTGCTGGCTGTGGCTGTGCGCATGTGCAAGGCGGCCTGCCGTGCCGGCGGATGAGGAGCGAGCGGAGAGCGGAGCCGGCGACCCGGATACGGACCCGGATGGTGGGCGGAGACGGAGAGTGACAGAGAGAGAGAGAGAGAGAGGGGGCGGGGCCCAGAGTTGAATGGCAGGTTCCTGCCTTGGCCGGAGGCCCCCTAGATCTCGAGGCCCCAGGCTTCAGCCTATGAAGCCTTTACGTAAATCCGGCCCTGCCTGCGTGCGCCAGGTCTGGCTGTAGCGCCCAGGTCAGCTCGCTTGCCCCAGGTCTGGCTGTAGCGCCCAGGTCAGCTCGCTTGCCCCAGGTCTGGCTGTAGCGCCCAGGTCAGCTCGCTTGCCCCAGGTCTGGCTGTAGCGCCCAGGTCAGCTCGCTTGCCCCAGGTCTGGCTGTAGCGCCCAGGTCAGCTCGCTTGCCCCAGGTCTGGCTGTAGCGCCCAGGTCAGCTCGCTTGCCCCAGGTCTGGCTGTAGCGCCCAGGTCAGCTCGCTTGCCCCAGGTCTGGCTGTAGCGCCCAGGTCAGCTCGCTTGCCCCAGGTCTGGCTGTAGCGCCCAGGTCAGCTCGCTTGCCCCAGGTCTGGCTGTAGCGCCCAGGTCAGCTCGCTTGCCCCAGGTCTGGCTGTAGCGCCCAGGTCAGCTCGCTTGCCCCAGGTCTGGCTGTAGCGCCCAGGTCAGCTCGCTTGCCCCAGGTCTGGCTGTAGCGCCCAGGTCAGCTCGCTTGCCCCAGGTCTGGCTGTAGCGCCCAGGTCAGCTCGCTTGCCCCAGGTCTGGCTGTAGCGCCCAGGTCAGCTCGCTTGCCCCAGGTCTGGCTGTAGCGCCCAGGTCAGCTCGCTTGCCCCAGGTCTGGCTGTAGCGCCCAGGTCAGCTCGCTTGCCCCAGGTCTGGCTGTAGCGCCCAGGTCAGCTCGCTTGCCCCAGGTCTGGCTGTAGCGCCCAGGTCAGCTCGCTTGCCCCAGGTCTGGCTGTAGCGCCCAGGTCAGCTCGCTTGCCCCAGGTCTGGCTGTAGCGCCCAGGTCAGCTCGCTTGCCCCAGGTCTGGCTGTAGCGCCCAGGTCAGCTCGCTTGCCCCAGGTCTGGCTGTAGCGCCCAGGTCAGCTCGCTTGCCCCAGGTCTGGCTGTAGCGCCCAGGTCAGCTCGCTTGCCCCAGGTCTGGCTGTAGCGCCCAGGTCAGCTCGCTTGCCCCAGGTCTGGCTGTAGCGCCCAGGTCAGCTCGCTTGCCCCAGGTCTGGCTGTAGCGCCCAGGTCAGCTCGCTTGCCCCAGGTCTGGCTGTAGCGCCCAGGTCAGCTCGCTTGCCCCAGGTCTGGCTGTAGCGCCCAGGTCAGCTCGCTTGCCCCAGGTCTGGCTGTAGCGCCCAGGTCAGCTCGCTTGCCCCAGGTCTGGCTGTAGCGCCCAGGTCAGCTCGCTTGCCCCAGGTCTGGCTGTAGCGCCCAGGTCAGCTCGCTTGCCCCAGGTCTGGCTGTAGCGCCCAGGTCAGCTCGCTTGCCCCAGGTCTGGCTGTAGCGCCCAGGTCAGCTCGCTTGCCCCAGGTCTGGCTGTAGCGCCCAGGTCAGCTCGCTTGCCCCAGGTCTGGCTGTAGCGCCCAGGTCAGCTCGCTTGCCCCAGGTCTGGCTGTAGCGCCCAGGTCAGCTCGCTTGCCCCAGGTCTGGCTGTAGCGCCCAGGTCAGCTCGCTTGCCCCAGGTCTGGCTGTAGCGCCCAGGTCAGCTCGCTTGCCCCAGGTCTGGCTGTAGCGCCCAGGTCAGCTCGCTTGCCCCAGGTCTGGCTGTAGCGCCCAGGTCAGCTCGCTTGCCCCAGGTCTGGCTGTAGCGCCCAGGTCAGCTCGCTTGCCCCAGGTCTGGCTAGCGCCCAGGTCAGCTCGCTTGCCCCAGGTCTGGCTGTAGCGCCCAGGTCAGCTCGCTTGCCCCAGGTCTGGCTGTAGTGCCCAGGTCAGCTCGCTTGCCCCAGGTCTGGCTGTAGCGCCCAGGTCAGCTCGCTTGCCCCAGGTCTGGCTGTAGCGCCCAGGTCAGCTCGCTTGCCCCAGGTCTGGCTGTAGCGCCCAGGTCAGCTCGCTTGCCCCAGGTCTGGCTGTAGCGCCCAGGTCAGCTCGCTTGCCCCAGGTCTGGCTGTAGCGCCCAGGTCAGCTCGCTTGCCCCAGGTCTGGCTGTAGCGCCCAGGTCAGCTCGCTTGCCCCAGGTCAGGCTGTAGCGCCCAGGTCAGCTCGCTTGCCCCAGGTCTGGCTGTAGCGCCCAGGTCAGCTCGCTTGCCCCAGGTCTGGCTGTAGCGCCCAGGTCAGCTCGCTTGCCCCAGGTCTGGCTGTAGCGCCCAGGTCAGCTCGCTTGCCCCAGGTCAGGCTGTAGCGCCCAGGTCAGCTCGCTTGCCCCAGGTCAGGCTGCAGTTCCCAGGTAGCAAAAAATAAATTGAACCAATATGCCTGCGGGCCGGATGATTTGGGGTTAGGGGCCGGTATGACCGTTCTGGTCTCCCATCAACGGTCATTGGGAAACTAGGTTTGTCGGTACATTAGAAAGTTAGTAGAATTATTTTTAATAGATCTTTATTTACCAATAATAAAGTCAATAATGTGAACACTTCTGTACGTTTTGGGATTTGTTCTTGTAAGGCAGGGGTTTTCCAAAATATGGCCCACGGGACACATTAGGCCCAGTCACCACCAGATTTTTCAAGCTCAGATTCGAATCCGAGAACGCGGCGGCTGTTACCCGTTATGTCCCTCGAATTGTCGAGACACCACAAGCAAAGATCACAACCCGCCGTGAAGAAGGGTGCACAGCGCTGGGACATCAACACGGAGCGGGCAGTGGAGGCCAAGTCACTGGATGGATTTAAGAGAGAGTTAGATAGAGCTCTAGGGGCTAGTAGAGTCAAGGGATATGGGGAGAAGGCAGGCACGGGTTATTGATAGGGGACGATCATGGCGGTGCTGGCTCGAAGGGCCGAATGGCCTCCTCCTGCACCTATTTTCTATGTTAGATTAGCTATGGGAACAGGCGTCTGTCCTCGAGCTGTATGATCTGAGTTCCCACGATTCACTGGTTCTTCCGAGTTTAGTTTAGTTTAGAGATACAGGGCAGAAACAGGCCCTTTGGCCCACCGAGTCTGTGATCCCCGCACACTAACACTATCCCACACACTGGGGACAATTATAATTTTACTGAAACCAATTACCCTGCAAACCTTTAGAGTGTGGGGGGAACCCGGAATAACCCCATGCATGTCACAGGGAAAACGTACAAACTCCGTGCTGACAAGCACCTGTGGTCAAGATCGAACCCGGGTCTCTGGTGCTGTAAGGCAGCAACTCTACCGCAGCACCACCATGCCACCCTGAATGTGAACACAATTATTTTCCAAAGCCTGCTGCCTCCATTAATGCTTATAGCAGACAACTGTATTCTGAGCTGGCATCCCACAGGTTCCAAGGAGCTCCAGCACCAGCCCATCCAGTCCTGGGGACGTGCCTCTCCTGAGCTGGTGGAGGGCATCAGGCAGCTCCTCCAACATTAGGAGAGCGTTTCGGTGTTCGGCCGACTGGCGGTACGCCCTCACGTAGGAACAACCATGTACCCTCGCTGGACGCATCCGAACATGATCACATGACAGGACCATCCAAAAGCCCCTTAAATGCCACTAATGTATCTGCCTCTTCTCCAGAGAGAAGAAGGGTGAAGCGCGGTCCACATCATACAGCGTGTGGACTTGGCAACCTCACTCAGTGACTCAAGACCACTCAAGCTGCAAGTCCCTCAGCGCTTCCTTCTGCTCTTTTTCTTTTTACAAGATGAGGTTTATTCCAACTATAACATTCAGAGTTTTTTCCAAAAATAAACTTTATTCAGAATAAAAATCCGCAAACTATTACCACATCAACCTGCCCATGGGTCTGATCATAGAAACATAGAGATTAGGTGCAGGAGGAGGAGATTCGGCCCTTCGAGCCAGCACCGCCATTCATTATGATCATGGCTGATCGTCCCAAATCAATAACCCGTGCCTGACTTTTCCCCATATCCCTTAATTCCACTAGCCCCTAAAGCTCTACCTAACTCTCTTAAATCCATCCAGTGATTTGGCCTCCAATGCCCTCTGTGGCAGGGAATTCCACAAATTCACAACTCTGGGTGAAAAAGGTTTTTCTCACCTCAGTCTTAAATTGCATCCCCTTTATTCTAAGACTGTGGCCCCTGGTTCTGGACTCGCCCAACATTGGGAACATTTTTCCTGCATCTAGCTTGTCCAGTCCTTTTATAATTTTATGTTTCTATAAGATGCCCCCTCATCCTTCTAAACTCCAGTGAATACAAGCCTAGTCTTTTCAATCTATGATCCTTTGGGAAACATCTGCTTTGGGATACGGAGTCTGACGGCGGAGATGGGCAATACTAAAAGGGAACAGGTCCTGATTGCGATACCCATGCAGGTTGTGTGCTTAAAGCAGAATTCAGAACTGGCTTATTCACAGAAGATAGATGGTTGTGGTGGGAGAAAGATATTCTGGCTGGAGGTCTATGACCAGTGGAGTTCCGCAGGGATCTGTGCTGGGACATCTGCTGTTTGATTCATAAAAATGACTTGGACATAAATTTGGATGGGATGGTGAGTAAGTTTGCGGACGACACCAAAATTGGAGTCGTTGCAGACAGTGAGGAAGGCTGTCAGAAGATGCAGTGGGATATAGATCAGCTGCAGAAATGGGCAGAGAAAATGCTGATGGAGTTAAACCCAAGCAAGTGTGAGGTATCGCACTTTGGGATGTTGAACGTAAGGGGAAAGAATACAGTTAATGGCAAGACCCTTCATAGCAAAGATGTGCAGAGGGATCTTGGTGTCCAAGTTCATAACTCACTGAAGGTGGCAGCACAAATAGATAGGGTGGTAAAGAAAGTAGATAGTCTGCTTGCCTTCATTACAAGGGGCATTGAATATAAGAGTGGAAGTCATGATGCAGATATATATGTTTTTGGTGAGGTCACAATTGGAGTATTGTGTGCAGTTCTGGTCGCCCCATTACAGGAAAGCTGTGTAGGAGAGGGTGCCGAGGAGGTTTACCAGAATGCTGTCTGGATTAGAGGGCTTCAGCTACAGGGAGAGGTTGGATAGACTTGGATTGTCTTCTCTGAAACGTCAGAGGTTGAGGGGAGAGTTGAGAGAAGTATATAAAATGATGAGATGCATAGATAGGATATTGTGGGGTGACTGACGGGAACTGTCAGGGAGAGGCACTGACCCTTCTACTATTCCTGCTTTAACTTGTGCACTCAGTGACGAGTAGGTAGATGGGTTCTGTAGACGGACAACTCCCAGGGCTGGAATGTAATGTAAGGGTTAAAGAGGCTTTGTAGCAAAGATGGAGTTGTCTGCTAACAACACCACCTGCCCACAAGCTGCTGGCTTAGAAACACTTTGATGTTTGGGAAAATGCTTGGGCTCAATTAGAAGCACCCAGTAAATCATGGGTCACGAGTGGTCCAGATAAGATAAACTTTTCATTCGAGACTAGCTCAGTGCTTGATTTAACCTTGTGTTTTGACCAAGAAGAACAGCTAGTTTTATAAACATAGCTAACTTTTGTATATAGATTGGGGTAGAATCGCAGGCTTATTGAAGATACACTAATTTAATGATGAATGGTCAAATGGTTGAATCGGTTGACATCTGTTTCAGAGATGTCATAAATTCACAACTCTCTGGGTGAAACATTTTTTGTCACTTCAGTCTCAAATGACCTCCCCTTTATTCTAAGACTGTGGCCCCTGGTTCTGGACTCGCCCAACATTGGGAACATTTTTCCTGCATCTAGCTTGTCCAGTCCTTTTATAATTATATATGTTTCTATAAGATATCCCCTCATCCTTCTAAACTCCAGTGAATACAAACCTAGTCTTTTCAATCTTTCCTCATATGACAGTCCTGCCATCCCAGGGATCAATTTCGTGAACCTACGCTGCACTGCCTCAATCACAAGGATGTCCTTCCTCAAATTAGGAGACCAAAACTGTACACAATACTCCAGATGTGGTCTCACCAGAGCCCTATACAACTGCAGAAGAACGTCTTTACTCCTATACTGAAATCCTCTTGTTATGAAGGCCAACATTCCATTAGCTTTCTTCACTGCCTGCTGTACCTGCACGCCAACTTTCAGTGACCGGTGTACAAGGACACCCAGGTCTCATTGTACCTCCCCTTTACCTAACCTAACCCCATTGAGATAATAATCTGCCCACTTGTTTTTGCCGCCAAAGTGGATAACCTCACATTTATCTATATTATATTGCATCTGCCACGCATCTGCCCACTCACTCAACCTGTCCAGGTCACCCTGCAACCTCCTAACATCCTCTTCACAGTTCACATTGCCACCCAGCTTTGTGTCATCCGCAAACTTGCTAGTGTTGCTCCTAATTCCCTTTTCCAAATCATTAATATATATGGTAAACAGTTGCGGCCCCAACACCGAACCTTGCGGCACTCCACTTGCCACTGCCTGCCATTCTGAAAAGGACCCGTTCACTCCTACTCTTTGCTTCCGGTCTGCCAACCAATTTTCTATCCATGTCAACACCCTACCCCCAATACCATGTGCTCTCATTTTACTCACCAGTCTCCCGTGCGGGACCTTATCAAAGGCTTTCTGAAAGTCTAGATACACTACATCCACTGGCACCCCTTCATCCACTTTACTTGTCACATCATCAAAAAATTCCAGAAGATTAGTCAAGCATGATTTCCCTTTCATAAATCCATGTTGACTTGGACTAATCATTTTACTGCTATCCAAATGCCCCATTATTACCTCTTTAATAATTGACTCCAGCATCTTTCCCACCACCGAAGTCAGGCTAACTGGTCTGTAATTCCCTGTTTTCTCTCTCGCTCCTTTCTTGAAAAGTAGGATAACATTAGCTATCCTCCAATCCACAGGAACTGATCCTGAATCTATTGAACATTGGAAAATGATCACCAATGCATCCACTATTTCTAGAGCCACCCTGAGGACCCTGGGATGCAGACCATCAGGCCCAGGGGATTTATCATCCTTCAGTCCCATTAGCCTACCCAATACTATTTCTCGCCTAATGAAAATTTCTTTCAGTTCCTCTACCCCCTTAGATCCTCTGTCCTCCAGTACATCTGGGAGATTGTTTCTGTCTTCCTTATTGAAGACAGATCCGAAGTACCTATTCAACTCCTCTGCCATTTCCTTGTTGCCCATAATACTTTCACCCATGTCTGCCTTCAAGGGACCCACATTTGACTTTGCTACTCTTTTTCCCTTAACATATCTAAAGAAGCTTTTACTGTCCTTCTTTATATTCCTGGCCAGCTTCCCCTCGTACTTCATCTTTTCAGCCCGTATTGCCCGTTTTGTTTCCTTCTGTTGTCCTATGAAAGTTTCCCAATCCCCTGGCTTCCGGCTACTCTTTGCTGTGTTATACATCTTTTCTTTTAGTTTTATTCTATCCCTAACTCCTCTTGTCAGCCACGGTTGCCTCCTACTCCCCCTAGAATCTTTCTTCCTTTTTGGAATGAAATGATCCTTTGTCTCCCGGATTATGCCCAGAAATTCCTGCCATTGCTGTTCCACCGCATTCCTGCTAGGATCCCTTTCCAGTCTACTTTGGCCAGCTCCCCTCTCATGCCTTCATAGTCCCCTTTGTTCAGCTGCATCACTGCCACTTCTGATTTAACATTCTCCTTCTCAAATTGCAGATTAAAACTAATCATATTATGATCAATACCTCCAAGCGGTTCCTTTACCTCGAGTTCTCTTATGATATCTGGTTCATTGGACAACACTAAATCCAGAATTGCCTTTTCTCTGGTCGGCTCCATTACAAGCTGCTCTAAGAATCCATCTCGGAGGCATTCTACAAACTCTCTTTCTTGGGGTCCTGAACCAACCTGATTTTCCTAGTCTACCTGCATATTGAAATTCCCCCATCACCACAGTGGCATTACCTTTGTTACATGCCAGTTTTAACTCCTGCTGCAACTTACACCCTACATCCGGGCTACTATTTGGGGGTCTGTAGATAACACCAATTAGTGTCTTCTTGCCTTTATAATTCCTCAACTCAATCCACAGTGACTCTACCTCTTCAGTCCCTATGTCTTCCCTCGCAAGGGACTGAATTCCATCCCTCACCAGCAGAGCTACCCCCCCCTCCTCTGCCCACCTGCCTGTCCTTTCTATAGGATGTATAACCCTGAATATTAAGTTTCCAGGCCCGATTCTCCTGCAGCCACGTCTCAGTAATCCCCACAATGTCATATCTACCAACCTCTGAGCCTCAAGCTCATCTACTTTACTTCTTCTACTTCGTGCATTCATATACAATACTTTCAATTCCTTACGCATCTCACCTATTACACTTGGCCATACTCTCCTATCCCTTTGTGAGCTTCCTTTCCCATTAATTCTGGGGTCATTAACCATCCCTACTCTCTTTCCCTTTAACTCCATCCTCGACTATCCCATTTGACACCCCACCCCCCTTATTCAGTTTAAAACCACCAGTGTAGCAGTGGCAAACCTGCCTGCCAGAATGCTGGTCCCCCACCTGTTAAGATGCAATCCGTCCCTTTTGTACAGTTCCCCCGTACTCCAAAACAGATCCCAGTGATCTATGAATCTAAATCCCTGCCCCCTGCACCAGTTCCTCAGCCACACATTCAGGTCCCGTATCTCCCTGTTCCTGCTCTAGCCAGCACGAGGAAATGGAAGCAAACCGGAGATAACAACCCTGGAGGTCCTGCTTTTCAGCATTTTTCCGAGCTCTCTAAAGTCACGCTGCAGAATATTCATCCCCTTCTTTCCGACATTGTTTGTGCCGACATGCACTACCACTTCCGGCTGTTCACCTTCGCCCTTGAGGATTTTCTGCACTCTGTCCGTGACATCCTGGACTCCTTCTTTCGTCTCTCCCTCTCCAGCGTTTTGCGTAGCCCCCTCTCCTCAGCCTCCTCGCCGAAGACTCTCGAGCCAAAGACTCGCACTTTTTGCACAGGGCACTTCCCTCACAAGGCCACTCCCTCACTGCCACTCCCTAAGAGCGGTCCTGCTTATATTGACGGTGTATAGAACGAGCTGCCAGAGGAGGTAGTTGAGGCTGGGACTATGACATAGGTATGTTACAAAACTTACCTTCAGTCGCGCTGTAATTCTGCCACTGGCCGTGTGCGCGATTTTGGCGCCTTTAAGGGGGGGCGGGGTTAAAACGCGGGTTTCTCCTCCCTTGTCCTGGTTAATATTTTGTTGGAGTACAAGCGTTGGCTGAAGAATCGTTCCTAGTGGCGTTTTGTGTATTTTTAATTTTTATTAAATCGTCAATGTCAGCGCTGGAGTAATTTTAAAAGCAGCTCCTGAAGCGTCAACGCCGATAACGGGGACGGATTTCACACACGGGACAGGTAAACGAAAGTGGTTTCTTTAAATGTATAAAAGTGCTTCTTAAGAAGCCTTTAATTCACATTTTTTCATGCGACACGGTGATTTCATTCCCCGAACGGCAGTATTTTTCATGCCAATACGGGGTTAAATTCACCGCAAATGAACGTTCCAAAAGATCGCGTTCCAGAAATCCTCACTCACAAGATGATTTAAATTCCCATTAATTTACAGGTATTAAACATTGAATTCCTTCCGTTTGGCCTGTAAATTCATGAAAATGAGATTTAAAAATTATGTTATATTGTGAATTATTGTTTGAATGTTATTTGGACACTTAGGCTATTTAAAAATGTTAATCTATTCTTAAGAAATTGATAGATGTTTAGATCTAGTAATTGAATTTTGTAATTAGCTACAATTAGGTAACTAACTAATTATATGCTTTACTTTCATGTCTTTTAAATGCTTCAATCTATAATAACTGAAAATTTCTTTCAGTTATCATAATTTTTAAGAAAGTTATGGGCTTTTAACTGTCCTCGATCACAGCTTTTGTGTTAAGTCAATGGAAAAGCAATAGGGAACAAGATGCTAATTTCCGAGTATGAAAATGGCCATAATTTCTTTAATACTGAAGATATAAAAGTGAATTAGGTGTCAAATTAAACTTCTTTTTATGCTTTATCTGATGGGATAAATTGTAGACTTTATTTTTAAAATCTCAAAATTTTGTAACATTACTACTATGACAGCATTTAAAAGATATTTGTATAGTTAAATGGATAGGAATTGTTTAGAGGGATATGGGCCTACATGGGCAGATGGGACTAACTTCAATGAGACATCATGGTCAGTATGTAGGAGTTGGGCTGAAGGGCCTGTTCGGTACTGTATGCCTCTATGCACTGACAACATGCACATTGTTCTCTGTCCCGTCTTTCTCAGATGATGTTGCCAATGTGGTTACCGGCTGAAGAATGCAAAGAAGAAAATGTTCAAGAAACCATAGTTCCTGGTAGCCATTGATGCTTGCAGGAAATGAGCCCAGTACTGTGAGCTACGGAGGCCACAGCATTTCAACAAAACCAACCACCCCTTCTGATGGATCCACCGTGGCAACAAACTCCAGCCGCATCTGATCCCAAAATACCCTGCGTTCTTGCAATTGTACGCCAGTGACTAACGGGCAGAAACATCATCCATAAAACCAAAACAAAAAGTTCCCAGTTTCTCCTCATCTCCCACTTGCTGGAATCTGCAGGAAGATGAATGCCAACTGTTCTTCAACGTCCATCTGCGTGATGCCGGGAGGTCAGGCAAGCTGGGTGGCAGCCGGTGACCCGGCCTCAATGGTCATCTCTGGACTTGAACTCATGATGTTTGCATAACTGAATCTGTTCTGCTGGGGTATTAAACGGCCAATGGGGATGAGTGTAGATGGGCACGACAAGGGGATGAGCAGGGTGGGGCTTGTTTCCATGCTGTTCAACTCTGCCACTCCTTGAGGTCAGTCTGACTGTTGATGTGTATGTTGATGGTTCATGAGGTCATAACTGAGAGGAGCAGAATTAGGCCATTCGGCCCATCAAGCCCACTCAGTCATTCAATCATGGCTGATCTATCCTTTCCTCCTATCCCCATTCTCCTGCCTTCTCCCCATAACTCCTGACACCCGTACTAATCAATAGGCAATAGGTGCACCGCCATTCACTGTGATCATGGCTGATCATCCACAATCAGTAGCCCATTCCTGCCTTCTCCCATATCCCTTGACTACGCTATCTTTAAGAGCTCTAAATAACTCTCTCTTGAAAACAACTAGAGAATTGGCCCCCACTGCCTTCTGAGGCAGAGAATTCCACAGATTCACAACTCTCTGGGTGAAAACGTTTTTCCTCATCTCCGTTCTAAATAGCCTACCCCTTATTCTCAAACTGTGGCTCCTGGTTCTGGACTCCCCCAACATCGGGAACATGATTCCTGCCTCTAGCGTGTCCAATCCCTTAATAATCTTATTATGTGGCCCAGTGCCACATGCAGTATATGTGGATAAATGTGAGGTTATCCACTTTGGTGGCAAAAACAGGAAAGCAGACTATTATCTAAATGGTGGCCGATTAGGAAATGGGGAGATGCAGCGAGACCTGGGTGTCATGGTACACCAGTCATTGAAAGTAGGCATGCAGGTGCAGCAGGCAGTGAAGAAAGCGAATGGTATGTTAGCTTTCATAGCAAAAGGATTTGAGTATAGGAGCAGGGAGGTTCTACTGCAGTTGTACAGGGTCTTGGTGAGACCACACCTGGAGTATTGCGTACAGTTTTGGTCTCCAAATCTGAGGAAGGACATTATAGCCATAGAGGGAGTGCAGAGAAGGTTCACCAGACTGATTCCTGGGATGTCAGGACTTTCATATGAGAAAGACTGGATAGACTTGGCTTATACTCGCTAGAATTTAGGAGATTGAGAGGGGATCTTATAGAAACGTACAAAATTCTTATGGGGTTGGACAGGCTAGATGCAGGAAGATTGTTCCCGGTGTTGGGGAAGTCCAGGACAAGGGGTCACAGCTTAAGAATAAGGGGGAAATCCTTTAAGACCGAGATGAGGAAAAACTTTTTCACACAGAGAGTGGTGAATCTCTGGAACTCTCTGCCACAGAGGGTAGTTGAGGCCAGTTCATTGGCTATATCTAAGAGGGAGTTAGATGTGGCCCTTGTGGCTAAGGGGATCAGGGGGTATGGAGAGAAGGCAGGTACGGGATACTGAGTTGGATGAACAGCCATGATCATATTGAATGGCGGTGCAGGCTCGAAGGGCCGAATGGCCTACTCCTGCACCTATTTTCTATGTATCTATGTATCTATGTAAGATAGCCTCTCATCCTTCTAAATTCCTGTGTATACAAGCCCCGTCGCTCCATTCTTTCAACATAGGGAATTAACCTCGTGAATCAAGAATCTATCTATCTCTGCCTTAAAAATATCCAGACTTGGCTTCCACAGCTTTCTGTGGCAATGTATCCCACAGATTCACCACCCTCTGACTCAGGAAATTCCTCCTCATCTCCTTCTTAAAGGAACGTCTTTTAATACTGAGGCTGTGACCTCTGGTCCTAGACTCTCCACTAGTGGAAACATCCTCTCCACATCCACTATCCAAGCCTTTCACTGTTGGTAACTTTTAATGAGGTGTCCCTTCATCCTTCTAAACTCCAGTGAGTACAGGCCCAGTGCTGTCAAGCTCTCATCATATGTTATGATCAAACACTTGTCATATAATTCCCGGGATAATTCTCGTTCCTTGCGGTTCCTTGGCAATATCCTCCTGGATCAAGATTTTCCTTGATCTCCAGCACCTGAAACAGATTATTCATTCACCTTATTCCTGTTTGAGACCTTGGGAGTACATGTTTTCAACAAATAGTCCCCGTACTAAAGTAATTCATTGTCCTGTAATGGAAGATCGATCCTATTTAACTGTAAATCAGTCGTGCGAACAGTTCAGAATTAATGTGCAGCAATAAAATGATGCCCCCGGAGCGAGGATACACAGCAGCATTTCAGCACAGACTGACCATGCACACTCACTGCACCCATTGTCATCACTATGTCTAGACATGGACTGAGTCATGTAGGGCAGAGCCTTGCCTTGGGAGACACATAGTCTTGGCTGAGGATGCAGAAGGGAGCAATGCTGCTGTCTCACAGCTTGTAGTGAGGAGGCAGCGCCTGTTCAAGGCCTTTGTGTTTGGAGGGTACATCCAGCACCAGTGTGCTGCAGGGCTCAGTACATGTTCATAAGTGATAGGAGCAGAATTAGGCCCTTTGGCCCATCAAGTCTACTCTGCCATTCAATCATGGCTGATCTAACTCTCCCTCTCAACCCCATTCTCCTGCCTTCTCCCCACAACCCCTGACACCTGTACTAATCTCGCTCTGTATGCTCTCTATACAGTCTGGTTTAGTTTAGAGATACAGCACAGAAACAGGCCCTTGGTCCCACCGAGTCCGCGCCGACCAGCGAACCCCGTTGATAAGCTGAGAGATCTTTCCCTTCAAAACAACTGTGAACATTGGCGACAGCCTGACGGTCATGTGACCAGGGGACGTGTGACTTGGTTGGTGTAATTGAGAGGGAGGTGTGGGGACAATCGGCTGTGCTAAATGTGAGTTTTGTATTGAAATGAAACGGTTGTTGAAGGGGCAAACCTTGCAGGAGGACTGGAGGGATGGTGATTACCTGTACTGATGTAAACTTGCACGCTAGGGGCAACGATGCATTCAGGCAAATGTATGCAATGAAATTACAGTTGATTCCATGCGGTGGAAGATTGGCCTGGTGTGGAGTCCAGATCAGTGCATCACGTGCCGGGCTGTTGTGTGTCTTTGTTCCTGAAATATTGTGTTTTAATGGCAGTGCATTGTATTATATTGGTCCTGGATTTTGTTTCTTGTTCCTGATTAAAATGTTTATTGCAGTTGAGATTGCTGGGCTGTGGCGGTCTCTGCTTCTGGACCTACCTCTCTGCAGCTAACCAGCTGTCGTGGCTAAAGTTGGAGAATAAATGGATGGAGAAATCTGAACATTCAACTCCCAGCTCGAAGCCCTTTCTCACAACAAAGACCCCCCAGAGGTGGTGTAACAGAGAGGGTGTTGCATTGCTGATCAGTGCTGAGGAAGGAGATCGTGGAGGGATCTGCCAACGAGGATAAACAGGCAGAAATACTAAAAGGGGCGATGATCACTGTGATGGGGCGATGCACGAGGCCTCCCAAAAGTCGGCAGGAATTAGAACAGATGTGTGGGCACATCACAGAATGGAGATGAACAGCATGAAACAGGCCCTTCAGCCCACCTTGTCCGTTCTGACCAAGTTGCCATTCTGAGCTGCTCCTATTTGCCTGCAAGTTGTAGTGGGTGAAAATCTATTTTTAAAACATGGGTGGGGGGGGGGGGACACAATGAGCCCTGACATGCAGGGGTCGGCAACCTACGGCCCACTGGCCGGATCCGGCCCCTAACCCAAAATCATCCGGCCCGCAGGCATATTGTTTCAATTTATTTTTTGCTACCTGGGAACTGCAGCCTGACCTGCCAGCCGACCTGGGGCATGCAGGCGATCTGGGAACTGCAGCCAGACCTGGGGCAAGCGAGCTGACCTGGGCGCTACAGCCAGACCTGGGGCAAGCGAGCTGACCTGGGCGCTACAGCCAGACCTGGGGCAAGCGAGCTGACCTGGGCGCTACAGCCAGACCTGGGGCAAGCGAGCTGACCTGGGCGCTACAGCCAGACCTGGGGCAAGCGAACTGACCTGGGCGCTACAGCCAGACCTGGGGCAAGCGAGCTGACCTGGGCGCTACAGCCAGACCTGGGGCAAGCGAGCTGACCTGGGCGCTACAGCCAGACCTGGGGCAAGCGAGCTGACCTGGGCGCTACAGCCAGACCTGGGGCAAGCGAGCTGACCTGGGCGCTACAGCCAGACCTGGGGCAAGCGAGCTGACCTGGGCGCTACAGCCAGACCTGGGGCAAGCGAGCTGACCTGGGCGCTACAGCCAGACCTGGGGCAAGCGAGCTGACCTGGGCGCTACAGCCAGACCTGGGGCAAGCGAGCTGACCTGGGCGCTACAGCCAGACCTGGGGCAAGCGAGCTGACCTGGGCGCTACAGCCAGACCTGGGGCAAGCGAGCTGACCTGGGCGCTACAGCCAGACCTGGGGCAAGCGAGCTGACCTGGGCGCTACAGCCAGACCTGGGGCAAGCGAACTGACCTGGGCGCTACAGCCAGACCTGGGGCAAGCGAGCTGACCTGGGCGCTACAGCCAGACCTGGGGCAAGCGAGCTGACCTGGGCGCTACAGCCAGACCTGGGGCAAGCGAGCTGACCTGGGCGCTACAGCCAGACCTGGGGCAAGCGAGCTGACCTGGGCGCTACAGCCAGACCTGGGGCAAGCGAGCTGACCTGGGCGCTACAGCCAGACCTGGGGCAAGCGAGCTGACCTGGGCGCTACAGCCAGACCTGGGGCAAGCGAGCTGACCTGGGCGCTACAGCCAGACCTGGGGCAAGCGAGCTGACCTGGGCGCTACAGCCAGACCTGGGGCAAGCGAGCTGACCTGGGCGCTACAGCCAGACTTGGGGCAAGCGAGCTGACCTGGGCGCTACAGCCAGACCTGGGGCAAGCGAGCTGACCTGGGCGCTACAGCCAGACCTGGGGCAAGCGAGCTGACCTGGGCGCTACAGCCAGACCTGGGGCAAGCGAGCTGACCTGGGCGCTACAGCCAGACCTGGGGCAAGCGAGCTGACCTGGGCGCTACAGCCAGACCTGGGGCAAGCGAGCTGACCTGGGCGCTACAGCCAGACCTGGGGCAAGCGAGCTGACCTGGGCGCTACAGCCAGACCTGGGGCAAGCGAGCTGACCTGGGAGCTACAGCCAGACCTGGGGCAAGCGAGCTGACCTGGGCGCTACAGCCAGACCTGGGGCAAGCGAGCTGACCTGGGCGCTACAGCCAGACCTGGGGCAAGCGAGCTGACCTGGGCGCTACAGCCAGACCTGGGGCAAGCGAGCTGACCTGGGCGCTACAGCCAGACCTGGGGCAAGCGAGCTGACCTGGGAGCTACAGCCAGACCTGGGGCAAGCGAGCTGACCTGGGCGCTACAGCCAGACCTGGGGCAAGCGAGCTGACCTGGGCGCTACAGCCAGACCTGGGGCAAGCGAGCTGACCTGGGCGCTACAGCCAGACCTGGGGCAAGCGAGCTGACCTGGGCGCTACAGCCTGACCTGGGGCAAGCGAGCTGACCTGGGCGCTACAGCCAGACCTGGGGCAAGCGAGCTGACCTGGGCGCTACAGCCAGACCTGGGGCAAGCGAGCTGACCTGGGCGCTACAGCCAGACCTGGGGCAAGCGAGCTGACCTGGGCGCTACAGCCAGACCTGGGGCAAGCGAGCTGACCTGGGCGCTACAGCCAGACCTGGGGCAAGCGAGCTGACCTGGGCGCTACAGCCAGACCTGGGGCAAGCGAGCTGACCTGGGCGCTACAGCCTGACCTGGGGCAAGCGAGCTGACCTGGGCGCTACAGCCAGACCTGGGGCAAGCGAGCTGACCTGGGCGCTACAGCCAGACCTGGGGCAAGCGAGCTGACCTGGGCGCTACAGCCAGACCTGGGGCAAGCGAGCTGACCTGGGCGCTACAGCCAGACCTGGGGCAAGCGAGCTGACCTGGGCGCTACAGCCAGACCTGGGGCAAGCGAGCTGACCTGGGCGCTACAGCCAGACCTGGCGCACGCAGGCAGGGCCGGATTTACGTAAAGGCTTCATAGGCTGAAGCCTGGGGCCTCGAGATCTAGGGGGCCTCCGGCCAAGGCAGGAACCTGCCATTCAACTCTGGGCCCCGCCCCCTCTCTCTCTCTCTCTCTGTCACTCTCCGTCTCCGCCCACCATCCGGGTCCGTATCCGGGTCGCCGGCTCCGCTCTCCGCTCGCTCCTCATCCGCCGGCACGGCAGGCCGCCTTGCACATGCGCACAACCACAGCCAGCACATCATCGGCCGCACTGTCATGGCAACTGGTCGGCGCTGGGCACTTTCTCCATCGCTTTGAATTGTGGGAGATCTGGCCGCCATTGCTGTCCGGTCGCCGCCTCGCTGAAAACCAACGCAGAATCACTCCCTGACCCTGGAGCTGGAGTAACTCCCTGGAGTAACTCTTGCTTCTGGTTTCCTGGTCCTCCAAAAATATTCTAAATGGAATTTTGAACTGCAGGTGGTGGAGGGCTGAACAATGCCTACTGCATTTTATCTGTTTATTTATTGCGTACATATATGGTCTATGTTATATAAACACACTGAACCTTTGGCTCAGCACTTCAACTCCCCCTCCCATTCGTTATCTGACCTCTCTGTCCTGGGTCTCCTCCATGGCCACAGCGAGCAACACTGGAAATTGGAGGAAATGCACCTCATATCTATATGAGGTGCATTTATATCCTGGGGGCATGAACATTGAATTCTCCCAACTCTGCTAGCCCTTGCTGTCCCCTCCCCTTCATCAGCCCTCTGGTTGTCTCCTCCCATCCCCTAGCCCTCGGGCTCCTCCACCTTTTTTCCTTTTTTCCTTTCTTCTCCCCACCCCCTATCAGTCTGAAGAAGGGTTTCGGCCCGAAACGTTGCCTATTTCCTTCGCTCCATAGATGCTGCTGCACCCGCTGAGTTTCTCCAGCATTTTTGTGTACCTTCTGAACTTTTACCTCCTGTTCTGTAATATGTTCACATATTCTGTTGTACTGCAGCAAGCAAGAATTTCATTATCCTATCTGGGACACATGACAATAAAACTCTTGACTCTTGACTTGGACTTAAGCAAAAAAGGGTTCTTGGGGGAAAAAGAGCTACCTTAAATTTAGTTGCGTCTGGTTGGGTAACTATGGTAGGGTGAAGGCTATTGCATGCCTTAATTGTGCAGTGGAACTTCATGTAGCAGCCAGAGACCCTTCTTTAGACTCCATCTGGTTTTAGTGTTTTTAGTTTAATTTAAAGATACAGCGTGGAAACAGGTCCTTCTGCCCACCGAGTACACGCCGACCACTGATCACCCGTACACTAGTTCTATCCCACACATTAGCAGAGTAAGTCAAGAGTCAAGAGTGTTTTATTCTCTCACGTCCCAGTTAGAACAATGAAATCCTTACTTGCAGCAGCACAACATAATATGTAAACATAGTACTCTGTAAACAATGTTATAAACAAGAAAACTAAATGGTGTATATTTATATATGAATATATAACTATATAAATAAATATATATATATATATATATATTTATAACATACACACACACACAATTTCCCTCCTGGGATTAATAAAGTTCTATCGTATAGTATCGTGTGTGTAGGAAGGAACTGCAGATGCTGGTTTAAACTGAAGATAGACACAAAAAGCTGGAGTAACTCAACAGATCAGACAGAATCTCTGGACAAAAGGAAAATATTACGTTTTGGGTTGGGTCTGAAATAGGTTCCTGCACATTTGGAATGTGGAAGGAAACAAGAGCACCCGGAGAAAATCCATGCAATCAAAGGGAAAAGGAGCAAACTCCATACAGACATTGTGCCTTCCCCCACAGTGGTGGTCATTGTGGGGGGATGATTTTTGTGTGCTGTGTCTTTGTTGGTCTGTGTTCAAGATGGCGGTCGGAGGGGAGAGTGAACGCTCGCGCGGTTTGGCTGCCGCTGCTCTCTCCTCGAATTGTGTTTCTGATTTTCTTTTTGTGCTTTTGGAGTGAATTCTGTCCTTGATTTGCGTATTGTGGTGTCTTTGTAATTTGTTTTATTCCGATTATGTGTTTCTTATGTGATTTTAAGTCCTGTAAGGTGTCCTTGGGTGTCTAGAAAGGCGCCAGCAAATAAAATGAATTATTATTATTATTATTATTATTAAATGACCACCTAAACTGTCATTTAGCAACTTAAAAAGCTGCCAAGGTTGCCCGGCTGACAACAGAGAAAAAAAATTGTGAGAGCCCTGCAAGGTGTATAATATTTTTGACACTGTCATAGGCCTTTCTTACATATGCTGTCACAACGCACTGTAGTCTCTAAACAGCCCTTCAGTAATTTTCCTTGCCCTCCATTTCAGAATAATAGCGTTTTAAGCCGATAACTCGACACTAGCACTGGCAATAAATAAATAAATAAAAAGCGCAGCTTTCCAGCACCTTATCTCATTGGCCACGCTCGGCTGCAAATCAGTGTCAATCTGGTGGACCATCTTCCTCTAGTCATGGGGGTGGGGGATTGGGACGGGCCTCACAAGTGGAACAGCCTCGGGCCTCTCTTCATCTAAATCCGGCCCTGCACGCAGGCGACCTGGGAACTGCAGCCAGTCCCTGGGCAAGTGAGCCGACCTGGGAACTGCAGCCAGTCCCGGGGCAAACGAGCCGACCTGTGCGCTACAGCCAGACCTGCCAGCCAACCTGGGCGCAACAACCAGTCCCGGCGACACTGGGTGTAGAGCCCGGGTCACAAAACATGGGGGGGATTGTCCTTCACCTCTCAAAACATCGGGGAGACAAGTCCCCCTATAACTTTCCCAACATTTACTGGAATTACCTTTTACGTTTATTACAGGTTCAAAGAACAACCAATACATTCTAAGGAAATGTCAATTAAAAAAAAACCATAAAACAGTTATCAAAGCAAAACATTAGTATTAGACATTATTGGTCTGAAGAAGTCTCGACCGGAAACGTCACCCAGCATTTTGTGTCTATCTTGGTATTAACTAAAATATGATGTCCTTGAACCTTGAACATTGATGCACACAAGCCCCTGTGGTTCCCAGCGGTCCCAGGAAGCAGCCAAAGTGCACGAGGTCAACGTGTGCTCCCACTCCAGGGACACCTGGGCATGGACAGAAGCCCGGCCGGAGGAGAGGCAAACTGCTGGCTCAGGCAGTCCCTTGGCTGCCCACCACCATCACACACGAATGGCCAACTGGGATTGCCATTGCTGAGGCTTGGATGAGGGAGAATGATCATAGATACAGCACGGAAAGAGGCACTTCGGCCCACCAAGTCTGCACCCACCAGCGATCCCCACACATTAACACTATCTACACACACTAGGGACAATTTTACATTCATACCAAGCCAATTAACCTTCAAACCTGTACATTTTTGGAGTGTGGGAGGAAACTGAAGATCTCGGAGAAAACCCACAAAGTCACGGGGAGAACGTACAAACAGCACCCGTATTCAGGATCAAACCTGCGACTATGGTGCTGCGCCACCGTGCTGCACTGTTTAGGAAGTTTAAAGATAGTCGTGGAGAAGGAGGGGGCATGAAAGCAATGGTTAGGAATGAGCATTTGAAATGGAAGGGGTGCTTTGAGGTTTACACGTGATGTAGGAGAGAAGATAAAGAAATGAGGAGGATAAAGAGGGCATGAAATGGCCTTGGCAAGATTAAGCAGAGAAAGAGTAGGTTCCTTAAGGGCCCAAACAGGAAATCTGTGTGGAGGCGGATCAGCAGGATCCACAATTATTACTTGCAATTAGTATTCCCCAATGAGAGGGAAGTGGAGGATGGAGAGTTGGGGAAGGGCTGCGCTGATATTCTGTAACATATCTGCATCTGGGGCTCTATTAGAAGGAGCTGGAGGAACGCAATGGGTCAGGCAGCATCAGAGGAGGGAATGAACAGGCGATGTTTCAGGTCAGATCCGTTTGGTTTTGAGATGCAGCATGGAAACAGGCCCTTCGGCCCTTCAAGTCTACACTATTGACCATAGACACAAAAACAGTGGGACAGGCAGCATCTCTGGAGAGAAAGAATGGGTGACATTTCAGGTCAAGATCCTTCTTCAGACTGATTCACACCGGTTCTATCTTATTCCACTTTCTAATCCACTCTCTGCACACTGGGGGCAATTTTACTTGATTATTTAACCTACAAACCCATATATCTTTGGGATGTGGGAGGTAACTGGAACACCCTGAGAAATCTACAACACTCACAGAGAGAATGTACAAACTCCACAGAGATAGTGTCCGAGGTCAGAATCGATCCTGGGCCTCTGACACTATGAGGCAGCAGCATCTACCAGCTGCACCACACTTCTTCACACCTGAACCGACTGTCTGTCTAGTCCCTGCTGCTTGAACCACTAACTTCCTCTAACACTTTGTGTTTTGCTCAAGATTCCACAGCTGCAGTGTCTTATGTCTCCATTACACCAACAATTGGTCTTGATAAAGACACTAGGAACTGCTGCTGCTAGAATCTTACGTAGAACAGAAAGTGATGGAGGAACTCAGCAGTACAGGCAGCATCTATGCAGGTAATGGACAGGCAAAGTTTCGGTTCAAGACCCTTCTCCACAGACTCGATAGCACAGTAAATGTCACTTGTCTCGGAAGGAACAGCAGATGCCGGTTTACACCAAAGATAGGCACAAAATGCTGGAGTAACTCAGCGGGACAGGCAGCATCTCTGGAGAGAAAGAAGTAGGTATGTTACAATACTTACCTTCAGCGGCGCTGCAATTCTGCCACTGGCCGTGTGCACGATTTTGGCGCCTTTGAGGGGGGGGCGGGGTTAAAACGCGGGTTTCTCCTACCTTGTCCTGAATTATATTTCGTTGGAGTGTACACTTTTGCTGAAGAATCGTTCCGACGGGCGTTTTGTGTATTTTTTAATTTTATTCGCCCGACAAGTTCAGCGCTGGAGTTATTTAAAATCAGCTTCGAAAGCCGTCAACGCCGACAACGGGAACGGATTTCACGCACAGGACAGGTAAACGAAAGCAGTTTATTTTATGTATAAATGTGCTTCTTAAGAGGCCTTTAATTCACATTTTAAAATGCGAAACGGTGATTCTTTTCCACTAATGGCAGTATTTTTCATGCCGATACGGGGTTAAATTCACCGCAAATCAACGTTCCAAATGATCGCGTTCCAGAAAAACCCACTCGCAAGATGATTTAAATGGCCATTAATTTACAGGTATTAAACATTAAATTCCTTCCATTTGGCCTATAAATCCATGACAATGAGATTTAAAAATTATGTTATATTGTGAATTCTTGTGTGAATGTTATTTGGACACTTAGGCTATTTAAAAATGTTAATCTATTCTTAAGAAATTGATAGATGTTTAGATCTAGTAATTGAATTTTGTAATTTGCTACAATTAATGATTTTTTAAATCCCAAAATTTTGTAACATTGCTAAAGGAAGGTGTAACATTTCGGAGCGAGACCCTTCTTCAGACTCATGAGGGAAGGAAACTGTAATTTTGTAATTTGCTACAATTAGGTAACTAACTAATTATATGCTTTAATTTCATGTCATCTAAGTAAGATTGTTTCATATTTGTTTCAGAATGCTTCAATCTATAATAACTGAAAATTTCTTTTAGTTCTCTTAATTTTTAAGAAAGTTATGGGCTTTTGACTGTCCTCGATCACAGCTTTTGTGTTAAGTCAATGGAAAAGCAATAGGGAACAAGATGCTAATTTCCGAGTATGAAAATGGCCATAACCTGTTTAATACTGAAGATATGAAAGTGAATTAGGTGTCAAATTAAACGTCTTTTTATGCTTTATCTGATGGGATAAATTACAGACTTGATTTTTTAAATCCCAAAATTTTGTAACATTTCTAAAGGAAGGTGTGACATTTCGGAGCGAGACCCTTCTTCAGACTCATGAGGGAAGGAAACTGGAGAAGTGGATGGGCACAAAGAGAATGTAAGGTGCGAAAACGACAGATCAGTTCCACTTTACAGTTCAGATTTACACCAACAGATGTCTGGCTAGCAGTGGGTTACCTGCAGTTCCACTACAGACCAACAGATGTCCCGCTAGCACAGATGAGAGTTACCTGCAGCTCCAATATACACCAACAGAGCTTTGGTCTTGTGCCTGTGCCTGTGCCTGTGCCTGTGCCTGTGACGTCGCCGCAGGCAAGCACCACCTCTCCCGTCTGATTGGAGGGATTGCAAGAGTTTCACATATTCACAGCAAAGTTTGAGGGAAAGTGTGGGAGAGGGAGAGGGTGCGGGCCCGGGGGGAGAAACGCCACCAAACGGCGCCCGGGCTGGCGAGGGGCCGGCGAGGGAGGCCCCCAGTCTGGCTCAGAAGTGGGAGGGCGGGCAGGATGTGAAAGGGTGCGTGCAGTTGCGGGTATCGCTTCTCGGCCTTTTGGCTAAGATCAAGTGTAGTATCTGTTCTTATCAGTTTAATATCTGATACGTCCCTTATCTAGGGACCATATATTAAATTGATTTTTGGAACAGGGAGATGGAATAGGGGCTTGCTCCGTCCACTCCACGTATCGACCCAGTATTGCAGTGCCTCTGGGAACGGTGCACCTCCCTTTTGGGAGATTTTCAACGTTAAAAAGAAAAGACAGAACTTCCTCCTCGCGCTTGCATAAAAGCTGCGTGTTTTCCTGCTGCCCTCTCTCACTCTGCGTGTGTGTGTTAACGGGACCACTCAAGTCAAACGCCTTCCTTTATTTCAAGCAAAGCTACTAGAGGAGCAAGATCGACCACTCCTGCCTCTCGCAGTTTAATCCACGTCAGTCCATTGAATTTTGCAGTTTATCTTGGTCTCTTAGCCTTCTATGTTAGACCATTATGATCTTTGTTTTTTATCAATAAGGTGCTTTTTAAAAATAAAATAAAAAGGGATATTTTAATTAAATATATATAAAATGAGCAACAATGCGCAATGAAAGGTCTCTGGAACATATGCATTCTCTGATCTTTGGTTTAATCATTGTTGTGGGGGAACGGTATGTGTGTGTTTCTATGAGGCAAGATAGAGATAATATATTTCAAAGTTCCTCATGGATCAGAAGCAACTTTGATTAAAAGCAGCTCATGATGTACATAAGCCAT
Organism: Malacoraja senta; assembly: GCA_038087875.1. Lineage (NCBI taxonomy): Eukaryota > Metazoa > Chordata > Chondrichthyes > Rajiformes > Rajidae > Malacoraja > Malacoraja senta. The sequence goes on along the minus strand of CM075977.1, from coordinate 338,361,049 downwards.
AAAGGCAATTATATTTGCCTTATTTTTTTGCCTATAAGATATAAGGAACATAAGCCATAAGCCAATATATTTGCCTATATTTATATATTCAGAACATATATATATATGTTCAGAATATATATATATATATACAGTGGCTTGCAAAAGTATTCATACCCCTTGAACTTTTCCACATTTTGTCACGTTACAACCACAAACGTAAATGTATTTTATTGGGATTTTATGTGATAGACCAACACAAAGTGGCGCATAATTGTGAAGTGGAAGGAAAATGATACATGGTTTTCAAATAAAAAACGGAAAAGTGTCGCGTGCAAAAGTATTCAGCCCCCTTTACTCTGATACCCCTAAATAAAATCCAGTGCAACCAATTGCCTTCAGAAGTCACCTAATTAGTAAATAGAGTCCACGTGTGTGTAATCTAATCTCAGTATAAATACAGCTGTCTGTGAAGGCCTCAGAGGTTTGTTAGAGAACATTAGTGAACAAACAGCATCATGAAGCCCAAGGAACACACCTGACAGGTCAGGGATAAAGTTGTGGAGAAGTTTAAAGCAGGGTTAGGTTATAAAAACATATCCCAAGCTTTGAACATCTCACGGAGCACTGTTCAATCCATCATCCGAAAATGTAAAGAGTATGGCACAACTGCAAACCTACCAAGACATGGCCGTCCACCTAAACTGACAGGCCGGGCAAGGAGAGCATTGATCAGAGAAGCAGCCAAGAGGTTCATGGTAACTCTGGAGGAGCTGCAGAGATCCACAGCTCAGGTGGGAGAATCTGTCCACAGGACAACTATTAGTCGTGCACTCCACAAATCGGGCCTTTATGGAAGAGTGGCAAGAAGAAAGCCATTGTTGAAAAAAAGCCATAAGAAGTCCCGTTTGCAGTTTGCCACAAGCCATGTGGGGGACACAGCAAACATGTGGAGGAAGGTGCTCTGGTCAGATGAGACCAAAATTGAAGTTTTTGGCCTAAATGCAAAACGCTATGTGTGGCGGAAACCTAACACTGCACATCACCCTGAACACACCATCCCCACTGTGAAACATGGTGGTGGCAGCATCATGCTGTGGGGATGCTTTTCTTCAGCAGGGACAGGGAAGTTGGTCAGAGTTGATGGGAAGATGGATGGAGCCAAATACAGGGCAATCTTGGAAGAAAACCTGTTAGAGTCTGCAAAAGACTTGAGACTGGGGCGGAGGTTCACCTTCCAGCAGGACAACGACCCTAAACATACAGCCAGAGCTACAATGGAATGGTTTAGATCAAAGCATATTCATGTGTTAGAATGGCCCAGTCAAAGTCCAGACCTAAATCCAATTGAGAATCTCTGGCAAGACTTGAAAATTGCTGTTCACAGACGCTCTCCATCCAATCTGACTGAGCTTGAGCTATTTTGCAAAGAATGGGCAAAAGTTTCAGTCTCTAGATGTGCAAAGCTGGTAGAGACATACCCCAGCTAAAGACTTGCAGCTGTAATTGCAGCGAAAGGTGGTTCTACAAAGTATTGACTCAGGCAGGCTGAATACTTTTGCACGCCACACTTTTCAGTTTTTTATTTGTAAAAAAATTTGAAAACCATGTATCATTTTCCTTCCACTTCACAATTATGCACCACTTTGTATTGGTCTATCACATAAAATCCCAATAAAATACATTTACGTTTGTGGTTGTAACGTGACAAAATGTGGAAAAGTTCAAGGGGTATGAAAACGTTTGCAAGCCACTGTATATAAGAAACTAGAGAAATATGTATGTGTTATATAATTATATACATCAATATCTTATATATATGTGTGTATGTGTATCATATATATATATATATATGTGATACACACACATATATATAAGATATTGATGTATATAATTATATAACATACATATTTCTCTAGTTTGTTGTATATATAAACACCTATATTCATATATGTGTGATATATATATATGCCGCGAAAAAAATCACCCATGAGCGTACAACGGCTTTTTCGTCGAGTGGTCTATCTTGCTCCTCTAGTATCTTTGGTCTTGACAGGACCGCTCAAGTCAAATGCCTTCCTTTATTTCAAGGGAAAAGAGGAGGATGCTGCTCGCATTTCAACCCAAATGCAAATGAAACTTCCAGGAAGGAGAAAAAAAATCTTCAGCAAATTCTTCAAAGTCACAATTGCCGGCTCTGCCAATCAAGTTGCCACAATGGGGGTGACATCGGTCTGAAGAGAAGAGACTGAGCTGCACGTCAACCACAGCGAGTACCACACCGCTAAGGTAGGACTCACTGACTCTCTGACGGGGGCAGGAGTGAATTTAGCGCCTTCACACCAGTGAGCGGCTGGAGGGAGAGCCCTGGAGGGTGGGCGGGCTTGCACCATCGCCAGTGTGCCGGGGTGGGCAGCGCCAGAGGTCATGACAAGGCCGGCCGCCTTTGTGGAGTTGTCACGAGCCAGGTTTAAGGCTGAGGAGGAGAGGCAGCAAGCGGCTGGCTGGTGGAGGGGAAAGGCAAGGCCAGGTGAGCATTAGCAGAGTTTTGCGCTGGAGGCAACTTTTGCAAGTGGGTCTGAGAAGCCTCTCACGAGTCTGCAAGAAGTCTTCAGGAATTAATTGGAAAGCTAAAGAAAGGAGAGGGGAAGAAAGCAATCCATGATCGGGCTACGGAACCCGTGTTCCTGTGCCCAGTGGAGATGTGGTTCTGTTGCAAAATTTACTTTGTGTTAGATACATAGATACATAGAAAATAGGTGCAGGAGTAGGCCATTCGGCCCTTCGAGCCTGCACCGCCATTCAATATGATCATGGCTGATCATCCAACTCAGTATCCCGTACCTGCCTTCTCTCCATACCCCCTGATCCCCTTAGCCACAAGGGCCACATCTAACTCCCTCTTAAATATAGCCAATGAACTGGCCTCAACTACCCTCTGTGGCAGAGAGTTCCAGAGATTCACCACTCTCTGTGTGAAAACGTTTTTTCTCATCTCGGTCTTAAAGGATTTCCCCCTTATCCTTAAGCTGTGACCCCTTGTCCTGGACTTCCCCAACATCGGGAACAATCTTCCTGCATCTAGCCTGTCCAACCCCATAAGAATTTTGTACGTTTCTATAAGATCCCCTCTCAATCTCCTAAATTCTAGCGAGTATAAGCCAAGTCTATCCAGTCTTTCTTCATATGAAAGTCCTGACATCCCAGGAATCAGTCTGGTGAACCTTCTCTGCACTCTCTCTATGGCTATAATGTCCTTCCTCAGATTTGGAGACCAAAACTGTACGCAATACTCCAGGTGTGGTCTCAACAAGACCCTGTACAACTGCAGTAGAACCTCCCTGCTCCTATACTCAAATCCTTTTGCTATGAAAGCTAACATACCATTCGCTTTCTTCACTGCCTGCTGCACCTGCATGCCTACTTTCAATGACTGGTGTACCATGACACCATGACACCCAGGTCTCGCTGCATCTCCCCTTTTCCTAATCGGCCACCATTTAGATAATAGTCTGCTTTCCTGTTTTTGCCACCAAAGTGGATAACCTCACATTTATCCACATTATACTGCATCTGCCAAACATTTGCCCATTCACCCAGCCTATCCAAGTCACCTTGCAGTCTCCTAACATCCTCCTCACAGCTAACACTGCCCCCCCCAGCTTAGTGTCATCCGCAAACTTGGAGATGTTGCCTTCAATTCCCTCATCCAAATCATTAATATACATTGTAAATAGCTGGGGTCCCAGCACCGAGCCTTGCGGTACCCCACTAGTCACTGCCTGCCATTGTGAAAAGGACCCGTTTACTCCTACTCTTTGCTTCCTGTTTGCCAGCCAGTTCTCTATCCACATCAATATTGAACCCCCAATACCGTGTGCTTTAAGTTTGTATACTAATCTCTTATGTGGGACCTTGTCGAAAGCCTTCTGAAAGTCCAGATACAACACATCCACTGGTTCACCCCTATCCACTCTACTAGTTACATCCTCGAAAAATTCTATAAGATTCGTCAGACATGATTTACCATTCGTAAATCTATGCTGACTTTGTCCAATGATTTCACCACTTTCCAAATGTGCTGCTATCCCATCTTTAATAACTGACTCTAGCAGTTTCCCCACTACCGATGTTAGACTAACTGGTCTGTAATTCCCCGTTTTCTCTCTCCCTCCCTTCATAAAAAGTGGGGTTACGTTTGCTACCCTCCAATCCTCAGGAACTACTCCAGAATCTAAAGAGTTTTGAAAAATGATCACTAATGCATCCACTATTTCTGGAGGTACTTCCTTAAGTACTCTGGGATGCAGCCTATCTGGCCCTGGTGATTTATCGGCCTTTAATCCATTCAATTTACCCAACACCACTTCCCGACTAACCTGGATTTCACTCAGTTCCTCCATCTCCTTTGACCCGCGGTCCCCTGCTATTTCCGGCAGATTATTTATGTCTTCCTTAGTGAAGACGGAACCAAAGTAGTTATTCAATTGGTCCGCCATATCCTTGTTCCCCATGATCAATTCACCTGTTTCTGACTGCAAGGGACCTACATTTGAGAGAGATGAAGCGAGAGCCAGTGGATGTGATGTTTCTGGACTTTCAAAAAGCCTTTGACAAGGTCCCACACAAGTGATTACTGTAAATTCGAGCATATGGTATTGGGGGTAGTAGGCCCGTACAAAGTTTTTCAAAAAGGGGGGTGGCATGACAGGATTACAAAATTTTTAATGCGAAGCGTGAAGTCCCTCGATGCCGGGATCCAGGGCCCGCTTAAGCTCAGGGGTTTTAGATGCTCTCTGATGCATTCTGAGCATTTTTGGAGCATTTTTGCACCACATTTATGACCAATATTTCAGAAATTAACAGGAATCTGAGGTCGTTTTTTCACAAAGGGTGGTGGGTGTATGGAACGAGATGCCAGAGGAGGTAGTTAAGGCTGGGACTATCCTAATGTTTAAGAGACATTTAGACACATACATGGATAGGACAGGTTTAGATGGATATGGGCCAAACGCGTGTGAGTGGGACATGTTGGTCGGTGTGGGCAAGTTGGGCTGAAGGGTCTGTTTCCACTCTGCATCATTCTATGACTAAAAAGTTAAGAAGTAAAATGCATGTAGTTAAGTAGAGCAGATTTGAAAGAGGAGTGAAATGTAAAGGCAGAGAGAGGTTTATGGGTGGAAAGGAACATAGGAAAGGAGGGGGGAGGGTGGGCTTGGGCAGATGGGTGAAGGGAAAATAGACAGAGTGCTGGAGTAACTCAGTGGGTCAGGCAGCATCTGTGGAGAACATGGATAGGTGACGTTTCACAGAGTGCTGGAGTAACTCAGTGGGTCAGGCAGCATCTCTGGAGAACATGAGTCCGGAGCCGGGTCCTGGAGCCAGAAGTGCGGTCGGAGATGGGACCGGGAACCGGTAAGCCCACACCCCCCCACCAACACCCCCTCTCCTACAACCCCCTCCCCCACCACCTCCCATACCACCCTCCTCTCCCCCCACACCCACTCCCCAACCAGACCCCCCACATCTCCCCCACCCACACAAGCCCCCTCCACCCACACACCCCCCAGCCCACACACCCCCTTGTCCACCGCCCACACAACACCCCATCCACACAAGCTCCCCCTGCCCTCATACCCCCACCAACACAACCCCCTCCCCCACAACCCCCCGCCGTAAATGAAAAAATGTTCAAAATAAGGATGGTTCATTCTAAATATATTTAATATAAAATAATTATAAATATTTTAAAACACTATAAACATTTATGCCAGAAATTAACATTGTTGCGGGAAATCAACTTTGAATTCAGATTACGTAGAGGTTGTTAGTGTTGCAGAGTGCGGGGCAGCCGAGCTCCAGAATCATATCGCTGGTTCTCCGTGGACACGGAACCGGTAGAGGCAAGTATATTCTGGATGGCCCCAGTTGCTATTCACCCGCAGTTCAGTGAATTTGTAAATGGCAGCATCTTTATTCTACAAAGCAAAAAAACATGACGACAGATCAGGGAACCTGTGCTTCAGTATGAAAGTACTGTAATAATAATAATAATAATAATATCTTTTATTGTCATTGCACCTTGTCAGTGCAACGAGATTTAGTATGCAGCTCCACCGATGTACAGGAAAAGTAAAATAAATAAATAAGCAAGCTGAGTGACGTGACCATCCGAGGGAGACTGTCCATGGGGGGTGGGTGGGGGGGCACTCAGCAGGGCCGGTTCAGAGCCGCTATAGCTCTTGGAATAAAGCTGTTTCTGAGTCTGGAGGTTCGGGCATAGAAGGCCTTGTAACGTCTGCCGGAGGGAAGTAGTTCAAACAGTCTGTTACAAGGGTGTGATGAGTCCTTGTGGATGCTGACGGCCTTCCTGAGGCACCGTGTGTGGTAGATGCCCTCCAAGGCTGGTAGCTTTGTCCCAATGATCCTCTGCACCCTGTGGATGACGCGCTGAAGAGCTCTCCTCTCCGCCTCCGTGCAGCTGAGATACCACACAGAGATGCCATACGTTAATATGCTCTCTGTGGTGCAGCGGTAGAATGTTGTCAGCAGCTGTTGGGGCAGACCAGTCTTTTTTAATGTCCTCAGGAAGAACAGTCGTTGCTGTGCCTTCTTGACCAGCGCAGCGGTGTTGGTGGACCATGTGAGGTCCTCTGAAATGTGAGTGCCCAGAAACTTAAAGCTGGACACTCTCTGCACACTTTCCCCGTAAATGGAGATTGGGGCGTATTCTCCATTATGGGACCTCCTGAAGTCAATAATCAGCTCCTTTGTCTTGGAGGTGTTTAGTGACAAGTTGTTATGAGCGCACCAGTCCGCCAGGTTCTGCACCTCCGCTCTGTATTTTGTTTCATCACCATTGGTGATCAGCCCAATCACTGTTGTGTCGTCTGCAAACTTCACGATGGTGTTGGTGTCGAATGCAGGGACACAGTCGTGAGTGAAGAGGGAGTAGAGCATGGGGTCAGTACACAGCCCTGTGGTGTGCCGGTGCTCAGGGTGATAGTGGAGGACAGGTGCGGACCCAGTCTCACTGCCTGCGGTCGCTCCGTCAGAAAGTTCAGGATCCAATCGCATATCGGCGAGCTGAGGCCTAGCTGGTGGAGTTTGGTGGTGAGCTTGGTGGGGATGACCGTATTGAATGCAGAGCTATAGTCAATGAAGAGCATCCTCACATACGTGCCCTGTCAGTCCAGGTGAGTCAGGACAGTGTGAAGAGCCAGAGAGATGGCATCCTCTGTTATCTATTTGCCCTGTATGCAAATTGATGGGAGTCCAGTGAGGCAGGGATGCTGGATTTGATATGGGAGAGGACCAGCCTTTCGAAGCACTTCATTGGGATTGGAGTTAGGGCAACCGGGCGGTAGTCGTTCAGGTTGGTGACTTTGGACTTTTTCGGCAGGAGGCAGGAGAGAAGGATTAGCTACAAACCAGACTTAAAACATCCTGCTGATCATGGATTTCAGGACATTCTATTCAATTACAAACAGCATTGATAACAAGCATTTTATCATGGAAAAGGTAGATGTTTTACAGAGGTATAAGAGGAACATGGATCTCAAATGACAGCAGGAAATACTGGGATCAATAGCTTTACTCCATGTAGCATCGTGGATGGGGAGAGAACAAGCTTACTTACACAGGCTTGCTTTGTGGCAACTGACAAATTGTGAATAAAGTGGCCATGAAAAATAAACTTGTATTCTGGAAAGATAAAATGCTGGAGTAACTCAGTGGGTCAGGCAGCATTCCTGGACCTGCCTGCCCTGCTGAGTTACTCCAGCATTTTGTGTCTTTCCTCGGTAAACCAGCATCTGCAGGTTCTTGTTTCTACAATCTGTAATCTGGATTGGTTCAGCAAGTTTGAAACTTGTAGATGCTTCAAGTAGATCAGCCACTGATCCAGCTCTCCTCGGTTTCCCTATCTTTGCATCTGAAAACATGTTTATCCTTGACCAGATTGCATGAATGGTCAATTTAAAAAAAGTATCTCTGCGCACCTGCTGCCTGACCCGAGTATTTCTAGCATTGTGTTTCAGTCCTCCATCACCTGCAGATTTGCAATTTTCTATTTGTAACTTGTCATTTGTTCCAGTCAATACAATATTTGCAATAATACAAGTCTGAAGAAGGGTCTCAAACCAAAACGCCTCCCATTCCTTCTCTCCAAAGATGCTGCCTGTCCCACTGAGTTACTCCTGCATTTTGTGTTAATCTTCAGTGTAAAGCATCTGCAGCATCAGCATTTCCTTCTTACACAATGCGCAAACTCCTCCCAAACATATTTAATCTTCAGCAAAAGACACATGTGAGAAACTTACTGACAGTCCATCTGATCCCTTGGTGCAGGGGCGGAAATCTTGGGGGTACAGGGACATGCCCCCCCCTCCATGCTTTGAGAGGTGGGGGACAATCCCCCCCATGTTTTGTCATCCGGACTTTATCAGCCGCTTTCTAAGGGCTGAATCGGCCCATTCGCGGGGCCTTTCAGCGCCCGTTGCGGCTTAAAATCAAACTGCTGCATCGACGCGATCAAGGCTCCCGATGTTGAAGTCTCTGCCGGCCGATGAAAGACCCCGTGAACGGGCCGATTCAAGCCCACGGACGAAGCCTCGCACTAATGCATCTCGCTCCCTCCTCCAGCCCAGCGCCGCTTGACTCGGGGGTGATTCGGTACAGTGTGGAGTCGGCACCCGATGAGCAGAGGGAACCGGGACCGGGTCACCGCCAGGGATGCGGTTCTCTATCTGGAAGGTGGAGGGTCTGCTGCGGCTGCTGGCAGGTACACAGAGAGAGAGGCCACTCGGCCCGCATGTTGCCTCAATGCCAGGGACACGGGTTTAGATCCTGACTGCGGGCACTGTCTGTACGGAGTCTTTCTCCCCACTAGCGCCTTGTCTGATGTTGATCTCACCCTTGCTGCTGAACCGACCGAGCACCAGCACCGAGTGCTCGCTCCGCCACCTCTCTCGCTTAAGTTTATTTTGACAGTGGGTCTCTACAGGGCCCACGGCTGAAGCCTCCGAAGCCTCGCGTGTGTGTGTGAGTGTGCGCATGCGTGCGCGGCCGCCAAGAAATTGTGTCCCCCGGGTCCCCCCCATATTTTGAAATGAGCATTAGTAAACAAAAAAGCATTGGGGGAAATAAAGTAACTAATGGCCCTGTCCCACGGTACGAGTTCATTCCAAGAGCTCTCCCGAGTTCGCCCTGATTCGAACTCGGAGATTTACAGTAATGGCCGCTTGTCGGTGCTCGGGGCTCTCGTGGACATTTTTCAACATGTTGAAAAAATCTTCACGAGTCTTCCCGAGTACCTGCTGTTAGCGTTACGAGCCGCTAAGAGACGTCCCCGAGTTCCGACGTACCCGCTACGTTCATTCTCTGTGCTTACCACGAGTTTGATTTTTCTTTAACTCGGGAGAGCTCTTGGAATGAACTCGTACCGTGGGACAGGGCCATAAAGATGATAAATCTCCATGGCTGGACAAACTACATCTTAATATTTTGTAAGATGGCTATAGCAACAGTGGTTGTCATCTTTCAAAATTCCATAAATTGTAGAACTTTTCCCACAAAACAGAAGGTAGCAAATTCCAGAAAGGAGGGAGATTAAAAATATGGAAAGTTTCAGATCAATCTGCCTTTTAGAGTTATGGGAAATAATGCAATCTATTAATACAGAAGTAGTAACATGATGCTTAAAATAAATAGGCTGCGTAGGGTCAAGATTGATTTTCAATGACAAATGTTTGACAAATCCATTCAAGTTTTTTTTTAAGGTTTAACTAGCAGGAGTAAGATGGTGTGTATTTAGACTTTCAGAAAGTGTCCAACTAAGTCACATTAATAATTTGGACAAAGGGATCAAAATGTATGGAAGTTTGCTAACCAAAGCAGGGTGGCTGTGTGAGCTGAACAGGATTAGGAGAGGCTTCTTTGGATAATGACAGGTTAAATGAATGAGCAGGGACATGCAGATGAAATATCATGCAGACAAATGGTTGGAAGAAACACAACAAAGTATGTTGTTTATGACGCAGTATCCTGGGCATGATCAACTTGGTTGAACGTCTGTGGCAATGCCCCAAAAGAAGAAAGAACGACAACACCCTGCAAAGACCAATGCGGAGACCACATCAGATGCACAACGGGGACAATCACAGTAAATTCTGCCAGTTCCAGAGTAAAAGGGATTTCAAGACACTGCATGAAAACATCACCGTGCCAGAATTTCAAGCTTTAGTTGCCTTCACTGGAGTTCATCCCCATTCACTCACTAGTGGCTCCTGGATCATGTGGTTGATCTTTGCCACCTTGATCTCCATTACTGGAATGAATCAGCTTGGCATTCTATAAAGCCTTTGCCTGAAGCAAATATGTTTTAAGTGAGAAAAGGGTGACACGGAGGTGCAGCGGTAGAGTTGCTGCCTTACAACTCTGGGTTCCAGAGTTTGTACATTCTCCCCGTAGGTTTTCTCCGAGATCTTCGGTTTCGTTCCACACCAAATACAGGTTTGTAGGTTAATTGGCTTGGCATCAATGTAAATTGTCCCTTGTGTGTATCTCGTGAGTCTGTGGAATTCTCTGCCTCAGAGGGCGGTTCTCTGGAAACTTTCAAGAGAGAGCTAGATAGGGCGCTTGAAGATAGCGGAGTCATGGGATATGGGGAGAAGGCAGGAACGGGGTACTGATTGTGGATGATCTGCCATGATCACATTGAATGGCTTGAAGGGCCAAATGGCCTACTCCTGCACCTATTGTCTATTGATAGTGTTAGTGTGCGGGGATCGGTGGTTGGTGCGGACTAAAGGCCTGTTTCAGCACTGTATCTCTAAGCTAAACTAAAACATGGGTGAAGTCAACACCAAAACTCAGAATCACAGTTCAAACACCAGTGAGCTAACTGTCAAATATTGGCACATGCCAGATTTTAGTTAACAGTTACTACATCGCAAAGTATATTTTTGTGAAAGATAGATAAATATTTGAGGCAAAGGAAAATAAAAGGATGCAGGAAAAGGCCAAGGTTATAGGATTGTTCCAGCAAAGAATCAATGATCCTTTATTCATGTCCATACCTGCACCTCAAACGTCTGGATTGAATCCCCTTCCTCGTTATATGTGTATTGTCCCAATAGGATCCCTTCGGCTTGATTTTCATCATCCAGGCCCTGTGAACAAGTAGAAATTAGCAAGCTTTACACACAGAAAATTACTCTCCAGTCACCCCAACAATTATACCAGCTGATGAAAGCAGGACTTTCACCCTTGCCTGAAAGAAAGCTTGGTTGAATATATAAAGTCATTTCATTTCAAACAGAACTAGTAGTTCCCTAAAAGTGAATTGGAAAAATGTCATCACCTCATTTAGCACATGAAGTGAATCTGTACACAATCAAACAGAATGAAACGGTGTCCTGCATGCGTAGCATCAACTCTCATCTGTGGTAGATTCTGTGTGTCCCACCACAGGGGCCTCATCAGGCACCTCTATACCCACAGAACTAGAGTGGAAGCAAGTCATCCTCAATCCTGAGAGAATACCAGTGAAGAATTGTTCACCCTCACTCAGGAAAGCACTTGGCATAAAAATTGTCCCTATCTGTGTAGGGTAGTGTTAACGTTAATCTCATCTATTGGTTGTAAAGTTGCTTAATCACTGTATGAAGCTTTTGTGGTTCGCAGTGTTGAGGATTGTGCAATAAAGTGACAAAACTCAGTGAAGACAGTGAAAACCCAGAATCACAGTTCAAACACCAGTATGAGCAACTTGTGTAGCATGGAAGATTGAAGATTATATTAGTGGGCCTTCTATTTGAGGGATTATTGTTCTGGACTGTGAAATGGAATTTGCTCATTTTTAACAGAACTTGTTAATGTTATTGACGTGGATTGTGAGACCACTCGGGACCCTGAACATGGAATCCAATGTCCAAGAAAGCCATGCCATGTTCAGCAGCATGCTCCAGACAAACACCATGGTTCCCAAACATACACTCATATTCTATACGTTTCACTCACATAAACAGAGAAGTCTTGAGGGGCACTTCTAATTGATCCACTCGGAGAAATGGATCTTGGAATGTGCTCTAGGGTAAAGGCTGTTGGCCTGATCCGGACAGCAAGCTCGATGACAACAAAGCCTTGGGAGCCTTTAAATGGCCAACAGTTCCCAGGATGAACCTCCGGCTGAAAGAGAGAACAAGAAAATTAGGAAAGATTCTCAGTTTAGTTTAGAGATACAGCGTGGAAACAGGAAATATTAACACTATCCTACAGCTCGGGACAATTTTGTTTTACATTTACCAAGCCAATTAACCTACAAACCTGTACGTCTTTGGAGAGTGGGATGAAACCAAAGATCTAGGAGAAAACCCACGCAGGTCACGAGGAGAATGTACAAACTCCGTACAGACAGCACCCATAGTTGGGATCGAACCGGGGTCTCTGGCGCTACAAGCGCTGTAAGGCAACAACTCTACCACAGTGCCACCCTCAATTCTCTACCCACAATTATCCCCCTTCCTTTCAACAGAACACTGATTCTTCCTAAAGGGACAGCAAAGATTTGGATTTTTGTACACGATCCATGTGAGGATACGAGGATATTTACAGAATAATGAAAGGCACAGAATGGATGTGGAAAGGATGTTTCCACTGGTGGGAGAGTCTAGGGTCAGAGGTCACAGCCTCAGAGTTAAAGGGTGCGCATTTAGAAAGGAGGTGAGGAGGAACTTCATTGCCACAGAGGGTTGTGGAGGCCAAGTCAGTGGATATTTTTAAGGTAGAGATAGACAAATTCTTGATTAGAACGGGTGTCAAGGGTTATTTTGGGAACAGGGATGGGTTGTTGGGGTGGGGGTTGCTATGGCAGGAATCTGCAGTATCGACCCCTCAATGTTTTCTGCCAATTTACATCAACCCTGCACAATGAGAAAACACGCTACAATTTTCCAGCAGAGCCCATTGCTGCTTTTGGTTCATGGTGTGACAATTATTAAGTTAATGCAGAGAACAGGAGTTACTGAGACATTTTTAACACACTGCCCCCAACACAGATGCTCTCTTACACCATTTACAAAGTATCAGGACAAGTACCTGAACCAGCAGGACCTCTGTCTCAGGCAGTGTGATCAAATGCAACCCAAAATATGCTTTCTCCAATTTCCTCTAAATCTTTCTTTGCTTTAAAACCTCAACCCTCTGGACTTAGGCACCTCTGTAAGCTACAGGCAAATGCTGGCAAATGGGATTAGTTGTACGGGACTTGATGGTTGACGTGGACGTGTTGGGCACAAAGGGCCTGTTTCTGTGCTATATGACTCCATAAGTGGATTTTAAAAATCTGAACTCAATTGAAGATTTGACAAACACACTGGCAATCTACATCCAGGTGAGAGGTATGGGGAGCATAAAGCGTCGTAGTTTGGTTAAAGCAGATGGAAGGAGCCCACTTTTCCTTAAGGAAGGATATTTTTGCTCTGCAGGGAACACATCAGATTAACTGTAGGGATGGCAGGGCTGACGTATGAAGAGCAATCTGGTCAATATTCACTGGAGTTTGGAAGGAAAGATCATTTTATAGAAACCTACAAAATTTAGAAGTTGTAACAGGACTGGAAAGATTCGAGGTAAGATGTTCCTGATGCTGGGGAGTTTCAGGACCAGGATTACAGTGTGAGGATAAGGTGAGGTCATGTAGAACTCAGAGAGGGAGAAATCTCTTTATCCAGAGTGGTGAACCAGAGGAATTCTCTATCATGGAATGCAATTGAAATCAGATCGTTGAATATACTCATGAGTTAAATATTGTTCTTGTAGCTAGAGGGACCAAGAGGTATGGGGAGAAAGGTATGGGGAGTCCCCCAACTGGGGACTCAATTTGGATGATCAGCCATGATCATACTGAGGGGTTGTGTGGGCTTGAAGGCCCACATTGCTTACTCCTGTTCATAATTTCCATGTTTCTATTCCATATCCCACAACTGTGGTACTGAACAAGCACGCATGGTGGGCCAATGCATGATTTTTTTGGACATATATATCAATACCTTACATTCTTCTGACAGGGAAGAACTGTTATGCAGACAGATTATGTTTCACATAAACCTGGGGAAAGCAGAAAACACACACTAGTTGTGGTGCCCCCAACAGCAAATCTTGAAGTTGTGGACCTATAGTGTCCCTGTACCTTGCTGCCTCTAGGAGAGTATTCGAAGGTCACTGCTTTCAAGACAGAAGGGAGCAGCAGTACAAGGATTATATACCTGAATGACAGCTCTGGGTGACCGAGATTGGTACCACAGTGGAAAGCCAAACAGACTAAGAAGAGCAGTCTTGGTCTCTAACGTCTCTGTGCAGCGCGTGTGGATCACACTGCCACCTAACAAGAGAAAACATAATCATAATCATATCACTGAATGGACAAAGTTAATCATGAATCCTTCAAGAAATATGCAGGTTTGCAGAGAACTGCAAAACTCTGGCAGAGGGATTGGAAAGTTTTTGCTTGAGTGCTGACCACTAAGAAGAACGTTCCAATTTGTCCAAGAACTCAACACATCCAGCACAAATGTAGAAACAATTTAATGTTACAATCACAATTGTTTGAGTAAACTTGAAAGCTAATTTTCATACAATGTCCAACAGGTTGGAGCACAGAATCCAGCTGAAACTTTAAATACACAGCTGAATGGCCACCAGGTGGCAGTGGTTGGATAAGTACCCTCCCAAATCTCAACCATTTACTTGCTCTCATCATTTTTCCATTCAATACAACTATAATAAACAAGGAGCTGTTTTTGCAAAAAATTAAACACAATGAGAAAGATTTCTGTAACATAAAATGGGAGTAAAACTTCTACCTGCTGACCAAGATATAAAAATATTGTTATTTGTGGGCAGTTAGCTGGGAACATGTGCAACAAATGACTGCTGTCTGCATAGGTTCTTTTTCTCAATTATATAAAGCCATATAGCATTACATCTGACCTAGTTTAGAGACTAACCAGAAAGGACAATTTATATTGTAGAACATATATTTCTCATATATTGTAGAACATCTATTTACATCGCATGAACAGGCCCTTTTGTCCCACTGTGTCTGCACCGACCATGATGTCAGCCTAACTCATCCCATCTGACTGGACATGGTCTGCATCCCTCTACTCCCTGTCTGTACATGGATCTGTCCAAATGCCTTTTAAAGTTTAGGATGTTGTTTAAAAACTCCTGTACTTTATAAATAACAGCAAAGAAGTGATGGGGGAACTTTGTAAAACACAGGCTTGGCCACAGCTGGAGTAGTGCATCCAGTCCTGGCTGCCTTGCCTTCAGAAAGGCATGACGCTTCGGAGAGAGTGCACAAGAGATTAACCAATGTGTTTGCAGGGATGGTGGAGCAGTGGACAGAATGAAGATGGCCGATGGTGCCCCAGGGCAAGGCCATCCCACCGATGGCTCAGTCCTTTAAATGAGTTGTGGCTGGCGCAACATCAAGCAGTTACAAGTTAAATTAACATTCAGCAGTGTGAACCTCAGCAGCTCTGGGGAAACCTGTACAGTGAACATAGATCTGTACTTGCCTATTCAGGACATATTGCCCAGTGTGAAAGAGCACCCCATTCCACAGGAGCAAGTCAAACATGACTAAAGTGCCAGCCCACACAACACCCTTTCAGTCTGTTACATTCAGAGTTTTAATTGGTCCGGACTTTTGTCTGATACTTACCACCAGATTCCAGTGCATAATCCACCAATCCAACCCTGTCAGCGCTGTACAGTTTCAAGGCTTGCTCCACAATGCTTTTCACTTCCTACCAAAGGAAAAAATGACAATAATGTGGGATAGGAAGGGGGCAGTAGAGTGCAATAGAGTGCAGAGCCCACACACATACAGAAACCAGATGGCAATGCTCCCTTCAACAGTTCCCACAAAATGATCTCTCTTATCCATTCGCATAATCTGGAATTAGCAAGGTGTAATAAAAGTGAGCAATGGAGAGCCCAAGTTTACTCCATAGAAGGCAGCAGGATTATGTGATCAGGACAATAATTATTAAAGTACATTGACATGGACAGGGCAGGTTTGGAGGGATATGGGGCAAACGCAGGCAGGTGGGACTAGTGTAGCTGGGACATGTTGGTCGGTGTAGACTTATGCAATGTTCTATTCAGTTTGACATTGCCTTACTACCTGTCCTTCACAGAAAGGTTCCTGAAGAAAACTACCTGTGACCACAAGTGATCAACATAGAACGAGCTACAGGCACTGTGGGAGAAGGACTCGATGGATCCCATCAGATGGCTCCCCAAGCAGACAGAGGAACTCGCCAACAGTAGTGTGAGGAGCCCTCCCAGTCAGACCCTGCCTGCTCGGTCAGAAAAGCACCCACTGCACGCTGCCATTGAGATGGTTGTGGTGTGGACAACATTCACCTCCTTATGCACTGGGTGTTTGACAGGAAGGTCAGAAGAAGAATGCAAGGGCTCTTGTCATGGTTCACCCTGAGCAGTTGTGCATCAGTGATCTATGAGCTGTTCACAGGGACGCACAACAAGATAAATGTCAACTGTTGCTGGAAGATCATTATCTCAGTGGAAGACTCACGTTGGTCTGCGCAAAAATTGATCTTCCTGCATAAGATGTGGGTAAATTAATTGCTGCCGACTGGCACATTCCAGGGTGTGAGTGTATGTGGTGTGAGGGACACACTGAAGCTCAGTGCAGTCACCACAGAGGCTGTGGGGGAGTGGCCTTGGTCTAAGGTCCGGCCACCACTAGACACTGAGGGACTCTCAGACACTTCATGGGAGCACTGTTTAAGGATGTGGTGTTCATTGACACATTGCAAGCGAAAGTGCTGAATTGATGGAACGTAAAGCAAGACATGCCCCAATTTCATTAACTCTATATATTATGAATAAATTACTGTTCTGAACTACAATAATCTGTTCCAGAGTTAGAGCCACTGGCTGCTTGCATGCTTGTACCTTAATAATCCCTGCTCTGACAGCTGCCGAGTGTGTCTCCATTGCCGGACCAGGATAAAGTGAAGCATCTGAGAGGATCTTCTTCTCCAAGCCAGCAAGGAGGGCCTCGAGTTCCTTGTGATGCACCAGCTGTGCTGTCAGTGGTTCCCCTGTGCTGTCTTGTGATGAACCGAAGAGCAGCTTGTGGACAAGTGGGAGCAACGCCGTCTCCTTCTAAACACACAAGAGCAGGATAGTCAGTGCATCTTCTTGTAAACATTGAAATCAATGCAAAGCAGTATCTTTGTCATCCTAAAAAATACAATATTTTACAATTGTTGATCCTTTGGCGAGGGAGACAAAGACAAGGGAATACATTATAGCTGAAAGGATACTGAACCGTGGTGGGGAACAGAAAGATCTTGCAGAGCTTGTTGTGTAGGAAGGAAATACAGATGCTGGTTTACACTGAAGATAGACACAAAATACTGGAGTTACTCAGCGGACCAAGCAGCATCTAATGCTCCAGAGATGCTGTCCGTCCTGCTGAGTTACTCCAGCATTTTGTGTCTATCTTTGGAGAGCTTGTTCATGGATCTTTGAAGGTAGTGGGACAGTCATCTTGGAACTGTGGAAAACGTTAGCTCAGCCGTACCTGTAACATTGTGTGGATTCTGGTTGCCTCCCTACAGGATTGATAGGAGTTCACTAGAGAGGCACAAGAAAGGTTTACAACATTGGCAGGACTGGAGAAGAAAGGTTGCAAGGAGAGAGTCGCCAGGAACTGCAACAGGTAGATTGTTTGTGGTTATAATATTATAGAAAAAAGACAAAATGCTGGAGTAACTCAGCGGGACAGGCAGCATCTCTGGAGAGAAGGAATGGATCATGTTTCGGATTGAGACCCTTCTTCAGACGTCTCGACCCGAAATGTCATCCATTCTCCACCCCCCAGAGATGCTGCCTGTCTCGCTGATGTCTATCTGTGGTGTAAACCAGCATCTGCAGTTCCTTCCTACACATAAGGTGATGATATTCTGACTGGTCCATTCAGAGTAAACAAGGTAACCATCTTTCTTACACAAAGTTGGAAATGTAATTCAATTAGCACAAGGGTTTGATGCAATTAGTACAGTGGGCCAAAGGTTCACTGCCTGAATGGTTGTTGGAAGCAGAACTCACATTTACTGGGCACCTGGACCAGCAGTAGAAGAGGCTGTGAGTGAGATTCACCTGGCCTCCCAGCAAGTAAAACAGAAGGTGGGAACTATAGGTCAATTGACAGGTACATGGATAGGACAGGTTTGGAGGGATATGGACCAAACACAGGCAGGTGGGACTAGTGTAGCTGGGACATGTTGGTGGGTGTGGGCGAGTTGGGCCGAAGGGTCTGTTTCCACACTGTATCACTCTATGATTCTAATTCATTCAGCACTCATAGTTCACAAGAGGAAATAACGAATCATTTGGTAAGCTGCATCTAATCAAACGTAGCCGACATGGTTTAATGAAAATCATGTGTGACAAAACTTGACAGCATGTGATAGGGAGTTGATAAGGGAAACCTGTAAATGTAGTAGGAAGGAACTGCAAATGCTGGTGTAAACCAAAGATAGACACAATAAGCTGGAGTAACTTAGCGGGTCAGATAGCATCTCTGGAGAAAAGTAATTTTCTATTTGTTTTCTCCAGAGATGCTGTCTGACCCGCTGAGTTACTGCAGCTTTTTGTGTAAATGTAGTGTGTATTTAGATCTCCAAAAGGCATTTGCCACATATGAGGCTGCGTCAAAAAAAATGAAGAGCCCAAGATATTGGAGGAAGTGTGCTAACATGGACTGAAAGGTGGCAGTCATATAGAAGAAAAGTTCGAATAAATGCGTGAAAACTGCAGATGGAATAAATGTGAAAAACAAAATGCTGGGAGCACTCGGGTCAGGCGGCATCTGTAGTCAGAGAAACAGAATTCATGTTTCAAGTCAAAGACCCTTCATCAGAACTGGGGAGGTGACAAAAGAAACTTGTAAAGCTGCACAGGTGGGTGGATGACTCTGATAGTGTAAAACCAGGTGACCATGGGGATAAGCTGCACACAAAGTTATCTGGTCAAGGAGTGAATAGGAGCGGTTAGGTGAAAAGACAAATAGACAAAAGATCGTAGCAGTTGCAAAATGCAGAGCAAGAAGACATGTCTAGGAAGGAACGGCAGATGCTGGTTTAAACCGAAGATAGACAACGGGACAGGCTGCATCTCTGGAAGAAAGGAATGGGTGACGTTTCAGCTGGAGACGCTGTTCAGACAAGACATGTCTGACAAGTCAGCATGGACATGCCCTACACTTTTGGATAGAGATTTTAAAAACAAGCCAACCCAATTATCACAAATGGACAACTGATACTAACAGAGGAATCAAGTTACCCAAGATTATTGAATTCAGTTCAAGCCCAGAGGACTGCCATGAGCCCAAATGGAAGGTGAGATGCCATTCCTCAAGATTGCTTTGAGCCTCATTGCAACAGTGCAGGAAGTCACAGACTGTTCGGTCACTCCCACATCCAAGAGTCAGAATGAGATAACATGAAGCTCAGGAGTGCCCCATGGATCGAACACAGGTGCTCCATAAAGTAGAAATCCAACGCCTGTTTGGTTTCTCCAATGTAGAGGAGACCACGTCATGAACACAGGGAAAGGAGCAGAGGGGGAAAAGGAGAGACAGTGAGAGAAAGGGAAGAACGCAGTAGAGAGGGAGTGGGAGTTGAGTGTTAAAGAAGGGGAGGGAAAAGGGCAAGATACTTTCCACTTTCCTCTTCACCTCAATCTCTTTGATCATCTCCAAGGCAGAAGAAGTGCTGTTTTGGCCTTTTACAGTTAAATAAAAAACTATTTGGGAAAACTTACATCAGTCATACTTTTAATTCTGTTTCCCAATGCTTGCATGCTGGAGTCCATGTCCTTCTGTGCCGCACGTGCAGCCTGCAGCTCCAGCCGTGTCTGGCTGAGCTGCTCCTCCAGCAGCGCCAGTGCAGTCAGTAGCTGCTTCTGTTCATCTGTCAACCTATAATAATAATCAATATAATTTTATTAGCCAAGTATGTATACATACAAGGAACGTGCCTTGATGCTTTGCTTGCAAGGATAAAAACATGATATACAGTAGACAATTAAAAGTAAAACATTATAATTTAAACATGTGGAAATAAAGTACCAGAGTAAAAAGAGGCTACAGACTTTTGGCTGTTGAGTAGAGCTACTGCTCGTGGAAAAATACAGTTTTTATGTCTGGCTGTGGCCCAGACAAAACCTGCCCCAGACAGGACAAAGCAAGCCATCAGAGTGTAGGAGCAGAGGCAGCACGGTGGTGGAGAGTAGAGCTACGGCCTTACAGCGCCAGAGACCTGGGTTCAATCCTGACTACCGGTGTAAGGGCGATCGTTGGTCTGCACGGACTCGGTGGGTCGAAGAGCGTGTTTCCACGCTGTACCTCTAAACTAAAAATGACGTTGACCTGTTTCACGCAGCAACCGACGAAGCCCCCCCCCCCCCCCCCCAGGGTCTGCTCCTTCTCCAATCCTGGCTGGAAACACACAGCATCAGCGTTATACTGCTCACAGCTCAGCCACAGGCAAACCTGCTGCCGTGCCACACCCCAGGGGCATCTTGATGCATCAGCAGATACTGTGGCCAACAACATCAACACCAAAACATTTGTGGCGTGACGCAGCGTGATGACGTATGACGCGCGGTGTTTTTACAAGTGTCGCAACATTTTTTGTCGCCGCTGGATTTTGAAATGTTCAAAATGTTTTGGCGACACTGATATGATGCCGGCAGTCGCTGAAAAAGATCGCCAAGTGGGTCAGGCCCTTAAATTAGTTATTTATCTCTATCGTTGTGAGCAGTTGATGCAGTCTGGAAACTGCCGCAGCGCAGCTCTGCACCTTTCCACAGCAGATTCCATTTCCTTCACCTTCTGCAACAACATCTAGGAATAGAAATGAAAAACAAAGTTTATTTTCAAGTTCGGAGGCTTTTTAATTCTACTCAGTTACTTATTTCACAACATACACGTCAAACTTACAAATATGTAATGCAGAAAAGTCACTTTTCCATACTTCATATTTCCTTATGACATAGGCCATTTCAGCCCATCAAATCAATGCCAGCTCTCAGAGAATCCCAGTCCTTCACGAATTTTCCTTGAAACTAGTTCCTCACAAATTCCCATCAATTGCCCGCAGAATCCACCACTCAATTTAAAGCAAACTTCACTGAACTGTAGCAGCTTAACACCCAGAGGATGGGAAATGCAGGGAATTCTCTGCCCAAGTGGCTACGGAGACCAGTCCTTGAGACCAGTTCAACACCGAGGTGACTGGCCTTGAGAGTATGGCGTTAAATGGTGCCGAGATAAATGGTCTGACTGAGAGGTAGAGCAGCTGAGAGGCAGCACGGTGGTGCAGCGGTAGAGTAGCTGCCTCACAGCAACAAAGGCCCAGGTTCAATCCCGACTACGGGTGCTATCTGTACGGAGTTTGTACGTTCTCCCCGTGACCTGCGTGGACTTTCTCCAAGTGCTCCGGCTTCCACCCACACTCCAAAGACGTACAGGTTTGTAGGCTAAATAGCTTAGTAAAATTGTAAATTGTCCCTAGTGTGTGCAGGATAGTGGTAGGGTGTGTGGATCGCTGCTCAGCGCAGACTTTCCACGCTGTATCTCAAAAACAAAACAAAAAAAGACTAAAAGCAGCCATTTCAGGCAGAATGTGAAGGAAATTTCTAGACTTAGCCTCAGAATAAAAGGACGTTCCTTTGGGAAGGAGATGAGGAATTTCTTTAATCAGAGGGTGGTGAATCTGTGGAATTCACTGCCACAGTAGGCTGTGGATCTTTTTAAGGAAGAGATAGATAGATTATTGATTAGTATGGGTCAGGGGTTATGGTGAGAAGGCAGGGGAATGGGGTTAAGGGGGTAAGATAGATCAGCCATGATTGAATAAACTTGATGAGCCGAATGGCCTCATTCAGCTCCTATCACATGAACCATGACTCCCTGTGCCCTCTCTACCCCTTCTCCCACACCAGCACCAGCTCCCTCTCCACGCACCCACCTTGGTATTGCAACCAACCGCCCGCAGCGCCGGCTCCGTCCGCTCCTCATGCATCTGCTGGATGGCGGCGATGTCAGCCTGGAAGCAAACACACGCAGCGTTACAGTCTCACCAGGGGCACGCACCCACCCCACCTCTGTCCAACACAGAGCCAGAGCCTTTGTAGAGAGAGAATACCAAATGTGTGCAGATCCGTAGGTTAATTGGCCGCGGTAAATTGCCTCTTGCATGTCGGCAAGTGGAGAATCTGGGGGGGAGGGGATTGAAGACAATGTGGAAAGAATAAAGTTCAGTTCAGTTTATTGTCACGTGTACAGTGAAAAGCTTCTGTGGCATGTTATCCAGTCAGCAGAAAGACAATACATGATTACAATCGGGGCATTTACAGTGTATAAGAGAATAACGTTTAGTGCAAGGTAAAGATAGTAAAGTCCGATTAAAGATAGTCCGAGGGTCACCAATGAGGTAGATAGTAGTTCAGGACTGCTCTCTAGTTGTGGTAAACTTATTCAGTTGTCAGATAACAAATGGATTAGATTAGTGCAAATGGGTGATCGATGGTCAGCGTGGACTCAGTGGGTCAAAGGGCCAGTTTCCATGCCATCTCTCTCAATGACTACCAGGCAGGTTAAGCAACAGGTTAACTAACAGCTGGATTTCCTCCTGTGTCAATCAAGGCTCTGCTCACCCCCCTACGGACAGACTCTACACATCACTGCCAGGCAGGGGTGGGGGAAGAGGCCAAGCTGCCAACATTTGACACTCACCTGCACCCTCTCCAGCGACTCGAAGGGCAGCATTTCCCGAAGCTCCTCCAGTCTCTGAAGGGTTACCTTGCCCAGCAGCTTGATGATGTGGGCTGGTGTCAGCGGGGGAGGGAGGCGTATGGTTTCAGACGGCTCACCGCCCCAGTCCAGCCAAGCCCGGAAGGCAGCGGTCAACTGATCCAGTTCCTTCTCCATTCTGTGCACTCGCACCTGCAGGGCAGCCTAGGAACAGAGCAAGATGGTCAGCTTGACCCGAGTTTGATCCTGACTACAGGTGCTGCCTGTACGAAGTTTGTACGTTCTCCCCGTGACCTGCATGGGTTTTCTCCGAGATCTTCGGTTTCCTCCCACACACCAATGATGTACAGGCTTGTAGATTAATTGGCTTAGTATTCATGTAAAATTGTCCCTAGTGTGTGTGGGATGGTGTTAGTGTGCAGGGATCGCTGGTCGGTGTGGACCCCGTGGGCCAAAAGGCCTGTTCCTGCGCTGTATCTCTAAACTAAAGTCCATATCAACCTGACCCAGAATATAGCCATCGCCGCCCTTCAATGAGACCGTGCACCGCACATTTATTGTCAAGGCCAGGTTCCACAGCATGGAGGGGGGACACCTCCAACCTAATGCAGGCCAACTGCAGCCAACACAGGCAAACTCTCCATCCTGCAACCCCATCTCAACCCCCAACTCTCCAACCCATTCACTCTGCCCCCAACCCACCCAGTAGCCCACCCCTTCTTCTCCACTTATCTCACATCTCTCCTCTATTTTCCCCTCAACTACTTTCTCCCCAGGGTGGAAATGTGAAAGACCAGAGGGTAGAGCTTACGATAAGAGGGATAAAGTATAAAAGGTGATAGATGTTTTATACCAGGTGGATGCTTGGAACACTCTCTGCCAGGAGAGGCGGTGGAGGCAGATACGATAGAGGCATTTGATAGTCGTATGGATATGCAGGGAATGGTGGGATATGGACCGTGTGCAGGCAAGCAAGATTAGTCATCTTTGCATTATGTTCCACATTGACATTGTGGGCTGAAAGGCTATTCCCCTGCTGCTCCCTCCTCCCACCCACATTTCCAGCACTCCTCTGCCTTTCATCTCTGCTCACCCATTCCCCCACTGACCATGGGAAAGCTTTGATCAACATTTCTCCAGTGACAGCCCGGTGCTCGGGTTCAAGTTGTTCCAGCAACAACACTTACGGGCTGCAGGAAGGTCAAATCCCACCTCGGGCGTGAGCGCGTGTGTGTGTGTGTGTGTGTGTGTGTGCGTGCGACACCTCTCGGGTGTGAAATTAAACGCTGCCTTGTCCCTGGGTGGCAGCTCTGGCCAACACCTCCCAACCACAGCCACAAAGCTGCAAGTCTCACTGCTCTTTCTGCCTGGGGATTGTGTGTAGTTCAAGCCTCTGCCCCACTTACGTGTCCTTGGCACGCTAATTACTCAACCTCGTAGTCGCGTTGGGGCGCCCGGTCGCGCGCCATTTCATGCGCCCGCACAGACGTCTGGAGCGCATGACGTTATTTGAAGATGGACACAAAATGCAGGAGTAACTCAGCGGGACCGGCAGCATCTCTGGAGAGAAGGAATGGATGATGTTTCGTGTCGAGACTCTTCTTCAGTCTGAAAGAAGGGTCTTGACCCGAAACGTCACCAATTGCTTCTCTCCAGAGATGCTGCCGGTCCCGCTGAGTTTCTCCAGCATTTTATGTCTATTTTCAATTTTCTTGGCTCCACTCTGGGAGTAGGACTGGGGGCGGATCCAGACCACAGCTGCCGTGAGCCCCAGGCCGAGTTCGGCGATCGTTTGCCTGCTTCTGCTGCAGTTGGAGGTGAGACGTTGCGTCGCGCCAGGATCTTGGGCCTGTCCCACTTTGGCCGTCAGTTACGTGACAGGCCATTGGCGCGCGAAGATTTTGTTCGCTACTAAATTTCGGAGTGCCGCGCGATGTCGCGCACAACTCCATACCCCTCCGCGCTTCTTAGTGGGACGTCCCCGCGCGGCCATACGATGCCCGTGCGCCTCAACGCGACGACGAGGTCGCGTAATTTGCGTGCCAAGGACACGCAAGTGGGACAGGCCTTTTAGTTTCGTTTAGAGACACAGCAAGGAAACAGGCCCTTTGGCCCACCGGGTCTGCACCGACCAGCGATCCCCATGCACTCACACTGTCCCACACACACTAGGGACAATTTATACCAAGCCAATTAACCAACAAACCGGTACATCTTTGGAGTGTGGGAGGAAACCAAAGATCTCGGAGAAAACCCTCACGGTCATGGAGAGAACGTACAAACTTCGTACAGACAGCACCCGTAATCAGGATTGAACCCGGGTCTCCGGTGATGCAAGCGCTGTAAGGCAGTAACTCTACCGCTATGCCACTGTGCCGCCCTTGATTCCACATTTACTGACCGGAGCCGACATCCATACCATGTGCGGTAACTGTCAAATGACAAAGATTACCCACAGAAGTGGGCAGCTAACAAAGGGTGTGCAAACCACACACACGGGCGGGGAGCTGAAAGCTGCACAGCATGGCTAGTGTCGAGAAACCAGCTAGCAAGCTGTCAGAATGCCTAGGAGGGAACTGCAGATGCTGGTTTAAACCGAAGATAGACACAAAAACTGGAGTAACTCAGCGGGTCAAGTAGCATCGCCAGAGAGAAAGTGTAGGTGACGTTTCGGGTTGAGAACTTCCAGGAATGTCACTTATTCCTTTCGCCAGTGAATCTGCCTGACCTGCTGAGTTACTCCAGCATTTAATGTCTAGCAAGTCTGTGCAGTTGTGCACAGGGGCTGAAATCGCTATCAGAACATAGGGGGGGCATAATTCCTTGGTGGACACGCGCTTGCGCTCACACACACACGCACGGAAACACATGCACATACACACGCGAGGCTTCGGCCGTGGGCCCTGTGGACGGTAACATCGGGAGCCGACCTGGTTGGTGACCGACTCCGAACTCCAGCAACAGCAGCTTCGTCCGTCCCCAATCGTGGGACATGAATCGGCCCGTTCGCGGGGCCTTTCATTGCCCGGTGCGGTTTAAAATCGGCCGGCGGGGGCTTCAATATCGGGAGCCTCTATCGCCTCGATGCAGCAGATTGATTTTAAGCCGCGCGGGGCGATGAAAGGCCCCGTGAATCGGCCGATTCAGCCCTTAGAAAACTTCTGATACCCACTTGAATCTTTCAAAAGCTGCAATGTGATAAATAACACTTAAACAAATAAAACTGAAGCAAATAAAGGCAAACAGAAGAACCAACCTTGGAGGGGAAAGTAATACTAAATAACGTGAGTGACCTGAATGAGGGACTTACCTGCAAGCCAGCAGGAAACCCGTTCGACCCGTTTAAATCTTTCCCATCCACCAATACATCCAATTAGTTCAAATGGTAACTGTACCCGCATCAGACAGCTTTAAGAAATTCTCCGTGAATACCTTCAGTAATACTTGAAGGTCAAAACACATTGTGTTAATACGATGTTACGAGAGACAATTAACAAGCGCTTCACAGTGACACCCCCACTATCTTGTGGGAAGCTGAGATTATAATAGGGTTTTTTTCACCGATTTTCAAATTCCGGATTACAAAACATGGGGGGGATTGTCCCCCACCTCTCAAAACATGGGGGGACCTCCCCCACCGGGAATTCCGCCCTTGCTCTCCCCCACCCTCCCTTTCAGATCTGCGAAGCACATGCCACTAGCTGCACTAGTGCTGCGGCCAATTCACATGCCATTCCCACTGCAAGCATCAGCTGCATCAGGAGGACAGGCCTCCAGTGTAAGTGAACGGGCAACCAGACAAAGGCACAGTGAGAAGCCGGGAGGGATGGCTGATTGAAGCCCATGCACAATAGACAAGGAGGGAGGGTCGGCCAAATGTATTCGGTATTGTGATTGGCAAGAGGGACGGTCTATTAAGGTGTATTGGCAGGGAGGGCAGCCTATTCCGATCGACAGGGCGAAGAACAACTTCCAACCTACTAAAACCCACACATGGAATTTTAAATATGCACTTTAAGCTCCTACTGCTTGGAAGAGTTTCAGTGAATGCCAAGATCCACCAGGAACTCACTGGTTTCTGACTCTGAAAAGACATTTGGACAGAAATATTAACAAAGGGTTTAGAGGACTGTGGGCCAAATGAGCCCAGTTTGCCAACTTGCTTGGCAAGGCCAACTAACAACATGTTGCATGATTACAACACCATGAATATCCTGGAGTCCCAGGGATGGACATGATTGTGCCGAGTACCTCCTGTGATTGTGCAAGTTACTGGGTCGCTGGTGGCTGTACCAGAAAGTGGGAAAGGGGTGAATGGACTGCGAGGGATACTGCAGCCAAGGCAGCTCCAGGGTAATAAGGTCATAAGTGATAAAGCAGAATTAGGCCATTCAGCCCATCTCCTCTGCCATTCAATCATGGCTGATCTATCTCTCCCTCCTAACCCCATTCTCCTGCCTTCTCCCCATAACCCGACACCCGGACTGCTCACGGGCAGCTGTGACCTGCGGAGGCGGAGGGCTCCAGGAGGAAGAGTGAGAGTGCACGAGGATGGGAGGGTCAGGGGCTCACCTGAGTGCTTTCCAGCGCGTCCGGCTTCTCGGCACGAGACCAGATACCTGTGGATGACATCAAGAGGCCAACACCTGCAGAGGTAGAAAGGTTGCACTGAAGCAAGCAACATTCAAGGTATGCAGTCGCCTCAGTCCACTCACTGCCCTCAGTCTGCCTGGACCTACCTGATCTCCCATTTGCCAAACACTTTAATTCCCCTTCCCATTCCCACACTTAACCTTTCTGTCCTGGGCCTCCTCTATAGTCAGAGTGAGGCCAAATGCAAATTGGAGGAACAACATCTCATATTTTGTTTGCGCAGCTTAAAACCCTGCGGTATGAATATTGATTTCTATAACTTCAAGTAAACCTTGCATCCCCTCTCTCTCCACCCCCCCCCCCCACCCAAATTGTACCAGCTTCAAAGTCATCTTGATGAGTCTCATTGTCTGTAGACTTTCTCACCCAACAAACAGCTAACAACGGCCTGTTTCTTTTATCATTGTTACTTTTTTGCATATCTTTAATTCATTTGTTCTATATCTCTCTACATCACTGTCTATATCTCTCATTTCCCTTTCCCCCGACTCTCAGTCTGAAGAAGGGTCTCGACCCAAAACGTCACCTATTTCTTTTCTCCAGAGATTCTGTCTGATCTGCTGAGTTACTCCAGCATTTTGTGTTTATCTTTGGTGTAAACCTACCAGCAGTTTGTTCCCACACATTAACCTTTGCTTTTTACCACAAATCTAATTTTGGTTCCAATGTACCATTCGCCTTTTACCTTTAGACCAGCCTGCCATGTGGGACCTTGCCAAAAACCTCACTGAAAACCATAGTCTCCATGAAACATGCTGCCCTTATCAATTCTTTGTCACCAACTCAAACATTTAACCATCAGTCAGTCAGAGCCTTCCTACAAGAACTCCATCCTGACGACCTCTCCTTAACTCAACTTTTAGACAATAGACAATAGGTGCAGCAGTAGGTCATTTGAGCCAGCACCGCCATTCAATACGATCATGGCTGATCATCCACAATCAGTACCCCGTTCCTGCCTTCTCACCATATCCATTGACTCCGCTATCTTTAAGAGCTCTATCTAACTCTCTTGAAAGCATCCAGAGAATTGGCATCCACTAGCAAGAATGTCCTTTCTCAAATTTGGAGACCAAAACTGCATATAATACTCCAGGTGTAGTCTCCCTAGGGCCCCGTACAACCGCAGAAGGAACTCTTTGCTCCTGTACTCAACTCCTCTTGTTATGAAGAGCTCTCTCTTGAAAGCATCCAGAGAACCTGCCTCCACCGGCCTCTGAGGCAGAGAATTCCACAGACTCACCACCCTCTGTGAGAAAAAGTGTTTCCTCGTCTCCATTCTAAATGGCTTACTCCTTATTCTTAAACTGTGGCCCCTGGTTCTGGACTCCCCCAACATCGGGAACATGTTTCCTGCCTCTAGCGTGTCCAAACCCTTAACAATCTTATATGTTTCAGTGAGATTCCCTCTCATCCTTCTAACCTCCAGAGTGTACATATAACCATATAACAATTACAGCACGGAAACAGGCCATCTCGACCCTTCTAGTCCGTGCCGAACACGTATTCTCCCCATGTCCCATATACCTGCACTCAGACCATAACCCTCCATTCCTTTCCCGTCCATATAACTATCCAATTTATTTTTAAATGATAAAAAAGAACCTGCCTCCACCACCTTCACTGGAAGCTCATTCCACACAGCCACCACTCTCTGAGTAAAGAAGTTCCCCTTCATGTTACCCCTAAACTTCTGTCCCATAATTCTCAAGTCATGTCCCCTTGTTTGAATCTTCCCCACTCTCAATGGGAAAAGCTTCCCACACACACGTTTCAAGCAAATCGAATGTACAAGCCCAGCTGCTCCATTCTCTCAGCATATGACAGTCCCGCCATCCCGGGAATTAACCTTGTAAACCTACGGTGCACTCCCTCAATAGCAAGAATGTCCTTGCTCAAATTAGGGGACCAAAACTGCACACAATACTCCAGGTGTGGTCTCTGTACAACTGCAGAAGGACCTCTTTGCTTCTATATTCGATTCCTCTTGTTATAAAAGCCACATGCCATTCGCTTTCTTCACTGCCTGCTGTACCTGCATGCTTACTTTCATAGACTGATGAACAAGGACCCCCAGATCCCGTTGTACTTCCCCTTTTCCCAACTTGACGCCATTTAGATAGTAATCTGCCTTCCTGTTTTTGCTACCAAAGTGGATAACCTCACATTTATCCGCATTAAACTTCATCTGCCATGCATCTGCCCACTCCTCCAACCTGTCCAAGTCACCCTGCATTCTCATGGCATCCTCTTCACAGTTCACATTGCCACGCAGCTTTGTGTCATCTGCAAATTTGCTAATGTTACTTTGAATCCCTTCATCCAAATCATTAATGTATATTCTAAATAGCTGCGGTCCCAGCACCGAGCCTTGCGGTACCCCACTAGTCACTGCCTGCCATTCTGAAAAGGACCCGTTAATCCCTATTCTGTTTCCTGTCTGCCAACCACTTCTCTATCCATGTCAGCTCTCTACCCCCAGATCCAACATTGTCCTTGCACATTTACACTTGTTGGAAATTTGTTGATGAACTTGTTCTCTCTCACACCCTATTTGGGGTCAACAGTGAACTCACAAGTCAGCAATTGCCCATTTTGATCTTACATTCGACATTGACGACTTTCTAACATATCATCCCTTCTGAAGATAGTCACAAATGCTGAAATAAGCTCAGCAGGACAGGCAGCATCTCTGGAGAGAAGGAATGGGTGACGTTTCGGGTCAAGACCCTTCTTCGATTTAAACCAGCACCTGCAGTTCCTGCCCACACATATCATCCCTTTGACAGTTTACAGCGTTTCATTAACTAGTACTGTCATCCCTCAGTCTCCCTTCTCCATAATGACCTGCCCAGAACAATATCAGCACAGGAACAGGACCTTCGGCCCAATGTCTGTGCCGAACATGATGCCAAGTTAAACTAATCTCAACCTGCATGTGATGCATTTCCCACCATTCCCTGCATATCCATGTGCCTATCTAAAATCTAAAATATTCTTAAACATCAACTATCGTATCAACTTCCACCATTATCCCAGGAAGCACGTTCCAGACACCCACCACTCTTAAAAAACAACTTTGGGGCCATATCTCCTTTAAACATCGTCACTCTCACCTGAAAGCTACGATGTTTAAAGGAGATATGGCCCCAAAGCCTTTGACATTTTCCCCTCGATGGAATCCTTGCATCAAGTGGGGCCACACTCCCCCATTGGATTTTCCAGCCTTTCTTTACTCTTCCTACTCACTAACTTCATGCCCTCATTCCCTGTTCTGCCCATCTCGCCCCCAAATCTTGGCTCAAATTTCCTTCCAAACCAAACCATATCAACCCGTCCAAACGGCGTTAGCAAACCCATCGAGGAGATTGGTCCCAGCCTCGAGGTGCCTCCTGCCCTCAGAACCAGTGCCCGAGGAATATACTGCCCTCCTTCCTGCACCATCACTCCCCTACTCATCACCCACACTCCCTTCCCACACCTACACTCACTGTACCAGCTACTGGGAGCAATCTGGAGATTAGCATCTTTGCACCCGTTAGAACAGCGAGATTATCAAATACAAGCACCCTGATAATAGAATATAAAGACAGGGATGTAACGATGGCACTGGCCAGACCACATTTGGAGTTTTGTGAGCGGTTTTGGGCTCCACATCTGAAGAAGGAAATGCTGGCGTTGGAGAGGGTCCAGAGGAGGTTTACGAGAATGATCCCAGGAATGAGTGGGTTGACGTGTGATGAGCATTTGTAGGCACTGGGCCTGTACTCACTGGACCTGTACTCGCTGTAGGATGAGAAAAGACTTCATTAAAACTTGCCGAATGGTGAAGGGCCTGGATAGAGTGGATGTGGAGAGGATGTTGCCACTAGTTGGAGAGTATAGGGCCAGAGACCATAGCCTCAGAACAAAACCACGTACCTTTAAAAAGGGGACGAGGTGGAATTTCTTTAGTTAGGGGGTGGTAAATCTGTGGAATTCATTGCCACAGACAGCTCTGGAGGCCAAGTCAGTGGGTATTTTTAAGGTGCAGATTGATAAGATTCTTGATTAGTGCGGGTGTCGGAGGTTATGGGAAACAGGCAGGAGAATGGGGTTGAGAGGGAAAGATAGATCAGCCATGATTGAATAGTGGAGTAGACTTGATGGGTCAAAGGGCCTAATTCTGCTCCTATAATTTATGAACAATATACCACAACCTCAATTCAGCTGCTTGGACCTCACTCTCTAATTCCAATAAGAACCTTGGGCTCTGGATACACAGTTTACTCTATAAATTCACCAGTGTTGTTCTGTCAAACAGACTGCTAAATACAGCCCAGGGCCCACCCCAATCCTTCCCTCCACCTTTAATCCTTTACTCTCAACATGACTGTTTCTCCTCATGCTTTGCCTCAACTGCTCCAACCCTCAGTGAAGATTTTCTTCATATTGTCCTGCAGACATCAATGATCGATGAAGTGAGATGTGAAATGGAGCAGGTCCTTACCCAGTAATGCCAGCAACACCAGCAGCATCCACTTCTTCACGTGAGGGACACACCTGGAGGGGAAACACACACACGTCAGCCGGCTATTGATCCCAACCCCGTCTCAAGCGAGATGGACACAAAAAGCTGCCGTAACTCTGTGGGTTGGGCAGCATCTCTGGAGTCTGAAGAAGGGCGTTGTCCTGAAACGTCATCCATTCCTTCTCTCCAGAGACGCTGCCCGACCCGCTGAGTTACTCTAGCTTTTTGTGTCTATCTTCGGTTTAAAACAGCATCTCCAGTTCCTTCCTACACACACGTTTCAAGCAAATCGAATGCTCCCATCAAACAGACAGAATCAGGTAATGATTATGGTCAAGAGATGGACAGACCCCTCCATGGACCCACGCTGCTGACAGACCTTCACTCCACACACCCAAAGCTCAGGGCCACGGTGACACTGGTGTAAAGATTAGTCAACCTAGGGTACAGTATCAGAGGGCTGTTCTGTGGTAGATGTATCTGGGGTAGAGTGTGGGCAGGCTATCTTATAGTCTGTGGCTCGAAGGGTCGAATGGCCTACTCCTACACCTATTTTTCTATGTTTTTTCTATGTTTCTAGTGGGTTTATCTGGGGTAGTACAAGTGCGTTGGCCTGTGGTGGGTTTATCTGGGGTAGTACAAGTGCGTTGGCCTGTGGTGGGTTTATCTGGGGTAGTACAAGTGCGTTGGCCTGTGGTGGGTTTATCTGGGTAGTACAAGTGCGTTGGCCTGTGGTGGGTTTATCTGGGGTAGTACAAGTGCGTTGGCCTGTGGTGGGTTTACCTGGGATACAATAAATGGGTTATCATTATTTAAAGTTTAATTTAAAGACACAGCACAGAAACAGGCTTGGGTAGTCTGCACCCTAGTAGCAGAAACATTGAATTCTCCCAATTCCGTTAGCCCTTGCTGTCTCCTCCCCTTCTTAGCTCTCCCTCAGCCCTCGGGCTCCTCCTCCTCCTTTTTCCTTTCATCTCCTCACCCCCACCCCCCATAAGTCTGAAGAAGGGTTTTGCCCCATAACGTTGCCTATTTCCTTTGCTCCATAGATGCTGCTGCACCAGCTGAGTTTCTCCAGCACTTTTGTCTACCGACCAACAATGTACTAGCTACACTAGTCCCACTTGCCTGCCCTTAACCATATAACCATATAACAATTACAGCACGGAAACAGGCCATCTCGACCCTTCTAGTCCGTGCCGAACACATATTCTCCCCTAGTCCCATATACCTGCGCTCAGACCATAACCCTCCATTCCTTTCCCGTCCATATAACTATCCAATTTATTTTTAAATGATAAAAAACGAACCTGCCTCCACCACCTTCACTGGAAGCTCATTCCATACAGCCACCACTCTCTGAGTAAAGAAGTTCCCCCTCATGTTACCCCTAAACTTCTGTCCCTTAATTCTCAAGTCATGTCCCCTTGTTTGAATCTTCCCTACTCTCAGTGGGAAAAGCTTATCCATGTCAACTCTGTCTATCCCTCTCATCATTTTAAAGACCTCTATCAAGTCCCCCCTTAACCTTCTGCGCTCCAAAGAATAAAGCCCTAACTTGTTCAACCTTTCTCTGTAACTTAGTTGTTGAAACCCAGGCAACATATGCCTCCAAAACTTGTCCTATCCATGTACCTATCTAACTGTTTTTTAAAACGATGGGATAGTCTCAGCCTCAACTACCTCTTCTGGCAGCTTGTTCCATGCACCCACCACCTTTTGTGTGAAAACTATACCCTTCGGATTCCTATTAAATCTTTTCCACCTTGAACATATGTCCTCTGATCCTCGATTCCCCTACTCTAGGCAAGAAACTGTGCATCTACCTGATCTATTCCTCTCATGATTTTGTATACCTCTATAAGATCTCCCATCATCCCCCTGCGCTCCATGGAATAGAGATCCAGCCTTCTCAAACTCTCCCCATAGCCTCTAGTCCGGGCAACATCCTCGTAAATCTTCTCTGAACCCTTTCAAGCTTGACAATATCTTTTCTATAACATAGTACCCGAACTGAACACAATATTCTAAATGCGGTGTCACCAGTCTTACTGCAACATGACCTCCCAGTTTCCACACTCAATACTCTGACTGATGACGGCCAAAGTGCCAAAAGCCTTTTTGACCACCTTATCTACCTGTGACTCAACCTTCATGGAACCATGCACCTGTACTCCGAGATCCCTCTGTTGTACAACACTACCCAGAGGCCTACCATTTACTGTGTAGGTCCTGCCCTTGTTCAACGTCCCAAAATGCAACATCTCACACATCTATATCTCTGTATTAAATTCCATCAACCATTCCTCTCCTTACCTGACCAATCGATCCAGATCCTGCTGCAATCTTTCACAACCATCTTCACTATCTGCAAAACCACTCACTTTTGTAGAATCAGCAAACTTGCTAATCTTGCCCTGTATGTTCTCATCCAAATCATTGATGTAGATGACAAACAGTAACAGACCCAGCACCGAACCCTGAGTCACACCACTAGTCACAGGCCTCCAGTCCGAGAAGCAACCTTCCACCATCACCTTCTGCTTCCTTCCATGGAGCCAATTTGCTACCCATTCAGCTACACTCCTTGGATCCCATGCGATCAAACCTTCCAGAGCAGCCTACCATGCAGAACTTTGTCGAACGTCGTACTGAAATACACGTACACAACATCTACAGCTCTGCCCTCATCGACCTTTTTGGTCACGTCTTCAAAAAAATCAATCAGATTTGTGAGACACGACCTCCCATGTACAACATGCTGACTATCCCCAATCAGCCCTTGCCCATCCAAATGCCTGTATAACCTATCCCTCAGAATACTCTCTAGTAACTTTCCAATGACAGATGTTAAGCGCACCGGCCTATAACATTTGCCCATCTGCAATTTCCCTGCAGCCTTTCTTGAAAAGAGACACAACATTTGCCACCCTCCAGTCTTCCAGCACCTCTCCTCTTCAACTATAGATGAGGCTCTCACCAGGGTCTCTTCTATACCCATTGACTCTACTCTCACTCTCCATCCCCCCACTCGTAACAAGGGCAGAGTCCCCCTTGTCCTCACCTTCCACCCTACCAGCCGTCACATACAACAGATAATCCTCTGACATTTTCACCACCTCCAACGGGATTCCACCGCTGGCCACATCTTCCCATCTCCTCCCCTTTCGGCTTTCCGCTCCCTCCGTAACACCCTGGTCAATTTGTCCCTTCCCACCCAAACCACCCCCTCCCCTGGCACTTTCCCTTGCAACTGCAGAAAATGCTAGACCTGTCACTTTACCTCCCTCCTTGACTCCATCCAAGGACCTAAGCAGTCTTTCCAGGTGAGGCAGAGGTTCACCTGCACCTCCTCCAACCTCATCTATTGCATTCGCTGCTCGAGGTGTCAACTGCTCTACATTGGTGAGACCAAACGCAGGCTTGGCGATCGCTTCGCCCAACACCTCCGCTCGGTTCGCATTAACCAACCTGATCTCAGCACCAACTCCCCCCACCCCCATTCCAAATCCAACCTTTCTGCCCTGGTCCGCCTCCATGGCCAAAGTGAGGCCCACTGTAAATTGGAGGAGCAGCACCTCATATTTCGCTTGTGTAGTTTACACACCAGTGGTATGAACAGTGACTTCTTCAATTTCAGGTAGTTCTTGCTTTCTCCCTCCTTCCCCTCCCCTTCCCAGCTCTCCCACAGCCCATTGTCTCTGCCTCTTCCTTTCTTCTCCCCCCCACCCCCCCATAATCCCACATCAGTCTGAAGAAGGGTCTCGACCTGAAACGTTACCTATTCCTTCGCTCCATAGATGCTGCCTCACCCGCTGAGTTTCTCCAGCATTTTTGTCTACCTTCTGTCCTACTGTCTTTCTCCTCAGTAAATACAGAGGAGAAATATTTATTGCCCATCTCCTGTAGCTCCACACAGATGTGACAGCTTTGATTCCTGAGAGCTCCCACTCTCTCTCTGGTTACCCTTTTTCCCCTTATGTATTTATACAATCTTTTGTGATTGTTGCTCCCCACCAGAGCTATCTCCTGGCCCCTTTTTGCCCTTCTGATCACCTTTTTCAGTTTACTCCTTGGTTCCTGAAACTCCTCCAGGGATGCGCTTGATCCCAGTTGCCTATACCTGTCCCATGCATCCTTCTTGTTTTTGACCAACGCCTCATTTCCCCTCGTCAGCCAAGCTTCCTTACGTTTGCCTGCTTTTCCCTTCACTCTAACGGGGTGTATGTGACGGCTGGTAAGGTGGAAGGTGAGGACAAGGGGGACTCTGCCCTTGTTACGAGTAGGGGGATGGGGAGTGAGAGTAGAGTCACGGGGTATAGAAGAGACCTTGGTGAGTACATATGCTGAGCTTTCGTCAGCACACTTAAAAACATCCCACTTGGCCCATGTCCCTTTCCCCTCTAATAACCTGCTCCAGTCAACTTGAGCGAGACCTTCTCTCATTGCCTCAAAGTTGGCCTTACCCCAGTTGAGCATTTTAACACGTGGACCCTCGCCGTCCCTATCCATAACTATCTTAAACCTAATCGAACTGTAGTCACTGGACCCAAAAGGCCCATACACACTACATGAACTTGCCTTTCCCTATTTCCCAATACTAGATCCAGCGTTGCCCTCTCACGTGTGGGGGCCTCCACATACTGTTTAAGAAAACTCTCCTGAACACTTTTGAGGAATTGCACCCCATTTAAATACCTCACGCTATGATTTTCCCAGTCTTGGGAAAGTTAAAATCCACTACTACAACAACTTATGTGACCTGCAGCTGTCTGCGATTTCCTGGCACATTTGTTTTTCTAATTCCCGTTGACTATTCGGGGGTCTGTAGTACCCCCCCCCAACAAGGCGATCATCCCTTTCTTGTTCCTCAGCTCCACCCATATAGCCTCACTAGACGAACCGTTCGTAATGTCACCTCTGAACACTGCCGTGACATCCTCCTTAACCAACAATGCAACCCCCCTCCTCTTTTTCCCTCACCCCTGTCTGTCCTGAAGCTCCTGTACCCCGGGAACATTGATCTGCCAGTCCTGCCCCTCCCTTAACCAGGTTTCAGTCATGGCCCACAACGTCTCAGTCGCTCGTACCTATCCATGCCCGAAGCTCATCTGCCTCACCCATCAGGCCCCTTTACGTGCAGTTTAAACCCACCCTCCTTCCTCGTTCTCTGCCTTTCACCTGCCTATTCTGTCCACTAACCTTCCCCACACCACCCTCCATAGCAAATTCTAGCCTCTCACGTGTCTCTGTCCTGTACGAGATCCCACCCCCCCCTATCTAGGGACAATTTACAATACAACTAAGCCATTCAACCTACAAACCTGTACATCTTTGGAGTGTGGGAGGAAACCGGAGGTACCGGGAAACACTCACTCAGTTCATGGGGAGAACGTACAAACTCTGAACAGACAGCACCCGTAGTCAGGATGGAATCTGGGTCTCTGCCTCTGTAAGCGTTCAAAGGCATTGTTGGGTACAGTGAGAATGGGCTGTTCTATGGTGAGTGTACCTGTAGCAGTGAGAGTGGGCTGTTCTGTGGTGGGTTTATCAGGGGTTCAGTGTGACTGGGTGTCCTGTTTTTTTGGGGGGGTTTTCTTTCTACAAATACTTTATTCAAAAAAACAAAATCAACATATAAATTAGTATATCGTTCATATCAAAAAATGCCTGTATTGGCAGTTTACAAACAAAGACAAAAAATTCAAATTCAAATCCCGCCATCCTTGTCTATAATACAATCGACCTCCCGCGACGACCAGCGTTCACTGAAGGCCTCCAGCGTCCCCGTGGACACCGCGTGTTCCCTCTCCAGGGACACGCGGGCACGGACATAACCCTGGAAAAGGGGCAGGCAGCGGACCCCTGTGCAGCCGTCGACTGCCCGCTGCCTGGACCCGCGAATGGCCATCTTGGCCAGGCACAGGAGCAGACCGACAGGGAGACCCCCTCCTTCCACCCCACCCTCCCCCCTCTGTACCGGGTGCCCAAAAATCAATAGCGTCGGACTAAAGTGGAGCCAAAACTTGAGGAGCAGCCCCTTTAGAACTGGGTGTCCTGTGGGAGGGTGTGTTCAGTACAGAGATGGGGAGGAGATGGAGGAGGCAGCGGGGATGGGTGACTTTGCTTCAGTTGACCAGGTGGAGGAAGGGAGTCTGTGGATCCCCGGAGCACGTACCTGGACAGAGTAAAGACATCGATCAAGGAGATGGCCGTTGTTAACTGGAACCAGGCTGTGCCCAACCACCAGTACACCAGGGGCAGAGCTTTTTCTGAAAGAGACAGCAACACAACATTAGACAACGTTGGGCCCCGATGTTTCACATCAGTGGAAGCAGAGAGAGCTCAGACTTTCCAACACGGAACCCACTGATACTGTGGAACCACGTCAGGCTGAGAGACCTTCTCCCCTGCAGGGACCACCACAGAAAGTCCACCGCAAGGTGGTGGCAGGAGAACCCAGGGGAGCTGCAGGGCACCCGAGAAAAAATAGGTTGCAGGGATATCAATGGGACAACAGTACTCCAGAGGCCATGATGGGCCGAATGGTCTCCTTTTGTGTCCAGACTAAATAAACGGGAGATTGTCAATGACACTTCCACCGAGCAGGGAATATCACCTTTCAACACAGAGAGATTTCCTGGGTTGTGGATGGATAGCTGCCCCCTCTGTCCCAGTCAATCTTATCCTACAACCAACATGGGCAAAGATAGACACAAAAAGCTGGAGTAACTCAGCGGGGCAGGCAGCATCTCTGGAGAAAAGGAATAGGTGACGTTTCAGGTCGAGACCCTTCTTCAGACTGAGAGTCAGGGGAAAGGGAAACAAGCGATATAGACAGTGATGTAGAGAGATATGGAACAAATGAATGAACGATATGCAAAAAAGTAACGATGATGAAGGAAAGGGTCATTGTTGGTTGGCTGTGGGCTCGGTGTTAACGAATGATACAGACAATGAAACTCACCAGGACGATAGTGAAACTAGTACAACGACTAAGGAGGGGGAGGGACAGAGAGAGAGGGTTACTTGAAGTTAGAGAAATCTAGATTTATTGAACATGGGCACATCTGCTGATCACCACAATGCTGTGTGTGAGCTTGGCCACGGTCCACCACGTTACACTACATTTCAAAAGTATCCTCGGTGCCACACAGCTGGGGAAATCTAAAGGAGATCCTATTCTTTCATCACCCCAGTGACCCTGGAACACAAACCAGGCCTCCCTTAGGTGTTACATGACTTCAGTCGGGATCGAGTAACCGAGCATTGACAGTCAGTCGTCTCTTGACTCTATGGTCCTCTGGGCAACTCACCACTCATCTCAGTGAGTGACCCAGTCAGGCTGAGGGAACACACTGGATTACCAAGCTGGAAGGCGGCTTCCTCCCGCACTGACTGTGGTCCTAGGCTGCACGAACAACAGAGCACTGGGGACCAGGCCTTGTGCAAACCCTGGGAGTTTAAGGAGGGAGCAGCAGGCTCTACCTCACCACTGGGTCCAGTATCAGCAGGGCACTGGTTGACTGGAGCAGAGTTTTGGGGCCATGGACCACAGAAGAGGGAAGATTAGTAATGCAGGTACCTGGAGACAGCAGCGAGATCCAGCCCCACAGCTTGGCAAGGGGAGAGAACGATTCAGAGTACGCCAAACCTGGGGGTGGGAAAGAACAGCAAGATGTCAACAACGCAAACTCCTCTCTCAAGGTTTACAATGTTCAAATGGCCACGTGGCCCAATGTTTGTGCTGCTGTTCACAAAAGCACCATGCAACTGATCGGCCCACGGCTCAACTGTTAGTGTGCGGGGATCGCTGATCGGTGCCGACTCGGTGGGCCGAAGGGCCTGTTTCCACGCTGTATCTCTAAACTAAACTAAAGGAAGGATGTCAAAAGCCTAAGATAGACACAAAGTTCTGGCAGCATCTGTCTGAAAATGGATGGGTGACGTTTCGGGTCGGGACCCTTCTTCAGACATCAAGCCTAAGAATTGATTTAGTGTCTAGAATTACAGTAAAGAGTAATTTGGAAAAGTTAGGAGTCCTCTCGGAACAGGGAAACTAAAAGAGATGACCTATCAAACGTTGAAGATTACAGCAGGGTTCTAAACGAGAAAGGTTTTGCTATTGAGGGATCAATAAACAGAGGTCGCAGATTCAATACTGACAGGATCCAGAATATTCTCTCCAAAACGCTGCAGGAAGTGGATTCATTAATGATTTTAAGTGGATGGATACACAGGGTGTTGCTGCTGATACAACCTGGAGATTGCAATGGAACGATGCTCTTTAGCAGAAGCTGCATCACTTTCCACACCTTGGTGAACAGACGCTATGCAGGAGGAGTTTGTGTCGTCAAATGGCAGCACACTATTTTTTGTATGTGTTTTTTTGTGTGTACATGTGTGTGTGTGCGTGTGTATGAATGAATGGCGATTAGCTGCCCCAAACAACAGCTCAGTTCCCCTGATGTAACCCAGCATCTGGGAAATCTACAATCCTGTACAACAGGTTCAGCTCCTGCCCAGTGTCAGTCCACCCTAGTAACATCTCCCACCCACCCTAGTAACCCCTCCCAGCCACTCATCCACCCACCGCACTAAGTGCCCGCTCAGCCGCCCCACTGCCCAGCTTCAATATGAAATCCCTAAAGCCTCTGTTCCAGCCCCAGCCAGTGTGTCCTCTCTGCCGATAGTGCAACGTGCCGCGCGTTAGCTGTTCAGGATGCGGGACGTGGGGGGTGAGATGATGAACGTTCCACTTACCCTGCAGCTCATCCTCGGAGGAGTAGCCAGATGTCGCCGACAAGTAGATGTTGGAAGATGTGGAAGGCGCTGTCAGTAGATACAGGTTACCGAGGCAAGTCATCACAGGAAAATATTACAGCACCTCATATTTCGCTTGGACACCTTACAACCCAACGATATGATGTTGACCTCTCTAACCAAGTAACCCTTGTTTTCCCTCTCTCTCTCTCTCTCTCCATCCCTCCACCATCCAAGCTCTCCGGCCAGTTGAACTGTCCTCCTGATTACATTTTATCTTTGTATGCTTTGTTGTCACCTTCCCCAGCTAACAATGATCTATTCTACATTTTCCTTCATCTTCGTCCCCTTTGATCTCTCGTTTTCACACCTTATCCTTCCAGATCTCCCTCTCCCCTGACTAAGTCTGAAGAAGGGTCTCGATCGAAACGTCGCCCATTCTTTCTCTCCAGAAAGGCGTTTGACGGCACTGGGCCTGTACTCGCTGGAGTTTAGAAGAATGAAGGGGGACCTCATTGAAACTTACCGAAAAGTGAAAGGTTTGGA
The DNA here is from genome assembly GCA_038087875.1 of Malacoraja senta. Taxonomy (NCBI): domain Eukaryota; kingdom Metazoa; phylum Chordata; class Chondrichthyes; order Rajiformes; family Rajidae; genus Malacoraja; species Malacoraja senta. The sequence goes on along the minus strand of CM075977.1, from coordinate 338,319,734 downwards.
TAGTGGATGTGGAGAGGATGTTTCCACTTGTGGGAGAGTCGAGGACTAGAGTTCATAGCCTCAAAATTAAACAACGCTCCTTTAGGAAGGAGATGAGGAATGTATTTAGTCAGAGGGTGGTGAATCTGTGGCATTCTTTGCCACAGAAGGCTGTGGAGGCCAAGTCAGTGGATATTTTTAATGCAGAGATAGATTCTTGATTAGTACGGGTGTCAGGGATTATGGGGAGAAGGCAGGAGAATGGGGTTAGGAGGGAAAGATAGATCAGCCATGATTGAATGGCGGAGTAGATTGATGGGACACATGAACTAATTATGCTCCTATCACATGACCTCATGCTGCCTGTCCTGCTGAGTTACTCCAGCATTTTGTGTCTATCTTTAGTGTAAACCAGCATCTGCAGTTCCTTCCTATAAAGGAAGGTATAATCCCTCGCCTCTCAGTAACTGCAGCTCGGTGTCGGTCACCTCCCACCACCAGGGGGCATCAGACCCCGAGCCAGCGCTCCCCACAGTAACTGAACCGTGTGTGTTACCACACCCAGGCCCCACAGCAGAGCGGCAGTGCGCCCCTCTCCTGTCAGCCCGCCTCCCAGCACCCGGCGGGATGGGCAAAGTCTCACAGCAGCTGTGCGATGATCGCTGGTCAGCGTGGACTCGGTGGGACAAAGGGCTCGTTTCCGACTAAAACTGAGATACTGCAGCACGAGTCTCCGACGTGCACCAGTGATCGCGGTACTTTAAACCAAGGAGAAGCCCTGAACCAGTCTGTTGGAGGGAAGGGTTAAGGCTTTAAGAACACTGACGTCAAAAGGTCATAAGTGATAGGAGGAGAATTAGGCCATTTGGCCCATCAAGTCTACTCCGACACTCCATCATCTCTCCCTCCTAACCCCATTCTCCTGCGTTCTCCCCGTAACCCCTGTACTAATGAAGAATCTGTCTATCTCTGCCTTAAAAATATCCACTGACTTGACCTCCACAGCCTTCAGTGACAATGAATTCCACTGATTCACCCCCCTCTGACTAAAGAAATGTGCCGGTGCCCTGCTTCCACCCCACGCGCTGCCGTCCCCGGGCACGTACCGACGGGCTCCTGCCAGCCACTGCTGCTGCCGAGGTGCAGAGAGCGCTGAGAGTGCTTGGAGGCGTTGCTGATGTTGCTGATGTAGCTACTCAGACTGTTGACTGAACTGTTGGACGGTGAACGTTTGACGCCCGGCCCCTTGCTGTTTGACCTTTTCTTGTGCAACCTGAAATGATAAAGGGCAACGATTTATGACGGAGGCAGACCAGGACTGCGAAAGAGAAGCAAAAAAGTAACGATGATAAATGAAACTGGCCATTGTTAGCCGTTTGCTAAGTGAGAATGAGAAGCTGGTGCGACTTGGGTGGGGGAGGGATGGAGAGAGTCGCTTGTCAGAGTTGGGAAAGGGCTGGGAGGGAAGAAGGTTGTTTCACACTGGGAAGGAATTTCATGACTCTCTCTCTCTCTCTCCCCCTCCTCAAGGAGCTGCAGATGCTGGTTTATTTAAAAAAGTCACAAAGTGCTGGAGTAACTTAGCCGGTCAGGCAGCCCCTGTTCACGTTCCCTCCAACATCCCTCATGAGCCCAACCGAATTGTTTCATCAACAACTTATTGGCACGGCAACCCTGTCCTTGGCCTCTGGAAGATATACCCTACATCCGATCATCCTCCAGCTGAGATTCCAAGCAGGAAAGAAGAGGCTGTTGGAACTTTCCTTGAGTTTTTGTCTAGAACTTTTTCCTGTAAGGAAGGTTCAGTTGGAGTTGGGAGTTGGGAGGCGGTGCTGGGGGAGGAGAGAGAGTGGGTGGGGGGGCAGTTGGAATTGTGATACACAGCTCCCTGAGTGAGGTACTAGGGTGGAGGCTGCATCTTTACTGTTAGAAAGGAGCATAGCTTAGAGAGGAAAGAATGAGAGGGGGGGGGGGGAAGGAGACAAGAGAGATTTAGAGAGACGTACCTGATGGGAGTCTCCTTGTAAGAGGGAGCGCCGGATTTGGTGGAGCTGCCACTGCTGCTGGAGGCATCGTCGTCGTGCTGGTAGTAGCCGTTGGTGGCCAGACGTGGACTGCGGCGGGACATCCTCACCGTAGCACCACAACCCCGAGCCTCAGCCCGAGCACGGCACTGCGAGTCTTCCGCACTAACTGTGAACAAAGAGAACGACAGTGTGAGGAGCAGCTCTGCACTGGGCACTGGCACCTGCCTGCTGGCCCAGAGAGGGATGGGGGGGGGGGGGGGAGATAACACATTGCTGTCATCCTACACACCCTCCCTACACATGGCAGGGCACATGGTATTGGGGGTAGAGTGCTGACATGGATATAAAATTGGTTGGCAGACAGGAAACAATGAATAGGGATTAACGGGTCCCTTTCAGAATAGCAGGCAGTGACTAGTGGGGTACCGCAAGGTTCAGTGCTGGGACCGCAGCTATTTACAATATACATCAATGATTTAGATGAAGGGATTCAAAGTAACATTAGCAAATTTGCAGATGACACAAAGCTGGGTGGCAGTGTGAACTGTGCGGAGGATGCTATGAGAATGCAGGTGACTTGGACAGGTTGGGTGAGTGGGCAGATGCATGGCAGATGCAGTTTAATGTGGATAAATGTGAGGTTATCCACTTTGGTAGCAAAAACAGGAAGGCAGGTTATTATCTAAATGGTGTCAAGTTGGGAAAAGGGGAAGTACAACAGGATCTGGGGGTCCTTGTTATTCAGTCAATGAAAGTAAGCATGCAGGTACAGCAGGCAGCGAAGAAAGTGAATGGCATGTTGGCCTTCATAACAAGAGGAGTTGAGTATTGGAGCAAAGAGGTCCTTCTGCAGTTGTACAGGGCCCTAGTGAGACCATACCTGGAGTATTGTGTGCAGTTTTGATCTCTAAATTTGAGGAAGGACATTCTTGCTATTGAGGGAGTGCAATGTGGGTTCACAAGGTTAATTCCCGGGGATGGCTGGACTGTCATATGCTGAGAGAATGGAGCGGCTGGACTTGTATACTCTGGAATTTAGAAGGATGAGAGGGTATCTTATTGAAACATATAAGATTATTAAGGGTTTGGATACACTAGAGGCAGGAAACATGTTCCCGATGTTCAGGGAGTCCAGAACCAGGGGCCACAGTTTAAGAATAAGGGGTAAGCCATTTAGAACGGAGATGAGGAAACACTTTTTCACAGAGTGTTGTGAGTCTGTGGAATTATCCGGTGGAGCTGGTTCTCTGGATACTTTCAAGAGAAAGCTAGATAGGGCTCTTGAAGATAGAGGGGTTAGGGAATATGGAGAGAGGGCAGGAATTGGGTATTGATTGTGTATGATCAGCCATGATCACATTGAATTGCTTGAAGTGCCGAATGGCCAACTCCTGCACCTATTGTCGGAGAATCTACAACTAGGGGACAGAGGCGTAGGTGACAGGAGAATGATGTTACGGGCAACCTTTCCAACAGAGAGTGGAGGGGACATGGAACGAACTGCCAGAGGAAGTGATTTACAGTGTTTAAACAACGTTTGGTGAGTGATACAGATTGGAAAGGTTTAGAGGGATATGGGCCAAACACAGGCAAATGGGAGCAGCCTGGGAAGGCTCCGTTGTCGGCATGGACGAGGAGTAGGGCTGAAGGGCCTGTTTCTCGACTCTTTCGATGGAGGGTGAGTGACCTGACACATTAATGGGGTCAGACCTGCAAAGTCTACAACGCATCTCCCGTTTGCATTTCGGACTTCCAGCATCTGCACGTTTTTGCTTTTCAACCGGCTGGTGCCAGCCAGCACCAGCTAGAGTCAACACTGCTTCCACTCAACATGCGAGGCTGTACCCAAACAGCGGATAACATCTCAGACAACACAAACCACAGGCCACGTGACAACTGGCAAAGCTTCCCACAACACTGCACCTCAGTTTAGCTCAGCTTATTTCACAAATACAGCACAGAAACTAGGCCCTTCAGCTCACCAAGTCCACGCCGACCAGCGATCCCCGCACATTAACACTACCCTACACAGGCTAGGGTGAATTTACATGTATACCAAGCCAATTAACCTACAAACCTGTACGTCTTTGGAGTGTGGGAGGAAACTAAAGATCTTGGAGAAACCCCACGCGGTCACGGGGAGAACGTACAAACTCCATACAGACAGCGCCCGTAGTCGGGATGGAACCCGGGTCTCTGGCATTGTAAGGCAGCAACTCTACCGCTGTGCCACCGTTCACAGAAATATACACGGCAGAACTTTGTTTCAGAGCACTGTTCCCTCCAGCTCACCATTGCCCTGGCCTCCTGGGATCTGATGACGGGGCAGAGCATTTTGTGGGCGGCAATCATCAAAAATGGGCATCATCAGTAGGGATGGGAGAGTACCCACACACACAGCAAGACTCTGGATACAGCATGTGGCAGGCCAATTGTCTGATTAATAGAACGATCATGAACTGTAATGTGGAGAGGATGTTTCCACTAGTGGGATAGTCTAGGACCTGAGGTCATAGCCTCGGAATTAAAAGATGTTCCCTTAGGAAGGAGATAAGGAGGTATTTCTTCAGTCAGAGTGGGATGAATTTGTGGAATTAATTGCCACAGAAGGCTGTGGAGGCCGTCAATGGATATTTTTAAGGCAGAGATAGGTAGATTCTTGATTGGTACGGTGTCAGGAGTTATGGGGAGGGGATGGGGTTAGTAGAAAGAGATAGATCAGCCATGATTGAATGGTGAAGTAGATTTGATGGGCCGAATGGCGTAATTCTTCTCCTATCACTTATGAACCAATGAAACTGTCCAATTCACCTCCACCCCATTGCGCACATTGGACAGTCTCTGGAACTGATGCACTACAATGCTGAGAACTATATTCTACACTCTGTATCTTCCCCTTTGCTCTACCTATTGAACTTGATTTGCCTTGATTGTATTTATGAATATTTTTTATCTGATTTGATTGGATAGCTTACAAAACAAAGCTTTTCACTGTACGCCAGCACATGTAACAAGAATAAAGCTAAACCTGAGGTACAGAAAGGATCCAGGCGCCTTGGCCCATCAAGTCCATGCTGACCATCAATCTCCCTTTCATACTAGTTCTATGTTCATAAGTTCATATGTTCGAGGAGCAGAATTGCCATTCGGCCCATCATTTACTACACCATTCAATCATGGCTGATCTATCTTTCCCCATCATCTCCATCTCCCGCCTTCGCCCCATAACCCCAAAGCTACCTCATTTTCACATCCACTCCTTTACACATTAGGGACAATTTACAGAGGCCAATAAACCTACAAATCCGCACGTCTTTGGGACTAGTTATAACTAGCTGTATCAAGTGTCTAACACATGGCTGCCTGTGCCCGCTGCCTGAACGGAAGATAGTCACAAATGCTTGAACAAACACCAACCCCCCTGCCCCTCGCTCTTCCCCCACTGGCCTGCAAACCCATTCCATTTCCATCATTTCTCCAGTTTCTTTGAGAAGTTCACCGGATCTGCTTCCTTCTCTGTTTCAGAGCAAATCTGACCGAAAACCAACAAACCCAGAGGCAGCGCTGGTTGTTTCCAATCACCTTAGAGTTTAGGTACAGCGTGGAACCAAGCCTTCGACCCACCGAGTCCCCACCAACCAGCAATCCCCGCACATTAACTCTACCTAACCTACACACACTAGGGACAATTTTACATTTATACAAAGCCAATTAACCAACAAGCCTGTATGTCTTTGGAGCTTGGGAGGAAACGGAAGATCTCGGAGAAAACCCACACGGTCTCGAGGTGAACATACAAACTCTGTAAATACAGCACCTGTAGTCGGGATCGAACCCTAGTCTCTGACGCTGCAAGCGCTGTAAGGCAGCAACTCTACACTGCACCACCGTGCCACCCTTTTAAACCTGCACTGTCAACACAGTGACTTTGTCGACCTTACTCACGACTTCTCCTCACTCACTATCCTCTGTGATTTTACACGTCTCCCCCAACCCCTCCTACTCACCCCCACCGGCCTGCCCATGTGGCTTGTGTAGGAAGGAACTGCAGATGCTGGTTTACACCAAAGATGGACACAAAATGCTGGAGAAACTCAGCGGGACAGGCAGCATCTCTGGAGCGAAGGAATGGGTGACGTTTCCTGTCGAGATCCTTCTTCAGACTGATGTCAGGGGAGTGGGAGATATGCTTATCTATACACTTATAGATTTCCTTGTCTATACACTTCCTTATCTATGTACCTCCAACTCCCCTGATATCTGTCTGAAGAAGCGTCTAAACCAGAAACGTCACCCATTCCTTCTCTCCAGAGATGCTGCCTGTCCTGTTGAGTTACTCCAGCATTTTGTGTCTATCTAAGACAATACATGGACCAGACAATCCAACTGGAACCAAGTGGAGCTTTACAGCCCCCACTTGGCTGTGAGCCCATAAACAAGGCTTCCTCAACAGTCTAAAGGGCCTGTCCCACTTACACCATTTCTTTTGGCGACTGCCGGTACCCGCCATAGTCGCAGCAGGTTGCCGAAAATTTTCAACAGGTTGAAAATCCAGCAGTGACCAGAAAAAGATACGACTCTTTGGACGAATTCTCACGACCATACAGGTGTCACGTGTCGACAGGTCTGGAGCCATGGGAGGGAGACTGAGGCTGCGGTCTGGGGGAGGGAGAGGACGAGGCTGCGGCCTAGTCCTTGCCCCAGGTCCCGCTCCTCTCCCTCCCTGTGCGCCCGGAGCAGCAGCCCCTGGACCCCACACCGGCTCGAACCCCAGCCCAGGGCCCGGAGCCTCGCTCAGGGCCCAGTCCGTGTCTGTGTCCGCTTCCCAGTGCCCAAAGCCCGGCTACAGCTCCGGGACTCGGCCTATGCCAGGTATCTTCACCTTCCCTCTCATTTCCCCTCTCCTCCTCCCTCAATCACCTCTCCCTCCCTCAGTCATTCCCTTCCTCCCTCCATAACCCCTCCCCCTCCCTGCTCCCCCACTCCTCACCTCTACCCTATCCCACCCCACCCCTCCACGATTTTTAATGCAAATGAGATTCGGATTCCCTGTGTGACATTGTGAAGAATTTGAATAAAACAGATTTTGTTTAGAATTTTATGTAAATGAGATTCGGGATTCCATCGTGATGTCATTGACAGGCAGGGCAAGTGGAAGCGGCTTTAAAAGTAGTTTTTGTAAAGTTTCAAATGTCAATAACTTTACAATATTTCTTTAAAGTGTGCGGTTAGTTAATTCAGCGGTGAAGTGCCCCTGGGCTCTGACAGCGCTGCCGTGGGTCGGTGTTTAAGGGGAAGCAGTCAAGGGGGTGAGGCTGGGAGCCTCCCCCGTCCGTAGGGCCCCCGGTGCAGGGCAGAGCGGTCACCTGTGCGGGGCCAGGGACCGACACGACAGACAGACTCACCGACAGCTGGTCCCTGCGGGGTCCGAGCGGCAGAAGCTGCCCTGCGGCGCCGGGAACAAGGAGCGGGAGCGTGGCCACTTCAACCACTCCCCTTCTGGTCGCCGCCTGTCCTCGCCGCACCTAGAGTATAGTATAGTTGAGTAGATGATGGTAGATTAGGGTAGATGAGGGTAGGGTAGGGAAGGGTTGGGTAGAGTATAGCTGAGCTGAGCAGAGCTGAGCTGAGCAGAGCAGACACCAGACACAACCTCCTCCAACGCCGTCTGTCTGTGTCTATGTCTATGTCCCGCCCCCTGGCGCCGCTGCCCATTGGCTGCATCGTTCAAAATGCTACATTCTAGAGTGTTAGATTGTGTCGCGGCTCCAACCCTCAGGGGGTGGGGACAGGAACCGTGACAACTGGGGCACCATCACCCCCACGTTCCAATCGGCACCACCCTCACCTCCCCTCCCCGATCCCCACCTCCACACAATAGCCTCACTCTGACTATAAAAGATGAAATAGCGGCACATTTGGATAGCAGTAGCAGGATCGGTCCGAGTTCTTTGAGGATGTAACTAGGAAAATGGACAAGGGAGACCCAGTGGATGTAATGTACCGAGACTTTCAGAAAGCATTTGATACGGTCCCACGTAGGAGATTAGTGGGCAAAATTAGAGCGCATGGTATTGGGGATAGGGTACTGACATGGATAGAAAATTGGTTGGCAGACAGGAAACAAAGAGTAGGGATAAATGGGTCCCTTTTAGAATGGCAGGCAGTGACTAGTGGGGTATCGCAAGGCTCGGTGCTGGGACCGCAGCTAATTACAATATACATTAATGATTTAAATGAAGGGATTAAAAGTAACATTAGCAAATTTGCAGATGACACAAAGCTGGGTGGCAGTGTGAACTGTGAGGAGGATGCTATGAGAATGCAGGGTGACTTGGACAGGTTGGGTGAGTGGGCAGATGCATGGCAGATGCAGTTTAATGTGGATAAATGTGAGGTTATCCACTTTGGTAGCAAAAACAGAAAGGAAGATTATCTAAATGGTGTCAAGTTGGGAAAATGGGAAGTACAACGAGATCTTGGGGTCCTTGTTCATCAGTCACTGAAAGTAAGCATGTAGGTACAGCAGGCAGTGAAGAAAGCGAATGGCATGATGGCCTTCATAACAAGAAAAGTTGAGTATAGGAGCAAAGAGGTCCTTCTGCAATTGTACAGGGCCCTAGTGAGACCGCACCTAGAGTATAGTGTGCAGTTTTGGTCTCCAAATTTGAGGAAGCACATTCTTGCTATTGAGGGAGTGCACCGTAGGTTCACCAGGTTAATTCCTGGGATGGTGGGACTGTCATGTGTTGATAGAATGGAGCGTCTGGGCTTGCATACTCTGGAATTTAGAAAGATGAGAGGGAATCTTATTGAAACATATAAGATTATTGAGGGTTTGGAGACACTAGAGGCAAGAAACATGTTCCCGATGTTGGGAGAGTCCAGAACCAGGGGCCATAGTTTAAGAATGAGGGGTAGGCCATTTAGAACAGAGATGAGGAAAAACGTTTTCACACAGAGTTGCGAATCTGTGGAATTCTCTGCCTCAGAAGGCAGTGGCCAATTCTCTGGAGGCTTTCAAGAGAGAGTTAGCTAGAGGTCTTAAAGATAGCGGAGTCAAGGGATATGGGGAGAAGGCAGGAACGCGGTACTGATTGTGGATGATCAGCGATGATCATAGTGAATGGCGGTGCTGGCTCAAAGGGCCGAAGGGCCTACTCCTGCACCTATTGTCTATTGACCCCTCCTGATCCCGACACAGCAGCACCACCCCCTCCCATACCTTCACACTCCCCCACCCTTACCCCTTTCACCTCCTACACCCCCACCATCCTGACCCTCATACCACCAATACCCTGACAACAGCAGCACCACCCTGACCCTGATCTCCGGCACCCTGACCTCAACACGACAGCTCCACCCCCACACTCACACACCCTGACCATTACACACCAGCACCACAGCAGCAGCACCACCCTGACCCTGATCCCCGCCCCCCTGACACCCTCACAAAACAGCACTAGCACCCCTACAACAGCACCACCAACCTGATCCCCACCCTCACACCAGCCCCACCCTGACCCACACAACACCAGTACAACAGCACCACCCCCTATCCAACACCCTCACCACCTGCCCCTCACACCAGCACCAGCCATCCCACCCCACTCCCCCATCACCTACCCTCCAATCCCACAAAAGCTCCTCCCACCCCTACCCCAACGTCCTGACTTCCACCTACCCCCCATCCGCACCACCCCCCACCATATCCACCCCCGCTCCCCAACCCCCACACTCCCCACTCTCGCCCACCCTCACCCCTCCACACCCCCATCCCCTCCATCCTCTCGCCACACCCTGCCACTCCCCACCCACCATCCCTCCCGCCACCCCCCACCAACCCGCATGCACAGCAACCCCCATGAAACATAGAAAATAGGAGCAGGAGTAGGCCATTCGGCCCTTCGAGCCTGCACCGCCATTCAATATGATGATGGCTGATCATCCAACTCAGTATCCCGTACCTGCCTTCTCTCCATACCCCCTGATCCCCTTAGCCACAAGGGCCACATCTAACTCCCTCTTAAATATAGCCAATGACTGGCCTCAACTACCTTCTGTGGCAGAGAATTCCATAGATTCACCACTCTCTGTGTGAAAAATATTTTTCTCATCTCGGTCCTAAAAGACTTCCCCCTTATCCTTAAACTGTGACCCCTTGTTCTGGACTTCCCCAACATCGGGAACAATCTTCCTGCATCTAGCCTGTCCAACCCCTTAAGAATTTTGTAAGTTTCTATAAGATCCCCCCTCAATCTTCTAAATTCTAGCGAGTACAAGCCAAGTCTATCCAGTCTTTCTTCATATGAAAGTCCTGATGAGGAAATATTATACAATAAAATTGCTTAAATTATAATTTCTGTGTGAGGAACTTATGTTAAGTTGCATGAGAAGGACTGGGAGCAGAGGTTTTCAAAATACATGTCTCCACAAAGAAATAAAGAACAAAGAACACACACAGGAGAACAGATGGCTTATCATAACATGAAAATGCTGAGCTGAATAGGCATATCTTTATTTATTGCTTTGAAGCAATAATCATGCAGTCAGAAGTTGTATTTGGTTTAGATTGTTGGTTGTTAATGGGATCTTTCCCCAGGACATGGGCACCATTCTTCTTCCTTTGTGACATATCTTTGAGCTCGGCTATGTCATGAAGGAGATTTATGGTTGTCTATATTGGGTTGTAGGCACCAAGGGTAGATACTAGTCTGTGAGATGGTTTGTGCTGATTAAATGTATTTATGTTGAGATAAGAGATAAGGCATGGGTGATGGTTGTGTGACCTTTGCAAAAGGGTTTCTAACGGTTATAGAAAACTGAGAAAGTAACTGTTTTGATAATCTTCAATTTGTTGTGTAAGAAGTTGTAAAGAGGCCTTACATTCCTTTCCTCCAGAGATGAGCAAGGGGGAGATTGTAATTCAAAATGAAACTTGACCCGAACTTGGTATGAAACAATTATAATTTATCAAGTGTGACAATTAATGGCCTTTGTGCTTGGAGTTGGGAATTGTGTGATTAGAACTAACTTAAGTATTTACCACTTTGTAAGAATGGGGCAAAATGTATTTAATCTTTGTAATCCATAAGTAACTGTATTTTAACTATGAAGGAAATAATTGTGAAGTGTTTAATTAGGATTTGTTTAAATCTGAAGTTTTAGAAGTAACTTTCTTTTCCAAAAGTGAAAATATGTTTTGTGTGTTGGTGTTGTGTGATTGCTGTATGATGTGTATATTATATTCTGAGGTGTTCATTGAGAATTAGTTTTATATCTGTGGTTCTACTTTATTGAAATAAAATGATTTTGAACAAAGAAGTTAAAGAAAGCCTCAGAGGGGAAGAAGGTTGTAAAGGGGCCGGAAAAGGGAAAATCATGTGACTATACAGGTTGTCAATCAATGGAAAGGATTTAGTTGATTGGTTAATGCAAATAAGTTAAATGTATGGTAAACCATAATGATTGGTTAATAGTTGCCACTCCTTCTGTATTATAATTGTATAATACCTATATAATGTGTTACGTTTATACCAAAGTCAGTAGTTCTTTCAACCAGCCCCAGAGTTTTAGCTCTGTGTTGGAAGGTTTAAAGAATTATCCAGCGCTGTCAGAATAAAGAATTGATTTTAGCAGCAATGGTTTGAATCAAGTTTTCTTGAATTGGACTGACAAAAGAACAGTTTAACACTGACATCCCAGGAATCAGTCTGGTGAACCTTCTCTGCACTTCCTCTATGGCAAGAATGTATTTCCTCAGATTAGGAGACCAAAAATGTACGCAATACTCCAGGTGTGGTCTCACCAAGACCCTGTACAACTGCAGTAGAACCTCCCTGCTCCTATACTCAAATCTTTTTGCTATGAATGCTAACATACCATTCGCTTTCTTCACTGCCTGCTGCACCTGCATGCCTACTTTCAATGACTGCTGTACCATGACACCCAGGTCTCGTTGCATCTCCCCTTTTCCTAATATGCCACGATTCAGATAATAATCTACTTTCCTGTTTTTGCCACCAAAGTGGATAACCTCACATTTATCCACATTATACTGCATCTGCCATGCATTTGCCCACTCACCCAACCTATCCAAGTCACCTTGCAGCCTCCGAGCATCCTCCTCACAGCTAACACTGCCCCCCAGCTTCGTGTCATCCGCAAACTTGGAGATGTTGCATTCAATTCCCTCGTCCCAATCATTAATATATATTGTAAATAGCTGGGGTCCCAGCACCGAGCCTTGCGGTACCCCACTAGTCACTGCCTGCCATTTTGAAAAGGACCCGTTTACTCCTACTCTTTGCTTCCTGTCTGCCAGCCAGTTCTCTAGCCACATCAATACTGAACCCCCAATACCGTGTGCTTTAAGTTTGCATACTAATCTCTTATGTGGGACCTTGTCGAAAGCCTTCTGAAAGTCCAGATATAACACATCCACTGGTTCTCCCTTATCCACTCTACTAGTTACATCCTCGAAAAATTCTATAAGATTCGTCAGACATGATTTACCTTTCATAAATCCATGCTGACTGTGTCCAATGATTTCACCACTTTCCAAATGTGCTGCTATCCCATCTTTAATAACTGACTCTAACAGTTTCCCCACTACCGATGTTAGACTAACTGGTCTGTAATTCCCCGTTTTTCTCTCTCCCTCCCTTTATAAAAAGTGGGGTTACATTAGCTACCCTCCAATCCTCAGGAACTACTCCAGAATCTAAAGAGTTTTGAAAAATTATCACTAATGCATCCACTATTTCTGGGGCTACTTCCTTAAGTACTCTGGGATGCAGCCTATCTGGCCCTGGGGATTTATCGGCTTTAAATCATTCAATTTACCTTACACCACTTCCCGGCTTACCTGGATTTCACTCAGTTCCTCCATCTCATTTGACCCCCGGTCCCCTGCTATTTCCGGCAGATTATTTATGTCTTCCTTAGTGAAGACAGAACCAAAGTAGTTATTCAATTGGTCTGCCATGTCCTTGTTTCCCATGATCAATTCACCTGTTTCTGACTGCAAGGGACCTACATTTGTTTTAACTAATCTTTTTCTCTTCACATATCTATAAAAACTTTTGCAGTCAGTTTTTATGTTCCCTGCCAGTTTTCATTCATAATCTATTTTCCCTTTCCTAATTAAGCCCTTTGTCCTCCTCTGCTGGACTCTAAATTTCTCCCAGTCCTCTGGTAGGCTGCTTTTTCTGGCTAATTTGTATGCTTCATCTTTTGTTTTGATACTATTCCTGATTTCCCTTGTTATCCACGGATGCACTACCTTCCCTGATTTATTCTTTTGCCAAACTGGGATGAATAATTGTTGTAGTTCATCCATGCAGTCTTTAAATGCCTTCCATTGCCTATCCACCGTCAACCCTTTAAGAATCAATTGCCAGTCTATCTTGGCCAATTCACATCTCATACCCTCAAAGTTACCTTTCTTTATGTTCAGAACCCTTGTTTCGGAATTAATTATGTCACTCTCCATCCTAATGAAGAACTCAACCATATTATGGTCACTCTTGCCCAAGGGGCAACGCACAACAAGACTGCTAACTAACCCTTCCTCATTACTCAATATCCAGTCTAGAATTGCCTGCTCTCTCATTGGTTCCTCTACGTGTTGGTTTAGAAAACTATCCCGCATACATTCCAGGAAATCCTCTTCCTCAGCACCCCTGCCAATTTGATTCACCCAATCTATATGTAGATTGAAGTCACCCATTATAACTGTTTTACCTTTGTTGCACGCATTTCTAATTTCCTGTTTGATGCAATCCCCAACTCCACAAAAAAGGATTTGAGTATAAGAGCAGGGAGGTTCTACTGCAGTTGTACAGGGTCTTGATGAGGCCACACCTGGAGTATTGCGTACAGTTTTGGTCACCAAATCTGAGGAAAGACATTCTTGCCATAGAGGGAGTACAGAGAAGGTTCACCAGACTGATTCCTGGGATGGCAGGACTTTCATATGAAGAAAGACTGGATAGACTCGGCTTGTACTCGCTAGAATTTAGAAGATTGAGGGGGGATCTTATAGAAACTTACAAGATTCTTAAGGGGTTGGACAGGCTAGATGCAGGAAGATTCTTCCCGATGTTGGGGAAGTCCAGAACAAGAGGTCACAGTTTAAGGATAAGGGGGAAGTCTATTAGGACCGAGATGAGAAAATCATTTTTCACACAGAGAGTGGTGAATCTGTGGAATTTTCTGCCACAGGAGGTAGTTGAGGCCAGTTCATTGGCTATATGTAAGAGGGAGTTAGATGTGGCCCTTGTGGCTAAAGGGATCAGGGGTATGGAGAGAAGGCAGGTACAGGATACTGAGTTGGATGATCAGCCATGATCATATTAAATGGCAGTGCAAGCTCGAAGGGCCGAATGGCCTACCCCTGCACCTATTTTCTATGTTTCTATGTTTACTACTGTTAGGTGGCCTGTACACAAGTCCCACTAGCGTTTTCTGCCCCTTAGTGTTTCGCAGCTCTACCCATATCGATTCCACATCCTCCAAGCTAACGTCCTTCCTTTCTATTGCGTTAATCTCCTCTCTAACCAGCAACGCTACCCCACCTCCTTTTCCTTTCTGTCTATCCCTCCTGAATATTGAATATCCCTGGATGTTCAGCTCCCAGCCTTGGTCACCCTGGAGCCATGTCTCCGTGATCCCAACTATATTATTAATAACTATCTGCACATTCAACTCATCCCCCTTATTACGAATGCTCATTGCCTTGAGACATAAAGCCTTCAGGCTTGTTTTTACAATGCTCTTACCCCTTATACAATTATGTTGAAAAGTGGCCCTTTTTGATTTTTGCCCTGGATTTGTCTGCCTGCCACTTTTACTTTTCACCTTGCTACCTATTGCTTCTACCCTCATTTTACACCCCTCTGTCTCTCTGTTCACACATTTAAGAAACCCACCACCTCTTATTCTCTGTTTATTATCTTTTTCTTCTTTCTCCCCTACATGTTGGGTCTGAGTGCTTCCCTTCCATGAACCTCACTCCCTCCCAACACCGCCAGCGACCATCCACCACCACTCCCCTCACCCACACTCCCCTCCATCCCCAACACCCCATCCGCCCGCCACAACCCCTATCCCCACCCCACACGCTGATACTACCCCCACACACCACCACCAGCCACACCCCCAATCCCCATTACTACCCGCAACCCTTCAATCACTTCCACCACCCCTACCAACCCACCACCATACCCACAGCCCAACACCTTCACTCAGTCCGCCTGGACCTCCCTGATCTCCCGGTTGCTAAACATTTTAATTCTCCTTCCCATTCCCACTCAGACCTTTCTGTCCTCGGTCTCCTCCATTGTCAGAGTGAAGCTAAACGCAATTTGGAGGAACAGCATCTCATATTTCGCTTGGGCATCTTACAGCAAAGAATATTGATTTCTCTAACTTCAAGTAACCCCGGTATTCCCTCTCTCTCCATCCCTCCCCCACCCATGTCGCACCAGCTTCTCGTTTTCACCCACCAAACAGCTAACAATGGCCCGTTTCCTTCATCATTGTTACTTTTTTGCATATCTTTCATTCATTGTTCTATATCTCTCTACATCATCTATATCTCTCATTTCCCTTTCCCGTCACTTTCAGTCTGAAGAACTGTCTCGGCTCGGAACGTCCATTCCTTCTCTCCAGACATGCTGCCTGTCCCACTGAGTTACTCCAGCTTTATGTGTTTACTAGACTGTGGGACCCGTTGGGTCCCATGTTCACACGGGACGGCTGGTCCCCCAACACAATATTCCACCTCTCCACCAATTCCAATATTGGTGGCCAGTGAGGGGCGGGGCTTTCTGAAGCACTAGTATGGGTGTTGTGGGCTGAAGGAACTGGTTTCCAGAAGGCTAGTATGGACATTGTGGGCCGAATGGATTCTTGGGCTGGCAGCTGTCAGTCAGTCAAGCCTGGTGTGCTGGCAGCTCACACACTCACAGCTGGTGGGCTGGCAGTTGACTCGGCAGCTATTCCTTGAAATTCCATTTCAAGCAGAGTGCAGGCCACCAAATTCAAATGAAGGTTCCTACCATTCCAAGCAGGGTGCAAGGCCACCAAATTCAAAAGCAGTTTCCTACCATTCCTACCATTTCAAGCAGGGAGCAAGGCCACCAAATTTAAATGCAGTTTCCTACCTCTCACTCCCCCATCTTGCAGAGACTGAGCCATGCCCACACTTCCGAGTTTTATAGTCCGTCCCCCCTCCCACCAGAAGAGGCGTGGCCTTCATGGCGGTGATTGACAGGAGAGAGAATCTCAACATTTTTAAAATACTAATAACTCCTTTATTTTTCATCGATGGGAAAATCCTCTTGTCCTGCGCAGCGGAGGGGGACTCTGAGTATGATGGCCAAAAATCACAGCCATAAGTGGTTGCGTTTTGTCTAAAATCAATATGCAGTGCAAACAGGAAGTGGACAAGATGAGATTTTTAATTATATAGATCTTCGGTTTAAACCAACATCTGCTGTTCCTTCCTACACATTTTGTCTATTTCAAGGGCTCGCTCCTTCATGTAAAATGTACTTCCAATGTTTGTCTTCATTTCTTCATCCAACCACCTTAAATCAATACCTTCTGGTTATCGCAATCACACCCTTCACAGCTGGGACTGCTTCCCTGATGCACCCAAAGGGAACTCACACATTCAGAGGGAGAGCGTGCAAACTCCACACAGGCAGCACCCGAGGTCAGGATTGAACCGGGGTCAGAGGAGCTGCGAAAAGGTGGCTCCACAAGCTGCACCACAATGCTGTTACTACTCCTCTTGCCCCTCAGCTCTAAGGAAACATCCTCGGCTTCCCTTTCCCACCCACATACACACAAGGTCTTGACCTGAAACGTCACCCATTCCTTCTCTCAAGGGATGTTGCCTGTCCCGCAGAGTTACTCCAGCATTTTGTGTCTGCCACACATAATTCCTCATCTCTCGAGAGCTCCTGTAAATCCCTCTGAGCCCTCTCCAAACCTCACAATCCTTCTGTACCTGAATTTCTGGAACTGGGCACAGGACTCAAGCCAGGCTTCATATAATGCCTTATAGATGTAACTTCCCGGCTCTGTACGCTGTGTGCTTCATGAAATGCTTCGTTAACCGCCCAGACCAATTTGAATATTTTTCTCCCATATTGCAGCCTCTTTGATGGTTAAATGCCAAGGATGTCATTATGACTTCCACGGCCATGCATCATTTCACAGACCAGCACTGCCCAGCGGTAACAGAGGCATTGCAACAGCAGTTGGTAATTGTGAGGTGATGTTTTTGGATGGAATAATAATGTTAGTATGTACACAGAGGAAGCACCTAGACACAGAGCCAGAGCTGCTGCCACACAGCGCCAGAGAAATAAGTTTGTTCCTGACCTCGGATGCCGTCTGCATGGAGTTTGCACATTTTCCCTATGACCGTGTGAGTTTCCTCCAGGTGCTCTGGTTTCCTCCCACATCCCAAAGACATGCAGGTTTGTAGGTTGATTGGCCCACTGTAAATTGCCCCTTGTGTGCAGAGAGTGGATGAGAAAGTTTGATAACATAGAAATAGTTTGAATGGGCAATTGATGGTCGGAGTGGACTCTGTGGGCCGAAGGGCCTGTTTTCATGCTGTATATCTAAACTAAACAGTGAATGGTAGGGCTCTAGAGAGTATTGATGAACAGTGGGGCCTGTACAATTCCAAGGATCCATGAAGGTGGCAACAGAGGTAGATGAAGTTTGGGCCCCATATCTCAGGAAGGATGTGCTGGTGTTGGAGAGGGTCAAGAGCAGGTTTACAAGAATGATCCTGGGGATGATTGGGTCAACCTGTGAAGAGCATTTGAAGGCTCTGGGCCTGTACTCACTGGAGTTGATAAGGATGAGGGGGCCACCTCATGAAAACCTACAAAAATGCTGGAGAAATTCAGCGGGTAAGGCAGCATCGATGGAGCGAAGGAACAGGTGGCGTTTCAGGTCGAGACCCTTCTTCAGACCCTTTAAGTATCATTTGCCAATCTAACCTAGCCAATTCCCGTCTCATTCCATCAAAGTTACCTTTCTTTAAGTTTAGGGCCCTTGTCTCTGAATTAAACATGTCACTCTCCATCTTAATGCAGAATTCTACCATATTATGCTCCCTGATGCCCAAGGGACTTTGCACAACACGATTGCTAACTAATTTTCCTCATTACACAATACCCAGTCTAGGATTCCCTGCCCTCTAGTTGGTTCCTCTACATCAGCTTCTCTCAACCTTTTTACCCTTGCGGAACCCTTGAAATAATTTTCATGTCTCAGGGAACCCCTACATAAAAATTATTATATATCTTTATTAATCTTTCTCTTTCATAAACTTAAAGTTCATAAGGCAAACATAATATATTTTTCTGATAACTGGTTTTATGTGTGGTGAGATCACACACCCTTGTCGCACTCCAACTGCAGTGGTAAACCAATCTGTTAGTTCCACAAGCACTTTTACAGCACTTGTAGATTTCTGCTAAAGTGCTTTTAGTGGCGTTATCATTTTGTTGGAAAAACCAAAGAAACCAAGTGCCTTCCACAATCCCTCCTGCCACACAGAATCGAAGGTCTTTTCAAAGTCGATATAGCAACAGAAGAGTCCCTTTTTCTTTTCGAGGTGTTTTTCCATTGTTTGTCTTGGATTGAACAGTTGAGCAATGGTTGACCAACCAGGTCTAAACCCCGCTTGGGCTTCTGATAGAATCTCTTCTGCCCTTTTCGTGATGCGTCTTTGAAGTATTAGGATGAGTATTTTGCATGAATAACTAAGCAGGCTGATTCCCTTACAATTGCAACCGTCTAGCTTGTCTTTTTTCTTGTAGATTGGTGTAATGATTCCCTTTCCCCAGTCATTATGAAATTCTTCTGTGTCCCATATTTTCTTGCAGTTTGTGTATAATATCAACTCCATTGTCTCCAGCTGCTTTGAGTTCTTCTCCAGTAATGCTGTCGTAGCCCGGGGCTTTTCCATCAGAAAGCTTTCTAATTGAGCTGACGATCTCGTCGTGCGGATTAACTGGTTCCACAGTAGTGATTGGTATTTGGGGGATGGTATTTTTGAATTCTTCATCAACTGGGTTTTGCTTGTTGTAGAGGTCTTGGACGTTCTCTTTCCATCTTCCTTTGTCATCATCAATTTTAGTGAGTATTTCTCCCTCTTTGCTTTTTACCGTCTGCATTTTGGTGGTTGATTTCCTTGTAATTTTCTTAATTGTTGAGTAAATTTCTTTGGATTTAGCAGCTTGATGCGCTTGGTCTACTTTGACGCATAACTCTTTGAGCAACTTGTCACGGCATCCTTTGCTTTTTCTCTTCATTTCACAATTTAGGTAGTTGTGTCTGCTTCGTTTGGTTGGATCAAGAAGTTTCTCTTGTTTGGCTTCGCTTCTTTCCTTAGCAAGCTGAATAACTTCTTCACTGATCCAGGGTTTTTCCTTTTGGCTCTTTCTGTATCTGAGAACTTTCTTTGATGTTTCACTAAAGGCATTTTTAATTTCTGTCCACATGCTTTCTGTGTCGCAATCGTCCTGCTCCATAAGTGGAGCAAAGCATCCTCCAATTTCAATTTCATTATCACTTCTAGTATCTGGGTTTTTGAGTCTGAAGATATCATACTGCTTTGGATATTTGGCTTTCTTGATTCTATGGAATTTCATGCGTATATTAGCTATTACAAGCTGATGGTCAGATCCAATGTCAGCGCTTCTGGCATTTTACACAGTTTTTCCACTTATTGCTTATCACGATGTAGTCTACTTTGTTGTGTGTTGCTTGATCTGGAGATCCCCATGTCCATTGTCTGAAATCCTTTTTCTGTTTAAACATTGTTATTAATATACAAGTCATTTACGGCACAGAAATTCAGAAGTTTTTCACCTCGCTGGTTTACTTGGCTATATCCATGTTTGCCTATGGTATTTTCCCCATTGTTGCTAGTTGGTTCAGACTTTGGCATTTAAGTCTCCCATGATGATGAGGACATCACTTTCCAGAGTTCCATTAACAGTACTTTGGAGAAGATCATAGAATTCATCAATCATTTCTTCTGAATCAGCTGAGTTTGGGGCGTATACTTGTAGAATGATCATTGCTCCGTTCTGTGTTTTGAATCTTGTCGATATGAGGTGTGCTGAAATTGGGTTATATCCAAGAAGTGCATTTTGTGCTGTCTTGGTAAGAATAAGTGTGACTCCTGCACGGTGTATTGTCTCATTTCCTGTACATAAAATCTTGTATCCTTGATTGGAAAATTCCCCTGATTCGGTCCATTGGCTTTCTGCTACTCCCAAAATTTCCCAATGAAAGTTTTCCATTTAATTTCAAGGTTTCCTTCCTGGTAGTGTTCGAACATTCCATGTTCTGATACCAATAGTCTTTTTTTGCGGTTAGTAGGGCCACCCTTACCTGTGGTTTATCAACATCAACTCGGCTAATTGGGGCTCGACTTGGTGTTAATCGACACCCATTTGTATCAGTTACAGTGAGATAGGTTGGGAGAATGGGATTGCACCCTTAACTTGGCAGAGTCCAGTGTGTCGTCTGATAACAGCGTCAACCGTAAAACTCAGAGAAGAGTACAAAGTGAGTGGAAAAGGAATGAACTATCTGAGGCCCTGTGCAGACAGAGCCTGCATCTCACAAATACACGCAAGCCAGCCGCTCCAAGGGAAACACAGCCACTGAACGGTTGTAATGAATAGAGGTGTGAATGGATGCACCTCATCCTTCAGCTACAAAAGCTGGCGAGCACACCATTGTTGCTTTTAGAGTACTTTGTGACTGGATTATTTTCTCTCTCTTTCTAAATACTTTATTTCTATCAACATTTTGAAAGTCCAACACTTCCAGTTTACAGCTAAATGCAACAAACCCAAACTTTGTATCAAACTACAATGAATTATTGTGGATGTGTAAGGCAGGAGGCTTCTCAGAGCAACTTGCAAACTGACCACTAGCCATCCTGTTTAGTTTACTTTAGAGATACAGCACGGAAACAGGCCCTTTGGCCTACCGAGTGTGCGCCGACCAGCGATCCCCCCACACCAACGCTGTCCTGGCTTATGTTCACTGGAATTTAGAAGGATGAGATGGGATCTTATAGAAACATAAAACATTCTTAAGGGATTGGACAGGCTGGATGCAAGAAAAATTTTCCCGATGTTGCAGGAGTCCAGATCCAGGGGTCACAGTTTAAGAATAAGGGGTAGGTCATTTAAGATATAGCTCTTAGGGCTAACGGAATCAAGGATATAGGGAGAAAGCAGGAATGGGGTACTGATTTTGGATGATCAGCACTGATCATATTGAATGACAGTGCTGGCTCAAAGGGCCAAATGGCCTACTCCTGCACCTATTTTCTATGTTTAGAGATACAGAGCGGAAACAGGCCCTTCATCCCACAGAGTTAG
Source organism: Malacoraja senta (assembly GCA_038087875.1). Taxonomy (NCBI): domain Eukaryota; kingdom Metazoa; phylum Chordata; class Chondrichthyes; order Rajiformes; family Rajidae; genus Malacoraja; species Malacoraja senta. The sequence goes on along the minus strand of CM075977.1, from coordinate 338,298,289 downwards.
CACTGACCAGCGATCACCCCACACATTCACACTATCTTACACACACTAGGGACAATTTATACATCCCAAGATGGCGCCTGCCTGTGGCAACTTTTGCGGAGCACCAGAACAGAAAAGGTTCACCTACAACTTCCATCAACTCACCTGCATCAGGGAAACGGCAGTAATCGGTGCCGTTTCAGACAAGCTGCTTGGGCAGCTGAAAGCGCTGGCAATTTCGCGATCTCCCGCAGCTGCGGGAGCCCCGGACTTTAAATTTTCCCACGCTGGCTGTGGAACTCCCGACCCGACTGAGGAACCCAGGTACGGTACCTGGAAACCCCGGGATGACCTCCAGAGCCGACGGGCCGGATCTCCCAGGAACAATGAAGCTGGAGCTGCCGACTTTGAAGGTACCCCCGTTCGTTACGGAGCTGGAGCTGCCGTCTGTGAAGGAATCCCCGTTCCAGCGCAGGTCCGCAGAAACAGCAGGTACAGTAAACACAGTACCTGGAAACAAAGGGGAAGCCTCCATTGTGTCCTGAAACGTGGCCGGCGGGCAGGACTTCAGGTCAGACTGAAGCGCAGGGGACTTCGGCCCCCTCTCTCCTACTATCCTACTGGGCAACGTACAGTCCCTTGAAAATAAAGTGGAGGACTAAAGGGCAAGACTGCTTTATCAAAGGGAGCTGAGGGATTGCTCTGTGTTCTGTTTCAGAGACATGGCTCACCCCCAGCTTCCCAGACTCAGCAGTCCAGCCTGAAGGGTTCTCCATCCACTGTATGGACCGTACACTGGCATCTGGGAAAGGGAGAGGAGGGGGCGTCTGCCTCATGGTCAACTCTGCGTGGTGCTCAGACGTGGCAGTCCTGTCCAACTCCTGCTCTCCACACCTCGAACATCTGGCGGTGAAGTGCCGTCCCTTCTACCTCCCAAGGGCATTCACCTCCATCATCATGACCGCGGTCTACATCCCGCCCCAGGCAGACGTCCGTCTGGCACTGGAGGAGCTGCACGCCGTGGTCAACAAACACCAGACGTCTTACCCCGAGGCATTCACCACCATAGCCGGGGACTTCAATAAGGCAAACCTAAAGAAATCACTCCCTAACTTCCACCAACATGTCTCCTGCTGCACCAGAGGACCAAACACCCTCGACCATTGCTACACAACCATCAAGAATGCCTATCGTTCTATCCCTCGCCCTCACTTCGGTAAATCCGACCAGACCGCAGTGCTGCTTCTTCCTGCCTACAGGCAGCAATTAAAGAGCGCACCCCCAGAGGTGAGGACAGTACAGAGCTGGTCGGGGGGGGGGGGCAGAGGAACAACTCCAGGACTGTTTGGAGTCTGTAGACTGGGCAATGTTCAAGGACTCGGCAACGGACCTGAACGAATACGCCACAGTCATTACAGACTTCATTAAGAAGTGTGTGGAGGACTGCATCCCCACCAAAACCTTCCGAGCGTTTCCCAATCAGAAACCTTGGATGAACTTTGAGATCCGCACTCTTCTGAAGTCCAGACACCGGGCATTCATGTCTGATGATACAGTGGCCTACAAGAAGTCCAGATACGACCTTGGTAAAGGCCATCAAAAAGGCCAAAAGGGACTTCTGCTCCAAACTGGAGGAAGAGACAGATGTTCGGCGCCTGAATGCAATTACCTCTTACAAGGCGAAATCAGGAGGCAGCTCGAATGTCGGCGAAACATCACTCCCTGATGAGCTCAATGCGTTTTACGCACGCTTTGATAGGGAGAACACCGATGTGCCTTGCCGAGCCCCCATTCGCTGTGAGCCCCCTCTATCTCTGGCAACGGTCCCCAAGTGCCTGAAAACAGCCACCATAGTGCCGGTGCCGAAAAAGTCCAAAGTCACCAACCTGAACGACTACCGCCCGGTTGCCCTAACTCCAATCCCAATGAAGTGCTTCAAAAGGCTGATCCTCTCCCATATCAAATCCAGCATCCCTGCCTCACTGGACTCCCATCAATTTGCATACAGGGCAAATAAATCAACAGAGGATGCCATCTCTCTGGCTCTTCACACTGTCCTGACTCACCTGGACAGACAGGGCACGTATGTGAGGATGCTCTTCATTGACTATAGCTCTGCATTCAATACGGTCATCCCCACCAAGCTCACCACCAAACTCCACCAGCTAGGCCTCAGCTCGCCGATATGCGATTGGATCCTGAACTTTCTGACGGAGCGACCGCAGGCAGTGAGACTGGGTCCGCACCTGTCCTCCACCGGCACACCACAGGGCTGTGTACTGAGCCCCATGCTCTACTCCCTCTTCACTCACGACTGTGTCCCTGCATTCGACACCAACACCATCGTGAAGTTTGCAGACGACACAACAGTGATTGGGCTGATCACCAACGGTGATGAAACAAAATGCAGAGCGGAGGTGCAGAACCAGGCGGACTGGTGCGCTCATAACAACTTGTCACTAAACACCTCCAAGACAAAGGAGCTGATTATTGACTTCAGGAGGTCCCATAATGGAGAATACGCCCCAATCTCCATTTACGGGGAATGTGTGGAGAGAGTGTCCAGCTTTAAGTTTCTGGGCACTCACATTTCAGAGGACCTCACATGGTCCACCAACACCGCTGCGCTGGTCAAGAAGGCACAGCAACGACTGTTCTTCCTGAGGACATTAAAAAAGACTGGTCTGCCCCAACAGCTGCTGACAACATTCTACCGCTGCACCACAGAGAGCATATTAACGTATGGCATCTCTGTGTGGTATCTCAGCTGCACGGAGGCGGAGAGGAGAGCTCTTCAGCGCGTCGTCCACAGGGTGCAGAGGATCATTGGGACTTAGCTACCAGCCTTGGAGGGCATCTACCACACACGGTGCCTCAGGAAGGCCGTCAGCATCCATAAGGACTCATCACACCCTTGTAACACTGTTTGAACTACTTCCCTCCGGCAGACGTTACAAGGCCTTCTATGCCCGAACCTCCAGACTCAGAAACAGCTTTATTCCAAGAGCTATAGCGGCTCTGAACCGGCCCTGCTGAGTGCCCCCCCACCCACCCCCCCTGGACAGTCTCCCTCGGATGGTCACGTCACTCAGCTTGCTTATTTATTTATTTTACTTTTCTTGTACATCGGTGGAGCTGCATACTAAATCTCGTTGCACTGACAAGGTGCAATGACAATAAAAGATATTATTATTATTATTATTATGGTATTTCAGTCTCAGTCATAGAGGCCGACGTCAGGAAATCCTTCAGAGGGGTGAACCCTCGAAAAGCGCCTGGACCTGATGGTATACCTGGTCGTGTTCTAAAAACCTGTGCGGACCAACTGGCTGGAGTTTTTACGGACATTTTCAACCTCTCACTTCTGAGGTCTGAGGTCCCCACCTGCTTCAAAAGGGCATCAATTATACCAGTGCCCAAGAAGAGTAAGGTGACGTGCCTCAATGACTATCGACCTGTGGCACAAACGCCTGTGGTGATGAAGTGCTTTGAGAGGTTGATCATGACGCAGATCAACTCCTACCTCGACAAAAACCTGGACCCACTGCAGTTCGCTTACCGCCGCAACAGATCAACGGTGGATGCGATCTCGCTGGCCCTCCACTCCGCTCTGGACCACTTGGACAACAAAAACTCATATGTCAGGCTGTAATTCATCGATTACAGCTCGGCATTTAACACAAACATCCCCTCCAAGCTGGTTACCAAACTCGCAGAACTGGGTCTCTGCGCATCCCTCTGCAATTGGATCCTCGACTTCCTCACTCTCAGACCACAGTCTGTTCGTATTGGTGGATAGTGCGAACTCCATCATCAAGTTCGCTGACGACACCACTGTTGTGGGACATATCACTGATGGGGATGAGTCAGAGTATAGAAGAGAGATCGAGCAACTGTCCATATGGTGCCAGCGGAATAACCTGGCCCTCAACACGAGCAAAACCAAGGAACTGATTGTGGACTTTGGAAGGAATAGGATGGGGGCCCACAGTCCCGTTTATATCAACGGGTCGATGGTTGAAAGGGTCAAGAGCTTCAAATTCCTGGGCGTGCACATCTCTGAAGATCTTCCCTGGTCCGAGAACACTGATGCCATTATTAAGAAAGCACATCAGCGCCTCTACTTCCTGAGAAGATTACGGAGAATCGGTTTGTCAAGGAGGACTCTCTCTAACTTGTACAGGTGCACAGTAGAGAGCATGCTGACCGGTTGCATCGTGGCTTGGTTCGGCAACTTGAGCGCCCTGGAGAGGAAAAGACTACAAAAAGTAGTAAACACTGCCCAGTCCATCATCGGCTCTGACCTCCCTTCCATCGAGGGGATCTATCACAGTCGCTGCCTCAAAAAGGCTGGCAGCATCATCAAGGACCCACACCATCCTGGCCACACACTCATCTCCCTACTACCTTCAGGTAGAAGGTACAGGAGCCTGAAGACTGCAACGACCAGGTTCAGGAACAGCTACTTCCCCACAGCCATCAGGCTATCAAACCTGGCTCGGACATAACACTGAACTTTATTAGCCAATACTGTTATTTGCACTTTATCAGTATATTGATTCATGTGTGTATATATTTATAGAATGCCTTGTAGTCAATGCCTACTATGTTCTGTTGTGCTGAAGCAAAGCAAGAATTTCATTGTCCTATCAGGGACACATGACAATAAACTCACTTGACTTGACATCCACCAAGCCAATTAACCCACATACCTGTACGTCTTTGGAGTGTGGGAGGAAACAGAAGATCTTGGAAAAAAACAGTTCCAGGGAGAACATACAAACTCCGCCCAGATAAGCACCCGTAGTCGGGATTGAACCCGGATCTCCGGCGCTGCAAGCGCTGTAAGGCAGCAGCTTTGCCGTTGCACCACAGTGCCACCGTGGTTCTATGTTTCCTAAACACACTAGGGACAATTTACTTTTATACCAAGCCAATTAATCTACAAACCTGTACGTCTTTGGAGTGTGGGAAGAAACCAGAGATCTCGGAGAAAATCCATGCAGGTCATGGGGAGAACGTACAAACTCAGTACAGACAAGCACCCGTAGTCAGGATCGAACCCGGGTCTCTGGCTCTATGAGGCAGCAACTACCGTTGCGCCAGTGCGCCGCTCCTATTCAAAGACAACTTTCACAAAACATTGCTCACCTGGTCTTGTCTTTTCCCTCCATCAGCCAGATGCTGGCTCTCCTACTCAGCTGTAAACTTGGCATACAATAGCCAAATTCTAAGAGAGATGAAAGACAACAGGGAAATTATCATCAAAACAGCAGATATGGGGAAGAACAGAGTTGTCATGGACAAACAATACTTATTCGAGGCACACAGACTATGAGGTAAAACAGAGCACTACACTAAGTTGACAAAGCCCATCTATAAGGAAACACTAATGAAAATTGAAGACATTTTACAATGCCTCAAAAAATCATGTCCCATTTATACGTTTAGTTTAGAGATAGACAATAGGCGCAGGAGTAGGCCATTTGGCCCTATGAGCCGCCATTCAATACGATCATGGCCACCCAGCTTTGTGTCATCTGCAAATTTGCCAATGCTACTTTTAATCCCTTCTTCTAAATCATTCATCTATATTGTAAATAGCTGCGGTCCCAGCACCGAGCCTTGCGTTACCCCACTAGTCACTGCCTGCCATTCTGAAAGGGAACAGTTTATCCCTACTCTTTGTTTCCTGTCTGCCAACTAATTTTCTATCCATGTGAGTACCCTATCCCCAATACCATGTGCTCTAATTTTGCCCACTATTCTCTTATGTGGGACCTTTTCAAATGCTTTCTGAAAGTCCTCAGGAAGAATCAAGTTCGGCGACGACACCACTGTTGTGGGACGCATCACTGATGGGGATGAATCAGAGTACAGAAGATTTTTATTTTTTTATTTTTTTAATTTTTTTAAAGTACTTTTGCACCCTATGTTTGTAATAATTCTATAAATGCAGACCACGTCAGGTGGAAGTGATCTGGTTTACCTGCTAGGAGGAGTCTTATCTCTTCTAGGTGTAATGTTTCAAACATATTTGAAATCCACATATTTATAGTTGGTATTGGAGCCTTCTTCCAAAATTTTAGAATTAGCTTTTTTCCAGTTATTAACCCATAGTCCATTAATTTCTTTTGAAACACATTTAGTTCTGGATCATCTTCCGTTATTCCGAAGATAATCCATTCTGCTTTGGGTATCAGTCTTGTTTTAAATAACTTTGTAAAGATTTCAAAAATTTCATTCCAAAATTTTTGAATTTTTGTACAGAAGACAAATGAGTGCGCTATAGTTGCTTCTTGGGATTGACATTTATCACAAATAGATGATACGTTTGGGAAAATGTTATGAATTTTAGTTTTCGAATAATATAATCTATGTAAAAGTTTAAATTGTATTAAAGTGTGTCTTACATTAATCGAGCATTTATGCACGTTTAATAAGTATTCATTCCAACTTTCCTTTGAAATTTTAATAGCTAACTCTTGTTCCCAGTCTCTTCTGATACCCTCCGTAGGTGGTATTTGTACATTTAAAATAATATTATACAAATATGATATTAAGTTTGCTGATTCCGCTTTTATCTGCATTGCCTCGTCCAATACATCTACTGGATTATTATAATGATCTTTTGTATATTTTTTCAAATAGTCGCATATTTGAAAGTATTTAAAATATTGATTATTTCCGAGTTTATATTTTATTTGTAATTGTTGAAATGAAAGTAATTTTCCAGTTTCATACAAGTCACCAAGCGTTTTAATTCCTAGTCTATCCCATTGTGTATAAGCTTTATCTATAATAGAAGGACTAAACGAAGGGTTATTGACTATAGGTAATAAAAGTGATAAGTTTCTTAATTTTAAATTTTGTTTTATTTGTTTCCAAATACGGATTGTACTATGAATAATTGGGTTCTTATTATAGTTTATGTTATTCAGTTTCATTGGAGAGAGGAGGATCGCTCCAATGTTTCTAGAGGAGCAATCCTCTTTCTCCATTACAATCCAGTCTACTTGCTGGGCGGAGTTATCCATCAGTTGAATCATGTTTTTAATATTTACTGACCAATAATAATACATAAAATTAGGTAGTGCTAGACCCCCCAATACTTTAGGTTTATTCAGATGGGTTTTTTGTATTCTATGTGATTTATAGTCCCATATAAAATTAGTGATATCTGAGTCGAGTTTTTTAAAAAACTTCTTAGGTAAGTATATAGGAATTGATTGAAATAGATATAAAATTTGTGGTAAAAAGATCATTTTTATTGCGTTTATTCGGCCTATTAAAGACATCGGGAGCGTTTTCCAGAATTTAATTAATGTATTCAGTTTATTAAGTAGGGGGTCAAAATTTGCCCTGAACATACCTTGATATGTTCTGGTAATTTCGATTCCCAAATATTTAAATTTTTCTGTAGCTATTTTAAAAGGGAATTTTAAAAGATGTGTTGAATCTTTCGGTTTTATTGACATAATTTCACTTTTATTCCAATTTATTCTATATCCAGAAAAAGATCCGAAGTCTTCAATTAAATTTAATATATTTGGTATAGTGATTTGAGGTTTTGTAATATACAATAATATATCATCCGCGTATAAAGATATTTTATTATATGAGTCTTTAGTATTATATCCATGAATATCAGGGTGTATTCTAATTTTTTCTGCTAGCGGTTCAATAATGAGAGCAAACAGCTGTGGTGATAATGAGCATCCTTGTCTATTTCCCCTTGATAGTTGAAATTTCGAGGATAATATGTTATTAGTAAGTATTCTAGCTGTAGGTTTGTTATATAGTAACTTAATCCATAAAATAAAATTCTCTCCCAGTTGAAATTTTTGTAATACTTTATCCATATAATTCCATTCTACTTGATCAAATGCTTTTTCAGCATCCAGCGAAATAATTGATAATTCTTGATCTTCAGATTTGTGTGAGTGCATTATGTTGAGTAGACATCTCATATTATTAGAAGAATATCTCTTAGGGATAAACCCTGTCTGATCTGGGTTTATTAATTTACTAATGTATTTACTTAATCTTCTAGCTAATGTTTTCGCTAATATTTTTTGATCTGTGTTTAACAATGCTATAGCTCTATATGAGCCAGGTTCTTCAAAATCTTTATTTTTCTTAGGTATTAATGTAATCGTTGATTCCGCTAATGTATCAGGTAGTATTCGTTTTTTAAAAGCGTATTGGTACATTTTTTGTAATCTTGGTATTATTTTATCATAAAAGCTTTTATAAAATTAATTAGTAAATCCATCAGGGCCTGGTGTTTTTCCATTTTTTAATGAGTTTATTGTATCTTCTAATTCCTTAATTGAGATTTGTGCACCCAGTTCCTCTTGTTCCTTCAGCTCTAACTTTGGAAGATTACAGGTATCCAAGAACTTTGTGATATTATTGGAATCAATTATCGTTTTAGATGTATACAAATTCTCGTAAAATTGCGCAAATCTTTTATTAATATCCTTCGGTGTTGTTAATAATTCCCCTTTATCTGATTTGATCTTTGGTATAGTATGTTCCTTTTCTCGTTTTTTTAGCTGGCGAGCCAAAAGTTTATGCGGTTTATCCCCAAATTCAAAGTGCTCTTGTTTTGTAATTTGAAAAAGTCTTATAAGTTTGGCAGATAATAATTTATTTAATTTAAATTTTAAAATTATTATTTTATTATGTTTATCTATTGATGGATCTTTAGCATTATCTATATCCATTTGTCTAATAAGTTCTTCTAACTGTCTTTGTTCATTCTTATTCTTTTTATTTTGAAAAGCTTGATATGAAATTATAATACCCCTAATGTATGCTTTAAAAGATTCCCAAAGTAAAGTAGGCGATATATCTGAAGTATCATTTGTTTGAAAAAAGACCTCCATTTGTTCTTTTAAATATATACTCGCTTGTGGATCTTTTAAAATTTGAGAGTTAAATCTCCAGAATGAATTATTCTTAGACAATCCTTCCAGTTTTAAAAAGAAAGTTAGTGGAGAATGGTCTGAAATTGAATTTGTATGGTATATTGCATTAGATGTTTGGGGGATTAATTTTGTATCCAGCAGAAAGTAGTCTATACGTGAGTATGTCTTATGTACCATTGAGTAAAACGAATATTCCCTGCCAGTTGGATTCACAATTCTCCAAACATCTGCTATATTAGTGTTATTTATATAGGTATTGAGGAGTTCCCCAGTTTTCGATTTCATATTCCCTCTCTGTTTTTGACTTGATTTATCTAAGTACGGATCTAAAACACAGTTAAAGTCTCCGCCTATTATAACATTTTGATAGTTTGACTCTGCAATTATATTGAAGATTTTATTGAAAAAGTGGGGGTTATCAAAGTTAGGGGCATATATATTTACCAAAGTAAGTGGGGTGTCATGGATTTCTCCATTAACTATTAGGTATCTCCCTTCTATATCTGTTATAATATTCTTTGCTTTAAATGGTATACCTTTTCTTATGATAATTGACGTGCCTCTAGATTTTGAAGTGAATGAAGAGTGGTATGTTTGACCTATCCATTTCGCCCTCAGCCTAACTTGGTCCTGAGGTTTTAGGTGTGTTTCTTGTAGAAAGGTAATGTCAGAATTATACATTTTTAGCTGAGCTAATGTCTTACCCCTTTTGATAGGTTCGTTAATACCTCTTATATTCCAACTACAAAATGAGATTCCTCCTAGGTTCTTTTGTGTGGTGTCATGCATTTTGAATAATTATAGTACCTTTGAATCTTGTGGTGCGTCCATGTCCCAGGTCTTTAGGTATTGGGGGAGTTTTTGAATTATTAACTTTTGCTGGTATGTCCATTTTACTCTTATCACTAAACACAAAACACAAACAAGTGATTTTATGTGATAAAAAAAAAACTAAAAAAGTGAGGCTACAGTGTCTGATATAGTCGGCACTGTAGCGAGTGACCCACCTGTAGGTGGGAAAAAACCTTGTTTTGACTTCCATTGCGTTGTTACTCAACTAGCTCCGCTCTCTTAGTTAATCATAACATATTAAAATATTAAAACGAGGCCTCACATTCAGATATATAATACAATTTTACCCTGATATTTCCTTATAACATATATATATATATCAGAGTTTAATTATTAAACCAATATTTTTGATTTCAATAAGAATCAACTGTTGGTTGAAGGGGTTAATGAGACGTGCTCCTGGACATAAGCCAGAAGATAGATAGAGCAACTGTGCCAGCACAATAACCTAGCCCTCAACACCAGCAAAACCAAGGAACTGATTGTGGACTTTGGAAGGAGTAGGATGGGGGCCCACAGTCCCGTTTATATCAACGGGTCGATGGTTCAAAGGGTCAAGAGCTTCAAATTCCTGGGCGTGCACATCTCTGAAGATATTTCCTGGTCCAAGAACACTAATGCAATTATCAAGAAAGCTCATCAGCGCCTCTACTTCCTGAGAAGATTAAGGAGAGTCGGTTTGTCAAGGAGGACTCTCTCTAACTTCTACAGGTACACAGTGAAGAGCATGCTGACCGGTTGCATCGTGACTTGGTTCGGCAACTTGAGCGCCCTGGAGAGGAAAAGACTACAAAAAGTAGTAAACATTGCCCAGTCCATCATCGGCTCTGACCTTCCTTCCATCGAGGGGATTTATCGCAGTCGCTGCCTCAAAAAGGCTGGCAGTATCATCAAGGACACACACCATCCTGGCCACACACTCATCTCACTGCTACCTTCAGGTAGAAGATACAGGAGCCTGAAGACTGCAACAACCAGGTTCAGGAATATCTACTTCCCCACAGCCATCAGGGTATTAAACCTGGCTCGGACAAAACTCTGATTATTAATAACCCATTATCTGTTATTTGCACATTTATCAGTTTATTTATTCATGTGTGTTATTATCTATATTATGGTATATGGACACACTGATCTGTTTTGTTGTAAATGCCTACTATGTTCTGTGTGCTGAAGCAAAGCAAGAATTTCATTCTCCTATCAGGGACACATGACAATAAACTCACTTGAACTTTGAAGTCCAGGTACACCACATCCACTGGCTCTCCCTTGTCCATTTTCCTAGTTACACCTAAAAAAATTCCAGAAAATCAGTTAAGCATGATTTCCCCTTCGTAAATCCATACTGACTCGGACCGATCCTGTTACTGCTATCCAAATGTACCACTATTCAAACTTTTATAATTGACTCCAGCATCTTCCCCACCACCGATGTCAGGATAACTGGTCTATAATTCCCCGTTTTCCCTCTCACGCCTTTCTTAAAAAGTTGGATAACATTTGACCATTTGGAAGAGTGGGCTGAAAGATGGCAGATGGAGTTTAATGCTGATAAGTGTGAGGTGCTACATCTTGGCAGGACAAATCAAAATAGGACGTACATGGTAAATGGTAGTGAATTGAGGAATGCAGTTGAACAGAGGGATCTAGGAATAACTGTGCATAGTTCCCTGAAGGTGGAATCTCATGTAGATAGGCTGGTAAAGTAAGCTTTTGGTGTGCTGGCCTTTATAAATCAGAGCATTGAATATAGAAGTTGGGATGTAATGTTAAAATTGTACAAGGCATTGATTGGTGAGGCCAATGCTGGAGTATGGTGCACAATTCTGGTCGCCAAATTACAGGAAAGATGTCAACAAAATAGAGAGAGTACAGAGGAGATTTACTAGAATGTTGCCTGGGTTTCAGCAATTAAGTTACAGACAAAGGTTGAACAAGTTAGGTCTTTATTCTTTGGAGCGCAGAAGGTTTAGGGGGACTTGATAGAGGTCTTTAAAATGATGAGAGGGATAGACAGAGTTGACGTGGATAAGCTTTTTCCATTGAGAGTAGGGAAGATTCAAACAAGAGGACACGATTTGAGAATTAAGGGACAGAAGTTTAGGGATAACATGAGGGGGAACTTCTTTACTCAGAGAGTGGTAGCTGTGTGGAATGAGCTTCCAGTGGAAGTGATGGAGGCAGGTTCGATTTTATCATTTAAAAATTAATTGGATAGGTATATGGACGGGAAAGCAATAGAGGGTTATGGTCTGAGTGCAGGTAGATGGGACTAGGGGAGAATAAGTGTTCGGCACGGACTAGAAGGACCGAGATGGCCTGTTTCCGTGCTGTAATTGTTATCTGGTTATTATCTACCCTCCAATCCACAGGAACCGATCCTGAATCTATAGAGCATTGTAAATTGATCAACAATGCATCCACGATTTCTAGAGTCACTTCCTTAACTACCTTGGGATACAGACCATCATTTTCTGGAGATTTATCAGCCTTCAGTCCCATCAGTCTATTCAACACCATTTCCTGCCTGATGTGAATTTCCTTCAGTTTATCCGTTACCCTAGATCCTCTGGCCAGTAGTACATCAGGAGATTGTTTGTGTCTTCCTTAGTGAAGACGGATCCAAACAGGCACGTGCCGTGAGTAATTACTCAGGGTAGGCAGTCAGTCAGCTTTTAAAAAAATCTTAAATCGCGCATGCGCAGATTGTTCTCTCTGTAAAAATAAAAAATAAAAATAAAGAAAGTAACAATTCAATTTGCCCAAGGCTTCCAAATCTCCTTCATACTGAATGGGAGGGGGGTGGAGGGTGATGGCAGGTGGAGAGATGGTGGGAAAAACGGGAGCACACCGGGACAAGTTGAATCAGATGTGATCTTATTGAATGACAATAGTAGTTCAAGGGACCAATTGGGGGGAGAGTTCCTTTCACAACGTGTGGGGAGTCTGGCCAGGGGTGAAGTTGCAGGGAGGGCATGAGCATTGAGAAGGAAGGGGTCAGGGATCATGCCAGTAACCTACTCACTCACTGCTGCAGCGGCCCTCCGGGCGCGGACCCACCGCATTGTGGCCGGGGATGGAAGTTGCTCGGCTGGCTTCGAGCAGCTGCCGGGACCTCAGCGCTTTCTGCCGGCCCGCTCACCTCTGGCAGTGCTCTCCGTCTGAACAGTGAAGGGACCAGCTCAAGAGCAAAGATCATAGAGCGGAGCAGGTCAGCGGGCGATGGATAACAGGACAGCGGGCAGTGGAGCTTACTGCTCCTGTGTCAGCGCGAACAAGGGAACAATTGAGGTTACTCGCACTGACACATGGAGTAAGCTCCACCGCTCGCTGTCCTGTTATCCATCGCCCACTGACCCGCTCGAGTTGGTTGCTGGCATGATCCCCGACCCCCTCCTTCTTAATGCTCCTGCCCTCCCTCAACTTTATCCCAGGCCAGACTCCCCACACGCTGTGAAAGGAACTTCCTCCCCCCCCCACCCTTTTGCAGCCGCTTCCCATCAGCTGTTAGCAATGAGGGATAGACCTGGCTATCCCTCAGTGCAGCAACATCGTTCTTGATGTTGCTGTACTGAGGGATAGCCAAGTCTATCTTTTTTGGCTAACAACCGAACCTTCAGCCTCCAAGATGCAGGTACATTTTCGTGCCTTATTTTTGGGTAAAAAATAGCGTCTTCATTGCCGGATATTATGGTATTTAAAAACATATAGCTCAAATAAGTCTACTTCCCACATTATTTGTACACAAACTCCATTCTTCTCTCTTTGTTTCTTAAGATACTCTTAAGATAAGGGCAATCCATGTTTGAAAAACCCTCCCAAGAAACTTGCGATGCGCATGCGCAGTACAGTCCACGGTGCAAAGCAGAATATCAGCTACCTTCAGCTCCCCTCGAAATTGACGGCTTGAAGCTGCGTCGACGGCACGTGAGCTGCACAGACCTCCGCGTATTACTTGTACTGCGCATGGAAGGCACGGAGAATTATGCCTACCTAAGAGATCGATCTATTAGGGAGGCATAATTCTCCCATGCCTTTATTATTTATATTTAATAATTACCATTTTATAATTTTAGTCAGGGTAGGCAGTGCCTACCTTGCCTACCATGACAGCACGTGCCTGGATCCAAAGTACCTGTTCAACGTCTGCGATTTCCTTGTTCCCCATAATAAATTTACCTGTTTCAGCCTTCAAGGGTCCAACTTTGGTCTTAACTAATGTTTTCCTCTTCACATACCTAAAGAAGCTTTTACTTTCCTCCTTTATATTCTTGGCGATCTTACTTTTGTACATCTTTTCTCCCCATATTGCTTTATTTCACAATCCTACACACTCAAGGGACAATTATCATTTACACCAAGCCAATTAGCATACAAACCTGTATGTCGTTAGAGTGTGGGAGGAAACGTAAACCCACGCAGGTCACAGAGAGAACGTACAAACTGCATATCGTCAGAAACAATTAGTAGCAATGTTACAAAATTTTGAGATTTTAAAAATCAAATCTGCAATTTATCCCATCAGATAAAGCATAAAAATAAGTTTAATTTGACACCCAATTCACTTTCATATCTTCAGTATTAAAAAAGTTATGGCCATTTTCATACTCGGAAATTAGCATCTTGTTCCCTATTGCTTTTCCATTGACTTAACACAAAAGCTGTGATCGAGGACAGTCAAAAGCCCATAACTTTCTTTTCTTTCTTTTTTTTAAATAATATTTTTATTAGAGGCAGGTACATAACATATTGAAAACATTTCATGTATTTCATTCCTACATTACTAATATTATCGATCGATATTCGCGCTGCCTCTAGTTTAAAAAAATATATAGATAGGAAATAAGAAAATAGCAGAAAAAGGAAAAAAAAGGGATAATAAAGAAGAATGGAATAACTTACTAAAAGTACAACATTGGGGATATATTTGTACATTTTAAAATATAACTTTTTATCTAATCCTTGATTCGAGTTTCAGTCAGGTTCTCGTGTCGAACCAGTCTGTCCCTTCAAGTAGTCAATGAATGGAGACCATGTTCTGATAAATAGTTCTTGTTTGTCCATTAGGACAAATCTAATTGTTTCCAAATGTAAGGTCTCCGACATTTCCATAATCTACATTTTAATTGTGGGGGTTTTAGGACCTTTCCAAAATGTTAATATTATTTTTTTTCCAGTTATTATACTATAATCGATAGTTTCTTTGAGTTGTAAGTGTTTGACTTTGTTCTAATATTCCTAGTATTATTAATTTTGAATCAGGATCCAATTGAGTATTGACAACTATAGATATTATTCTAAAAATGTCTGCCCAAAATGTTTTGATTTTTATACAATTCACGAATGTATGAGTTAGGTTAGCATCTAAATGTTGACATTTATCACAAATAGGGGAGATATGTGGGAAGATTCTGTTTAGTTTTGTTTTAGAATAATGTAATCTATGTAATACTTTGAATTGTATTAGAGAGTGTCTGGCATTTAATGAACATTGATGTATATGTTGTAAACTTTCATCCCAAGTATCTTTTGTTATTGTTTGGTTTAGTTCATTTTCCCATGTTTGCCTATATAAATCCGTCGATGGTATCTCACTATCTAATAAAGTGTTATATATATGAGATATTAATTTTTCTGTATTAGGGTGTTTATTCAAACAGTTATCAAGGATTTCTGGATCTCTAGTTCTAAAGTTTTGAGTGTTTGCTTTAACATAATCTCTAAGTTGTAGATATCTGAAAAAACCATTTAAGTGGAGTCCATAAGTCTGTTGTAGCTCCTGAAATGAAAGAAGGGTACCTTTCTTATAAAGTTGTCCCATCATTTAAATTCCATAATTTTTCCATTGTATGAAACCTATATCTAACCTAGAAGGTTTAAATAAAGGGTTATTCTCGATGGGAAGAGTGATAAATTATCCAATTTTAAGGTCTTTTTTAATTGTTTCCAAATTCGCATACCACTGTATATTATAGGATTTTCCCTGTAAATTTTTTAATTCAATTTTGAGGTAGCAAACAGTATCGAACCAATTTCAAAGGGTAAACAATCTTCCTTTTCCATTTTTAACCAATCCGGTTGCTGATCCATTTCTTCCAGCCAAAAGTTCATATTTTTAATGTTAACTGCCCAAAAATAAAACAAAAAATTTGGTAAAGCTAAACCTCCATTTATTTTTGATTTGCACAAATGTTTTTTACTTATCCTATGATTATTATAATCCCAGATAAAATCAGTGATAATGGAATCCAACTTTAAAAAAAAGTTTTTTGGCAAATATATCGGAATTGTTTGAAAAAGGTATAATGTTTGCGGTAGAAAAATCATTTTTATGGCATTAATTTTACCAAACATTGAAATAGGAAGTGTTTTCCAATACTGAATATTCTTATGTAGTTTATTCAGTAAAGGGGAAAATTTAATTTAAATAATGATGCATATGTCTTAGTGACATAAATTCCTAAATATTTAAATTTTTCATTAACTATTTAAAACGGGAATTGTTGTAATATGTGTGTTATGTTCCGTTATTGGCATAATTTCACTTTTATTCCAATTAATTCTGTATCCGGAAAGCAAACCAATGAGTTATTGAATTTAATAAATTAAGAATACTAATTTCTGGTTTTGTGATGTAAATTAATACATCATCTGCGTATAAAGAAATTTTATTCACTGTGTCTTTAGTATTATACCCGTATATTTCCGGGTGGGTCCTAACTCTTTCAGCAAATGGCTCAATAACAAGTGCAAATAATAACGGAGATAACGGGCATCCTTGTCTACAACCTCTAGATAAATTAAATTCAGATGATAACATTTGATTTGTTAATATTCTAGCTGTTGGGTTAGTATATAAAAGTTTTACCCAGGTACAGAACTTCTCACCCAATTGCAATTTTTCCATCACCGAAAATAAATAGGGCCATTCAACCTGATCAAATGCTTTCTCAGCATCTAGTGAGATCATTGCTAGGTCTTCGTTAGTGATTCTCTTTGAATATATTATATTAAATAATCGTCTCAAATTATAATATGAATACCGTTTCGGGATAAAAACCTGCTTGGTCAGGGTGTATTAATTTATTCATCTCTGTACTTAATCTGTGTGCTAGGATTTTAGTTAATATTTTCTGATCGGTATTTAAAAGAGCAATTGCTCTGTATGAGCCTGGGTCTTCAGGATCCTTATCCGCCTTTGGTATAAGTGTTATTATAGATTTGTTTAAAGTTCCTGGCAATTTCTGTTGAATGTAAGTGTATTCATACAGTGTTTGTAAGTGTGGAGAGACCAAATCTTAATTTCTTTTATAAAATTCAGAACCTAAACCATCTGGGCCTGTTGCTTTACCATTTTTTAAAGATCTAATAGACTCTTCAATATCTTTTACTGTAATTTCAGCTTCTAGTAATTCTCTGTCTTTTGAGTCTAAACCTTTTAGATTGCATTTTTGTAAAAATGCTACTATTCCTTCCAGCTGTTCTATAGTTTTAGCTGAATAAAGATTTTGATAATATTGGAGAAATCTCTCATTTATATCCTTGGGCAATATTAATAATTCTCCCATGTCTGATCTAATTTTGTGGATTGTTTCTTCCCCCTCCAGTTTTCGAAGCTGACGTGCTAAGAGTTTTTGTGGTTTGTCTCCGAATTCAAAATATAATTGTTTAGTGTGCTGGTAGAGTTTTATTGCTTGTTCTGAGTACATTTTATTTAATTTATATTTCAATACAGCAATTTTATTATGTTTTATCGTAGATGGCATAGCCACATTTTCTATATCTAGTTGCTTTATTTCCCTTTCCAGTGTCTGTTGTTTAACCCGGTTCTCTTTATTATAAAATGCTTGGGAGGAAATTAATGCACCTCGTACAAACGCTTTAAGTGTTTCCCAAATAAGGGAGGCAGGTGTTCCAGGGTTATCATTAGTCTCAAAAAATGTATGAATCTGTTTAGTAAGATATTCCTGACATGCTCTTTCATTTAAAATTTGGGGGTTAAGTCTCCAATGTGTTTGTTTCTCGGCCATTCCATTTAATTTAATCATAAATGTTAACGGTGCATGGTCTGAGATTATAATATTATGATATTTCGAATTGTAAGTAAATGGGATGAGCATAGAGTCTACTAAAAAATAGTCTATTCTTGATTAGGTTTTATGTACCGGTGAATAAAATGAATATTCCCGTCCGGTTGGATTTTCGATTCTCCAGACATCATTAATATTAGTGGCATTAATAAATGAGTTTAGAAATTCACTTGATTTGAGATTTTACTTTTTTATGTCTTGATGATCTGTCTAAATACGGGTCTAGTGTACAATTTAAATCTCCTCCAATTATTAATTTATATTGTGTGAATTCTGGGATTGTATTAAATGTTTTCTTAAAAAAACATTGGACTATCAAAATTAGGTCCATAAACATGAAGAAAAATCACTTTTTTTGCGTTTAACTCTCCAACTAATACAATATATCTACCATCGATGTCCGCTATAGTTGATGTATGTTTAAAAGGTATCCCTTTACGGATTAATATTGCAACTCCTCTGGATTTAAAACCTGACCTTACACCCGAACATCAGATAGATGAATTTTAAATCTCGTAAATCGTTCTTCCGTGTATATCTCCTTGAATTAAAGTTGTGCTTCCATTCAAACTTAAAATTATAATAATGTTTAAAATAAGAAAAGTAATATAGTAGATGATTAGTAAAGTGTGAAAGAAAGAAAACGACAACTATAGTTAGTGTAGTTAGTGTTAGCCACACTAACGTGGCTAGCATTCTAAAGACTTCCGTAGCCTTTGTAAAAAATAAATCCTAGCTCCGTGCTTTCCATCTTTAAAAAAACCAAAGAATTTTATAATTCGTTAATAAGAAACATTATTATTCTCAAAATACCATATTAATATTGTTTTTAAATATATATTTTTTAATCGAAAAATAAAGAGGAAAACCTCAACCCTTATTAATAAATGGACTAAATTAAATCTTACTTATAGTCATATAACATATAATCATAAAATCGTATTTTAACTATTTCAACGTTAACCAATTAATGTTAGTTATTAATCATTGTTAATAGTCATTAGTAATAATGAATGTTTATAAATGGTATAAATGTATAAATGTTAATAATAGTGATATTTAGTAATTATTAATAATTAACTACAATATTAAAATGTAAATGTAATAATTAGTAATAATGATCAGCAACAATGAACAATAATACCAATATACAGTTCTATATTAGTTTCACTAGAAAAAAAAAGAAAAAATTTTGCTCCACTGTCCTTATCAATTTTCAGTAGTCCTTAATTATAACAATTTAAAGTTCCTTAAAGTTCCTTTTAGTCCTCGACGAGGTCGCGCTGCTCGTTGACATCTGGAGAGTGATGTGCATTGTTCAGTCTCTGGTCACGTTCCCGATATTCTTGGCGAATTCGAGGTCTGTGAAGAGTTGCTCCGTCTGATTGTAGGTGACTCTTAGTGTTGCGGGATAAATCAAGCCATATCTCAAATCAGGTATGTTCCTCAGTATTCTTTTTGTCTCTGTAAACAGCGCTCTCTTCTTAAAGACTTCCGCTGGATAGTCTCGGTAGATGCTGATCCTTTCTCCTTCAAAAGTGAGCTCTCTGTTACGGACAATTTTCTTCATCATATCATCCAGTTCGTGATCGTATTGTACCTTTACTATCAGTTGTCTTGGGTGAGCATCGTGGACGGCGCCCCTGCACTCTATGTGCTCGACCTAGTAAAGGCTTTTGATCCAGCTTTAACGCTTTTTGTAATGTCTGCCGCAAATTCCCGAGAGTCACGACCCTTCTCTCTTCCTTCTTTGACACCTACAATTCTTAAGTTCTGGCGTCTCTGGCGCCCCTCCAAATCAGTAATTTTTTCATTTAACTTGCTCAACATTTCTGATAGGCGGTGAGGAGTCGTTTTGTAGTTTCCGCACTTGTCGCAGCGACTGTCTCTAGCTCGGTTATTGCTGTATTTTGTTGATCCAATGTCCGATTGATGGGGTCCAACTTATCATTAAAGCTCGTTTCCATCAACTTGAGCTTATCATTCACCTCTTCCATCTGATGAGTAAGACTTTTTTCCATAGTCAGCTTCCAATCTTCCAGTATGTCATGAACAGTGTTGGTCATTTCTTCTTTAAATTCTTCCTTAAAAGAATTCCTCTCTAAAGTTCAATCTTTCATTGAAAGCCTTCAGTTGCTCTTGTATATTTTTAATTTCTTGGGAGAAAAAACTTCGAAGTTCTTCCAATTACGATTTTTTTTGCTTTGGCTTCTTGGATATGTCTTCCTGGGACATCGTTGTAACTGAGGCCGAGGCTTCAGTTGGACCTACCTCTTCCCTACCGGACTTTTTTGCCTTGGGGGGGGGGGGGGGGGGGAGATATGTTGCATCGACATACCGCTAAAGTCGCACGCCTGATGATGTCACTCGCTCGTTGCAGGCAGCCGTTGCAGTCGCCACAGGTAAGTCCCGATTTTTCTCCCCGATTTAGGAAATACAGCACGGAGCTAGTTGACGCTGGGCTTTATGCCTCCATAGCGCCACCGGAAGTTAAAAGCCCATAACTTTCTTAAAAATCAAGAGAACTGAATGACATTTTCAGTTATTATAGATTGAAGCATTCTGAAACAAATATAAAACATTTTACTTGGATGACCTGAAATTAAAGCATATAATTAGTTAATTACCTAATTGTAGTTAATTACAAAATTGACCGTTGTGACGGAAATAGTAATAAACAACCAGACTGCCTTGAAAATTCAAAAATATGATATTCTCAAGATCAGAACTTTAATATTATTGTATAATATGTTGTAAGTCTGTAACAGATAGGTAAATAAATTACAATTTCTAGCAATAGACCAAGTCTTTATGGAGAAGATCAGTTGCTAGCCGGTACATTGGCATACCATAATCAGTAGCATCATCATACTCCTCAGATTGTAACCAATAAGCAACTCTGTACACCTTGTTTTTCCTCAACTTCACAGTTTTGGCATTGTAAACCACAAGTTTTTGCTCTTCAAACCACGCATGACATGCCTTTCTGCCCACTGCTTTCCCATTAAGAACGTCCTGTAGATTCCATTTCTTAAGAAAAGGATATTTTTTATAATAGCCTAAGTATTCAAATAACAAACCAATCCCATTCAACAAGAATTCACAATATAACATGAGCCAGATGGAAGGAATTTAATGTTTAATTCCCATAAATTAATCGAGAAACATCCACTCAATATAATTAAAATTATTCTTTTTTTACACATGGGACTAAAACTGATATTTAGTATGAAAATATTGACTATGGATAGACAATAACACAAAATATAGACGATTTAGATGCTCTTATGACATGATTGTCCCCAAAAAAGAGCATTTATATCATCCTCAAATTGTGCTTCTGATTTTCTTTTTTTGTGTTTTTGGAAGGAATTCTGTCCCTGATTTATGTATTGGTCTTTATAACCTATTTTTTTAAAACTCTGATTATATGTTTTCTATAAATCTCTGTATGGTGTCCTTGAGACCTCGGTATAAGGCGCCCGTAAATAAAATCCATTATTATTATTATTATTATCTTGCGAGTGGGTTTTTCTCGAACGCGATCGATTGGAACGTTGCATTTGCGGTGAATTTGAACTCCATGTCGGCAGGAAAAACACTGCCGGTTTCGCATGGGGCCCAAATCACATTTTCGCAACGTAAAATTAGATTAAAGCCATCCCAAGAAGCAAGATTATATGTAAAATACACGACTTACCCTTTGTTTTGTCCCGTTCATGTAATCCGTCACGTTGTAGGCGTTGAGAGCGTTAGAAGTCGCTTTTTATTTTCATTGAATTATTATATTGTCTCACGATTTAAAAAAAAATCAGGAACGGAAGTCGGATCGATTTTTGTTCAACAGCTAGCAGCCCGAGGAAATCCGCCTCGGACAGGCGGTAGAAAACTGGATTTAAATCATGCCCCTCCCCCCGCCAAAGGCGCCAAAGTCGCGCACACGGCCAGTGGCAGAACTGCAGCGCCGCTGAAGGTACGTTTTGTAACATTGCTACAATTAGAATACCTGAGAATAATTCACATATCACTGTACCTTAATTGATAAACGTGACAATAAAAGAGCTTTGAAACCTTTGAACCACGAGCGTGAAAATTCCCTAAAATACACAAACACCTTGACAGGTGGACAGATTATGGGGAAATACGTCCAGGAAGGCCCATTGTGTCTGACTGTGGTAGTGAATCCTATCGGGTAGCAGAATACATCGACTCCCTTCTTAATCTACTGGCACAGCAGCACCTCTACTTCAGACCACGTCACATTCCCTGACTGTGCCACCTGATGTCGTACACTTACACGAACATCGAAGGCCCGTCCACAAACAGAACAGGCAGGAACATACAACAGTCAAACATATCTCAGAGAAAAATGCTGACCCTGACAGACTAGACGAGGCTTTGGTCTAGAAGTGGCCCAGGTGATCAATGTCTTTTCACCAAGAACTGGATGACATTTGGGAATGTCACATTCAGAAACAGAGTCAGAGGAATTCATTCACATCTTTCACATGCACCACCAAGGTTAAAACCATCACAAACAAACAAAACATTGACTTTCTGGACTTTCCCTAAACTTGCCGGACCTCTTTCCCTGATGAAGCTGCAGAGAAATCAAAACTGGAAGATTGTTGTTACCCAGTCGTGGACACCACTGGATTGAATTGGCATTAGAGAATGGTGGGCACAGTGGTGTAGCTGGTCGAGCTGCTGGCCCCCCAGCGCCAGAGACCCGGTTCAATCCTGACCTCCAATGCTGTGTGTGGAGTTTGCACGTTCACCCTGTGACCGCGTGGGTGCTCTAGTTTTCTCCCACATTCCAAACACGTGCAGGTTTGCATGTTAATTGGCCTCTGTACATTGCCCCCAGTGTGCAGGGAGTGGATGAGAAAGTGGGATAATACAGAACTAGTGTGAACGGTGATAGATGGTCAGCGTGGACTCGGTGGGCCGAAAGGGCTGTTTCTAATCTGTATCACGAAACTAAAATGGTGACCACAAACAAACAGACACCTACAACCTCTTGCGCACCACCAGCCACCGTCCAAAACATACATTCAGAGGGACAGTAAAGACACAACTGATTCACTTCCACCACATTTGCACCACAGGTCTTCAACCAGTCCACCACCATCTCTTCACTGCACTTAAACAGAGGGTGACTCAGGAAGGAAGTTGAAATAAATCAAATCAGACAACTTCAAGAGAATAAAAAAACTTAACATCATTAGTAGAAACAAGGAACTGCAGATGCTGGTTTATACCAAAGATACAAAGCGCTGAGTAACTCAGGTCAGGAAGCATCTCTGGAGAAAAAGGTTGGATAACGTTTCAGGTCAGGATCATTCTGCGAGCCATCATTAATTGATTGCAAATCAGGATGGAGTAAAGCGAAAAAATAGCAGATTTTGGAAATATGGCAAATCCAAAACTGTGAAATAGCTCTTTGCCTGAGATGCTATCCACAACATTGCGTTTGGTCCATATCCCTCCAAACTTTTCCTATCCATGTACCTGTCTAACTGCACCTTAAATGTTGGGATAGTCCCTGTCTCCGCTAACCCCTCTGGCAGCTTTTTCCATACACCCACCACCCTTTGTGTGAAAAAGTTACCCTTCAGATTCCTATTAAATAATTTCCCCTTCACCTTAAACCTCTGGGATTAAGGATTAATCATCTTAATCTGGCAAATTTCCAAACAGGTTGTTTAAAGAATTAGTGAACATCATACTCAGCTATTTCCCCATCTTTAAGAAATGGATTTCCACCTTCTCCACCCGTGGCACTCCTGAAACGGCTGTGAATAGTTCCAGTTTTTCATTCTTCACTGGGACAACATGCTGGAGGAACTCTGCTCGACAGACACTGCATCTTATCCGTATCCATCTGTTACTCCCTCCCTGCCTCTGTCCTGCTTTCTCTGAGCTATCTGTTTATGGAGAGCAGTTCTGGTCACCCTGAGTGGAGGGGAAGGGGAGAGTGGTGAGGGGGAGAGGAAGAGGGCAGTTCTGTTCTGGTCATCGTTTTGAGGATGGGGGGAGGGGGAGATTGGCGAGGGTGTGGGGGTGGGAAGAGAAGGGGAGGGTGTATGGGGAAGGGAGATGGGGAGGAGGGGAGAGTGGTGAAGGGGGGGGGGGGAGAGTGGTGAGGGGGGAAGAACAGTTCTGGTCACCCCGTTACAGGAACCACGCGGCGGGGTAGGAAGCAGAGTTGTGGAAGAGTGGTGAGGGCAGCAGAGCAGAGTTCTGGTCACCCTACAGAGTAGTAGAGGGGAGAGGAGGAGGGGGTGAGGGACAGGAAGGGGGAGAGCGATAGTGGGTGGAGTGGTGATGGGGAGTGAGGGGAGGGGTATGAGGGGGGAAGTGTGAGGGGGGTAATGTGAGGGGAGAGGTGAGAGTGAGGGGTGGAGTGTGAGGAGGGGGAGTAATGGAGAGTGAGATGGGGGAGTTGTGTGAGGGGGAGTGTGAGACGTGAGTGTGTGAGGGAGAGTGTGTGTGAGGGAGTAATTCTGGTCACATCCCCCCCCCCCCCGGTACAGGGACCGTTCCGGCGGGAAACGAAACGTCCGTCGACGACCCGCTCCCGCGCCGCCCAAACATCGCGAGAAGTGAAGACGTGTCTGGTGGGAATGGCGCCGGTTAAAGGGTGAAGCCGGACTGGGCCCCGTCACGTGCCGGGGGAGAAGCTCGGCGGTTGGCGGTTGGGGGGGAGGCAGCTGCACTCTCCACACCGGGCTCGCGCGCGCGCACACTGTGGGCCAGGGAGGGGCGGACGGGGCAGCAGCTGCATCTCACACACACTGTCTGCGAGGCTGCTGCTGCCTCAGCTGCAATGTTGCACCAGTGCCTCTGGACAAGTGTTTGGGCAGCAAGACCCGTCCCTCACGCTTGGTTCAGAGGGACGGAGTTGTGACTCCTCTCACTGTTTAAGGAGTGAGGTTGAAGCCAGTGATGGAAGTGCAGACACAGACACGCTCTGAGTGTGGGCTTGATGCTGCACAGAATGCAGCCGCTCTCAAACAGTCCCTGCAACAACGTGAGGCCGATGGGCTTTGGACAAATATCAGTGGCCACATCCCAGGAGTTTAAAATCTTTCATCATTTTACCCCAATCTTCATACGTGCCCACTGCTTTGTTTTACAAGTGGTCACAACCTATTCGCTTGCTTCGAATGAGCTGACAGGAACTTCAACTTGGGGAAGAGAGAAAGCGGGAGAGAGCGAGAGAGACTTCACTGAGGACCGTGATGTGCGCGGTGCCGGGACCCTCGAGTTCTCCAGACCAGCCGTCGCGGACAGCAGACAATGATGTACAGAAGCGTGAGGTTTGTGCCTTTATCAGTACTTTACTGTATTTTGCTGTAGTAAAGATAGTTGTTTGTTGCCTAGAATGGTATTTTCTTATTCATTAATCCCGATCCTCGAAACCTGTTTTTATTACATCACAGGTTGTAAGTTTATGTTGGAGCAGCAGCCATTAATTCTAAACAAGAACCAAAATTCAGAATTTTTGTTCTCATGTACACTGGAAACTAATCATTTTGGAATTTGAAGGACAGCTTTGCAAACAGGCAGGGTGTCTACTGAGACAATTGGGTGTTTATTGACCTGCAGCAACCCGAAATCTTCAGCTGAAGATATTTCACACTGTTGTAATAGAGATGAAGGAATATCCAGACCAGACTGATTTGTCACTTGGCACATCAAGAATGGTCATGGGGATAAAACCAAAATGCTGGAGTAACCCAGCAGGTCAGGCAGCATCTCTGTAGGAAAGGAATAGGTGGCGTCTCGGGTCAGAACCCCGAGGGTATCATCGGTATAAACCAGTATCTGCAGTTGCTTCCTACACACATGGCCATGGGGATATTTGTATGCATGTCAATAATTGGGGTATTTGTGTACTCAGTCAGCCCTCACAACAGTAATGTGTGTAAGAAGCGACTGCAGATGCTGGTTTAAACCGAGGATAGACACAAAAAGCTGGAGTAACTCAGCGGGACAGGCAGCATCTTTGGAGAGAAGGAAGGGGTGACGTTTCGGGTCGAGACCCTTCTTCAGACTGGGAAGCCTTTAGACCTGCCTTTGAATCACTGTCCCAGCAAAGGAGTTTGAATAATCAGAGGTGTTTTGGCAGCTACAATATGTCCCCATTGTGATTCTTCAAAGTTTACTTGTCTGCACTCAGTAGATAATTATCAGTAAATAATTTTAGCACTTGATAATTCATTGATTATTGTGTAGGAAAGAACTGCAGATGCCGGTTTAAATCGAAGGGAGACACAATGCTGGAGTCATTCAGCGGGTCAGGCAGCATCTCTGAAGAGAGGTGGCGTTTCGGATCGAGACCCTTCTTCAGACTGATGTCGGGATGGGGCGGGACAAAGATAGAATGTAGTTGGAGACAGTAAGACTGGTGGGAGAACTGGGAAGGGGGAGGGGATGGAGAGGGAAAGCAAGGGCTATCTGAAGTTAGAGAAGTCAATGTTTCAAGCATGCGGTGCACCACCGCATGCTTGAGTTTCTCGACTAACATAGGCAACTCATTCTCCTCCCCAGCTAATCTCTGCTGTGGGGTTCCACAAGGTTCCATCCTTGGCCCCATTGTCTTCTCCCTGTATATGCTCCCCTTAGGCCAAGTCATTGAAAGGCACTGCATTTCCTTCCATTGCTACGCAGACGATACAGAACTCTATCTCCCCCTGAAGCCCAAAAAACAATCAAATCTGTTTAACCTTACCCACTGCCTCGAGGATATAAAGTGTTGGATGGCCCAGAACTTCCTCCAACTAAACGAGAGTAAGTCTGAGGTCATCCTTCTCAGCCCCTTGGACTTAATCAAAATGATAGCAGCAGCCTTGGAAGCCTTACCCCACTACTCAAACCTCACGTCAAAAACCTTGGCGTGATATTTGACTCAGCACTGAAATTTGACAAACAAGTCAATGCCGTGGTAAAAGCTAGCTTCTTTCAGCTTTGGACGATAGCTAAAATAAAACAATTCCTCCAGTTTGATGACCTGGAAAAGATCATCCACACATTCATCTCCTCCCGCCTAGATTACTGCAACTCCCTTTACACTGACATCAGCCAAACTTCCCTGTCCCGCCTGCAACTGGTCCAAAACGCCGCAGCGAGACTCCTGACGGGCACCCGAAAAAGGGACCACATCACCTCGATCCTGGCCTCTCTCCACTGGCTCCCTGTGCGGTTCCGTATAAACTTCAAGATCCCCCTCCATGACTACAAAGCCCTCAATGGGCTTGCCCCAACCTACATAAAAAAGTCTTCTCACCCACCACTCCACCTCCAGGCCCCTCAGATAGGCCGACTTGGATTTGCTAAATATCCCACGGTCTAGGCATAAGCTCAGGGGCGGCCGGGCCTTTGCGGTTGCAGCCTCTAGACTGTGGAACAGCATCCCCTTTCCCATCAGAACTGCCCCCTCCATCGACTCTATTAAGTCAAGACTAAAGATTTATCTATACTCCCAAGCCTTTCCTGACGTCCTCTGAGTTAGGGCTACATGTATATATGTATGTAGTTTGTTTTGTTGTGCTATTGTTATAACAAATGTAAAGCACTTTGGCCAACGAGAGTTGTTTTTTAAATGTGCTATATAAATAAATGCGACTTGACTTGACTTGAATGTTTATGCTACTGGGGTGTAAGCTACCCAAGCCAAATATGAGGTGCTGTTCCTCCAATTTGCGCTGGGCCTCACTCTGACAATGGAGGAGACCCAGGACAGAAACGTCAGATTGGGAATGGGAGGGGTAGTTGAAGTGCTGAACCACTGGGAGTTCAGGTATGTTAAGACCTACTGAGTGGAGGTGTTCAGCGAAACGATCGCTGAGCCTGCGATCGGTCTTGCCCATGTGGAGAAGTTGACACCTGGAACAGCGGATACTGTAGATGAGGTTGGAGGAAGTGCAAGTGAACCTCTGCCTCGCCTGGAAAGACTGTTTGGGTCCTTGGATAGAGTCGAGGGGGGAGGTAAAGGGACGGTGCTGCATCTCCTGCGGTTGCAGGGAAAAGTACCTGGGGAGGGACGAGTTGACCAGGGAGTTTCAGAGGAAAGGTCTCTACGGAAAGGGG
This sequence comes from Malacoraja senta, assembly GCA_038087875.1. Lineage (NCBI taxonomy): Eukaryota > Metazoa > Chordata > Chondrichthyes > Rajiformes > Rajidae > Malacoraja > Malacoraja senta. The sequence goes on along the minus strand of CM075977.1, from coordinate 338,270,340 downwards.
AAGAGATGGGAAGATGTGGCCAGTAGTGGAACCCGTTCATTGTTTATTGTTGTCTCTGTGTTTAAAGCCAATATAAACTATGTACTTTGAGTTTGGGAGATTCTACTGAGAGGGTCTTCATTAGAATGTGTTTCTCTTTTACATCAAGCAGCTTCAGCCACTGAGTGACTCCGTTCAAAGGGCACAACAGTAGCTGATAAGTTAAATTTCTTCAGCAGTATTTGAAACTCAATGCCACGTGGTTAAGATTTTATGTTCTAAAAAGAATTGATTCATTTGAGGAAGAGCAGGAACATTGGAGAGGTGAAAGATACCCAGAGAGATGGATTTGAACCTTAGTGTAAGTAGTTTTGCTAAACAGCTGTGTGTTGTGGGGATTCTGTGAAACAGATGTCTACCGATTCAACCATTTGACCATTCAGCATTAAATTAGTATATCTTCAATAAGCCTGCGATTCTACCCCAATCTACATACTAAAGTTAGCTATGTTTATAAAACTAGCTGTTCTTCTTGGTCAAAACACAAGGTTAAATTAAGCATTGAGCTAGTCTTGAATGAAACATTTATCTTATCTGGACCACTCGTGACCCATGATTTACTGGGTGCTTCTAATTGAGCCCAAGCATTTTCCCAAACTGTTTCTAAGCCAGCTGCTTGTGGGCATGTGGTGCTGTTAGCAGATGACTCCATCTTTGCTGCAAAGCCTCTTTGGTTAACCCTTACATTACATTCCACCCCTGGGAGTTGTCTGTCTACAGAACCCATCTACCTACTTGTCACTGAGTGCACAAGTTAAAGCAGGAATAGTAGACGGGTCAGTGCCTCTCCCTGACAGTTCCCGTCAGTCACCCCACTGACTGAGGAAACTGGAGCACCGGGAAGAAACCCACTTGATCACAGTGAGAACATGCAAACTCCACACAGAGAGCACCCGAAGTCAGCATTATACCTGGGCCTTTGGCTCCACCGGCTACACCATTGTGCCGCTTCTTACATCCGCTGAGCGACCAACCCTTCCCATTGTCCGTCCACCCTGGGACCCTGAATGTCTCAGTTCTGACTCTCCAATCTTCTCTCTCCACCATTTCACCAAATCCTGCCAACTACGCCATCAATGTAACGATACAAGCAGGTTTTCCAAGTTTCAGATCAATGATTGGAGAATATTTCATAGAAACATAGAAAATAGGTGCATGAGTAGGCCATTCGGCCCTACGAGCCAGTACCGCCATTCAATATGATCATGGCTGATCTTCCTAACTGTTCCTGCTTTCTGTCCATATCCCTCTATTCCATTATCCCTAAGAGCTATATCTAACTCTCTCTTCAAAACATCCAGTGAATTGGCCTCCACTGCCTCCTGTGGCAGAGAATTCCACAGATTCGCAACTCTCTGGGTGAAAATGTTTTTCCTCATCTCATTCCTACCCTTATTCTTAAACTGTTACAAAAAAGGTTCAAGGTAACATAGCAATTGATAATAAACTGGAGGAAAGTCAAACATAGCCCTGGTAGTTCACGACCGGCTTGCAAACACGACCAGCACATGTGCGATAAAGACCTTCTCTGTTTTTCCCCACCGGGGACAGAGCCGGTGGCTTCACAGGTGAGGGAGATTGAACCAGCATTCCCGGTGATGAAACGGGACCGTGGCACAGGCCACGCAGCCGTTGCAGAAGTGGGTTGTTGTGCTGGTGTAGGCGGATCAATGCCGCTGGACACGGACGGAAGTACACTTGTACGGTCTGGATAATACGGAGGTAGAACTGGCTCATTCACTGGCAGGATATGTTGTCTGTAACGCCTGTAGGTGCCGCCATCGGCACTGACCAGATATGAGTGTGGCTCGGAAGCAGTTCCTGATATTACACCGATACGGTCATGGTCTTTGTCAGTCTGCAAACGAACCACTTGGTTAATGGTGCCAGTGGCCTACTTGTCTTGTCATACCACTGTTTTTAAATGTCATGCTTTTGTTGTAATCTGGACTGGACTTCCGATGGTGGAACCACCTGTGGGATCAATGCCTGATCCGCTACAGGCACCATGGCTCGGGTCTGCCTCGACAATAAACGTTGAGCAGGTGATCCCAAAATGGGGTCGCGGGAGATGTTGCGTAAGTTGAGTAGATCCAGGAACATGTCGGACGAACTGTACGAACGTTCCATGAGCTGTTTGGCACTCTTGACAGCCCGCTCAGCTAGTGCTTTCGACTGTGGATATTCAGGGCTGCTGGTAATGTGGTGAAAATTCCAGCGTGCAGCAAACTCCTTGAAGTGTTGGCTGGTAAATTGACTGCTGTTGTCGGATAACTATGCCCGGAGCTCCGTGGACTGAAAAATGGCGACCAAGCTTCGAAACCACCTGCTGCTAAGAAAATCAAGGTCAAACCATCCTGAATACGAATCGACAAGTACCAGGTACTGCTTGCCGTGCCAATTAAATATGTCAGTTGCCACTGTTGCCACGGGAGTGCAGGTACCGGATGTGAAAGAAGTGGTTGCTTTTGTTGATGAGGTGCCAAGCTGTTGCACACTGCACAGGACGCCACATTCTCAGTGAAGTATTCGGCCATGCCAGGCCAGTAAAACATGTTTCTTGCCCTTAGGACAGTAGCTTCAGCGCCTGTGTGCCCTGCATGGACAGCGATAGAATATTGGCTGTGCAGCGAAGCAGGGATCACAACCTTGTGTCCTTTTAAAATGATGCCATCCTGCGGCACTAGCTCATCTCTGATGTTAAATCTCTGGTCTCCAAGTGGAGGCGTGGGTTTGATCCCACTTCTGACACCATGTTGAGCTATTGTAGGAATAACTAAAGTCTCACACCGTGATTAAGATCCAAAGACTTTATTAACGTAACAGCATAGGTAACTTCATACTAGCATGTTACTCTAAAAGTGAGAGAGCAAGGCAGGGAAGCTTTCTGTTAAACCAGTGGGCGTAGCTACAAAGTATGACTCATAACATGAGTGACAGACAGACTAGATGCAGGAAAAATATTAACCATGTTGGGAGAGTCCAGTACCAGGGGTCACAGTTTAACAATAAAGGGATGGCCATTTATCACTGAGATGAAGTAACAACTTTTTCACCCAGAGAGTTGTGAATCTGTGGAATGAACGCGTGGGAATTTAAACAAAGAGCTGTCGGCTGCAGCGCTATGGGTTTTAATTATAGCGCTACTGACTGCAGCGCTATGGGCTTTAAACATAACGTTATGGGTTAAAGACAGTTTGGGAAAATTCTTGTACATGAATGAATCTTTGGAATTCTCTTTCTCAGTAGAAGTTGAGCCTTTGATTATTTTTCAGGCAATGGTAGAATTCTGGGTAGGTGGGCTCAAGGGGCCAAGAGGGAGGGTGGAGGGTGGGAGGGAGAGAGAGGGAGGGGGAGCAAGAGAGGGAAGGAGGGGCGAAGAGTGGGAGAGGGAGAGAGGGAGAGAAGGAGGGAGAGAGTAGGGAAGGAGAGTGAGAGGGAGCGAGGGAGGGACAAAGAGAGGGAGGGAGAGAGAGCGAGACTGACACATGAGAGCAGTTGAAAAAACTGAGACAACGAAAGCTGTTGGGGGCAACAAAAGCTGCCTTGCATAACACTGTACAAGTGAGTAACAGAAGCAGGCAGCTACGGTGTAGTTACATAGATCTGTTTTGCCTTGTTCTTCTTTGTGTTAACGTGTGCCCGCGGAAACCCCCCCCCCCCCCCCCCCAATAAATAGCACACGGGAAGCATTTTTGAAAATTTCAGGAAACACCATCAAATTCCAGGTAAATTGGGATTCTATTTAAGGATATTTTTGTTTTTTGAGGTGTGGAAGCACTGGAAGGAGATGAGACAGAGCTGTTCACACCTTTTGTTTGTTTGCTTTTCTTCTCTGTCATTACAATGGCTCAGTGGCTGTGCTTCCCTTGGAGAGGCTGCCTTGCCTGTATTTGTGAGATGCAGGCAGGCAGGCCTCACCTCAGAGGGTTCACTCTTGTTTGAAACCCTTCAATTTGTGCTCGCCCCATGCGATTCTTATTCTCCAATTTGAGGTCAAAACGCAACAGCCCGCCCTCATCTCTCTCTCCCATTGGCAAGCTCAATATATTTCAAGCAGTGCTAGAATACAAAAACAGGGATGTAATGCTGAGACTCTATAAGGCGCTGGTCAGGCCGCATTGGAAGCATTGTGAGCATGGGCCTGGCGCAAATGCCACGCAATGTGCCAGTCAGCTGGACATTTCTGCCCCATCTGTTGTCTGTGGAAAGGTTATTCCGGACCAACACCTTTGACCACATGTCCATTGGGCAACGGTCAGCACGGAATGTCCTGTAGGCACTGCAGGGAAAGGACTCGATGGATCCGGTGGCGTGGTTCCCAGAGCAGACTGCCCATCTTGTCTGGCAAAATGCCTCATCGCTAGAACTCGCCAACAAGTACCAAGACCTGGCTTGGCTGGCGGTGAGGGGAGCCCTCCCAGTCAGATCCTTCCTGCACCGTCGGAACCTCACTGCCAGCGCACGCTGCCCTCGGGACGGCTGCTATGGAGAGAAGACGGTTGCCCACCTCTTTGCAGAGTGTGGATTTGCAAAAAGAGTCTGGAGAAGTATGCAAGGGTCTCTGGAACGCTTTATCCCGAACAGCTCCATCACAGAGGACTCTGTGATTTACGGACTGTTCCCAGGGACACATTCAGAGACTGACATCGATTGCTGCTGGAGGGTCATCAACTCGGTGAAAGATGCTCTTTGGTCTGCCCGAGCGTTGTTCACCACCCAGCAGAGCGAGATGTCCGTCAGGGAATGTTGCAGACTGCAGGAGTACGTTCTGAGGGACGCACTGAAGCTTGGTGCAGCCAACGCCAAGGCTCGGTGGGGGAGGGCCACAGTCTAGGGTCCTTCCGCTGCTGGACATGGGGGGCACGGTATGGTGGAGACGCCCCTCAAAATAAGGGAAGGTATCCCACGCCAGGGGGCCACACGAGTGGCACGGGTGGGGGACGGAACTGTGGAATTTGAAAAAATGTATTAATAATAATAATAATAATGGATTGGATTTATATAGCGCCTTTCTAATACCCAAGGCGCTTTACATCGCATTATTCATTCATTCCTCAGTCACACTCGGTGGTGGTGAGCTACTTCTGTAGCCACAGCTGCCCTGGGGCAGACTGACGGAAGCGTGGCTGCTAATCTGCACCTACGGCCCCTCCGACCACCACCAATCACTCACACACATTCTTGCACACACACATTCACACGCAGGCAAAGGTGGGTGAAGTGTCTTGCCCAAGGACACAACGACAGTATGCACTCCAAGCGGGATTCGAACCGGCTACCTTCCAGTTGCCAGCCGAACACTTAGCCCATTGCGCCATCTGTCGTCCCTGCATTAACTGCATTGAACAATTTGTATAGCCTCCGAAAATGTCGGATAAATTTTTCGCACGGTTCACGTATTGTATATATTTATTACTTGAATAAAGTCTATTTTGAAATTTAAAAAAAAAAAAAAAAAAAATTGACACCATATCTGAGGAAGGATGTGCTGGCTCTGCAGAGGGTCCAGAGGTTTACGAGAATGATGCCAGGAATAAGTGGGTTAACATATGAGCTTTTGACGGCACTGGAGCTAGATATTGTGGAATTTTTATGGACATCTTCAACCACTCATTACTAAGGTCCACGGTTCCCACCTGCTTTACAACATTAAAGAACTTTGAACATTCCATGATTTGGTATGGTTTAGTTTAGAGATAAAGCATGGAAACAGGCTTGTCGGCCCATCGAGTCCATGTTGAGTATGTCCATGAATACTTTTTTTTTTTTTTTTTGATTAATATTTTTATTAGAAGCAAACATATTATAAAGTATAGTAACATATTATAATAGAAAAAAAAACTTTTCATATACATCAATCATACATTATTAAAATTGTCAATTGTCGATTAATTCTGCTTCTAGTGTTTTTTTAATATAGATAGAAAAAGAGAGATAGAAAGAAAAAAGCATTACAAATATCACAAAAAAAAAAGAGGTGGAATGAATTACTTATAATACGTCATTGGAGATGAGTTCGTAGGTTATGAAATATTATTTTACATCTAATCCTGAGTTCAAGCTTCAGTTGGGTTTTCGTGCTGGGCCCATCTATCCCTTCAAATAGTTAATGAATGGAGCCCATATTTTAACAAAAAGTTCTTGTTTGTCCATTAAGACAAGTCTAATTCTTTCTAGATGTAGGGTCTCCGACATTTCCACAATCCACATTTTTAATTGTGGGGGTTATAGGACCTTTCCAAAATTTGAATATTATTTTTTTCCCAGTTATTATACTGTAGTCAAGGAAGTTTCTTTGGTTTGTTGTGAGTGTTAAACTTTGTTCTGATATCCCGAGTATTATTAATTTTGAGTCTGGATCCAATTTAGTATTAACAACTTCAGAAATTATTTCAAAAATATCAATCCAGATTAAGTTTAGCTGATAACATTTGGTTTGTTAATATTCTAGCTGTTGGATTGAAGTATAACAGTTTAATCCATGTACAGTACTTCTCTCCTAGTTGAAATTTTTCCATTACCAAAAATAAATATGACCATTCTACCTGGTCAAATGCTTTTTCAGCATCTAACGATATAATTGCTAGGTCTGCATTAGGAATTCTATTTGTATATATAATATTGAATAGTCTTCTCAAATTATAAAATGAGTAACGTTTTGGAATAAAACCAGTTTGGTCGGGGTGTATTAATTTGTTAATCACTAAGCTCAATCTATGAGATAGGATTTTGGTTAATATTTTTTTATCAGTATTTAAGAGAGCTATTGCTCTATATGAACCTGGGTCTTCAGGATCCTTATCCATTTTTGGTATAAGTATGATTGTAGATTCATTTAGAGTTTCTTAGAGTTTCTGTTGAATGTAAACGTATTTGTATAGTGTCTGTAGGCGTGGAGAAATCAGATCGTAATTTTTTAAATAAAATTCAGAGCTTAGACCATCAGGACCTGGGGCCTTTCCGTTTTTTAAAGATCTAATTGACTCTTCGATGTCTTTTACCGTAATTTCTGCATGTAGTGATTCTCTCCCTTTCTGATCTAAATCTGTAGAAATGTTTCCATTCCTGCTGATTGTTCTGTCGTTTTAGATGAGTACAGTTTTTGATAGTATTGTAAAAATCTATCATTAATGTCTTTAGGCAGTGTTAATATTTCTCCCTTGTCTGATCTAATTTTGTAAATTGTTTTTTCCCTGTCCAGTTTACGAAGTTGACGCGCAAATAGTTATTGTGGTTTATCACCAAATTCAAAGTTTAATTGTTTTGTATGTTAATATAGTTTTATAACTTGATCTGAGTATATCTTGTTTAACTTATATTTCAGTACTGCAATTTTATTGTGTTTTGCCATAGATGGTGCTATTGCATTTTCTATGTCTAATTGCCTTATTTCCATTTCCAAAGTCTGTTGTTTGGCCCTATTCTCTTTGTTAAGAAATGATTGCGAAGAGATTAATGCTCCTCGCACAAATGCTTTAAATGTTTCCCAAAGAAGGGAGGCAGAGATTCCAGGGCTATCATTAGCCTCAAAAAACATATTAATCTTTTTTACGAGATATTCATTACATAGTTTTTCTTTTAAGATTTGGGGGTTAAGTCTCCATTGTGACTGTGTCTCGGTCATTCCATTTAGTTTAATCATAAATGTTAGTGGAGCATGGTCTGATATAATATGATATTGCGAGTTATAGGTAAATGGGATAAGTTTAGAGTCTACTAAGAAGTAGTCTATCCTTGAGTAAGTTTTATGCAGTAAAATGAGTATTCGCGACCAGTTGGATTTTCAATTCTCCAAACATCCTTAATGTTGGTAGTATTAATATATGAATTTAGAAATTCACTTGACTGAGATTTTAATTTTCTTTGAGTTGATGATCTATCCAAGTAAGCATCCAGTGTACAATTTAAGTCTCCACCGATAATTAAGTTATGTTGTGTACATTCTGGGATAGTGTTAAGTATTCTCTTAAAAAACAGGGGGCTATCAAAATTTGGTCCATACACATTAAGGAGAGTAACTTTTTTGAATATAACTCCCCATACTAATACAATATATCTGCCTTCGATATTTTCTATCGTTGATATATGTTTAAAGGGTATACCTTTACGAATTAATATTGCAACCCCTCTAGATTTATGTGAGAATGAAGAGTGATACGCTTTAGCAATCCATTTTGTTTTCAATCTATGTTATGCTTCCTTTTTAAGATGTGTTTCCTGGAGAAATATATCTGCTTTAAGTGATTTAAAATGAGCTAATACTTTACCTCTCTTGATTGG